>JACEFZ010004905.1:0-210000 GCA_014155875.1 Cepaea nemoralis | reverse complement strand
GCCCATGATGATGACCACGGATGAAAAGAAACAATAAAAACTGACTGTACACAAGGTGTGGGAGCCGCGATAGTCTAGTGGCTAGACGCTCGTCTGCCGGCTCGGTGGGTCCCAGGTCGACCCAGCCTATAATGGGATCAGGATATGTCTTGAGAAGTGAAGGTGGCCTTTGTGATAGTAACCAGATGTCCACTGGAGTGCTGAAGGATCTACACATATAGTAACCAGATGTCCACTGGAGTGCTGATGGATCTATACATGTAGTGGCCAGATCTCCACTGGAGTGCTAATGGTTCTACACGTATATTGACCAGATCTCCACTGGAGTGCTGATGGATCTGTACATGTAGTGACCAGATCTCCACTTGAGTGCTGATGGATCTATACATGCAGTGACCAGATCTCCACTGGAGTGCTGATGGATCTATACCTGTAGTGACCAGATCTCCACTGGAGTGCTGATGGATCTACACATATAGTGACCAGATCTCCACTGGAGTGCTGATGGATCTACACATGTAGTGACCAGATCTCCACTGGAGTGCTGATGGATCTATATATGTAGTGACCAGATCTCCACTGGAGTGCTGATAGATCTATACATGTAGTGACTAGATCTCCACTGGAGTGCTGATGGATCTACACATATAGTGACCAGATCTCCACTGGAGTGCTGATGGATCTACACATATAGTGACCAGATCTCCACTGGAGTGCTGATGGATCTATACATGTAGTGACTAGATCTCCACTGGAGTGCTGATGGATCTATACATGTAGTGACTAGATCTCCACTGGAGTGCTGATGGATCTATACCTGTAGTGACCAGATTTTCACTGGAGTGCTGATGGATCTATATATGTAGTGACCAGATCTCCACTGGAGTGCTGATGGATCTATACCTGTAGTGACCAGATCTCCACTGGAGTGCTGATGGATCTACACATATAGTGACCAGATCTCCACTGGAGTGCTGATGGATCTATACATGTAGTGACCAGATCTCCACTGGAGTGCTAATGGTTCTACACGTATATTGACCAGATCTCCACTGGAGTGCTGATGGATCTGTACATGTAGTGACCAGATCTCCACTTGAGTGCTGATGGATCTATACATGCAGTGACCAGATCTCCACTGGAGTGCTGATGGATCTATACCTGTAGTGACCAGATCTCCACTGGAGTGCTGATGGATCTACACATATAGTGACCAGATCTCCACTGGAGTGCTGATGGATCTATACATGTAGTGGCCAGATCTCCACTGGAGTGCTGATGGATCTATACATATATTGACCAGATCTCCACTGGAGTGCTGATGGATCTATACATGCAGTGACCAGATCTCCACTGGAGTGCTGATGGATCTATACATATATTGACCATTGACCAGATCTCCACTGGAGTGCTGATGGATCTATACATGTAGTGACCAGATCTCCACTGGAGTGCTGATGGATCTATACATGTAGTGACCAGATCTCCTCTGGAGTGCTGATGGATCTATACATGAAGTGATCAGATCTCCACTGGAGTGCTGATGGATCTACACATATATTGACCAGATCTCCACTGGAGTGCTGACGGATCTATATATGTAGTGACCAGATCTCCACTGGAGTGCTGATGGATCTATACATGTAGTGACCAGATCTCCACTGGAGTGCTGATGGATCTACACATATAGTGACCAGATCTCCACTACAGTGCTGATGGATCTACACATATAGTGACCAGATCTCCACTGGAAAGCTGATGGATCTATAATGTCATAAACAACTACCATGGAAACAGTGAACAAAAATACCTTGATGGCTCCTGCATCAGAGGGATGGTGTGGCACCTTGTCGTCTTGACAGACGTTAGTTTGTTAAATTGTGCTTAAAACCAAACAGACATAGTAACTGCCACCCATGGTGATAGCGAATATAACTGATTAGACGGATTCTCGCGTTGAATGTTCGTGCGCAGCGGATACATGTGAACAGTTGGTCATTTCCACCATCACGCACCATCTGACGTCTCACACGCTCGGCTTTTTGACATATCTCCAAATCAAATTCTCTTTTGCCTTGATTCCATTTCTGATCTTTGCCCTCCATGAAACGCGATCAGCAGCGATATCAATGTGCACTATCAACGCCTGTAACAATCATGTCCCGCTTACGCATATCTTTGTGCAGTAGTAGAGACCGACCCCGAGAACTTTTACCCATCTGTAATTCACCAAAAACATGTCCTATGGTATTCTACCGTCTTCAATCCTCCGTCCATAAAGTCGGTGGAATGAACAAGCACTGGAATTCTAAATATACAGTGACGTTCGACATAATATAACATAACATTGGCACTGCATAGATCAAATTCGTCTGTGCATTCGTAATGGAACAATCCTAGAGCTTTGGTCAACATTATCATCTATAGTCATATAGCTTCAGTTTCACGCCTCTCTACTGTGCTAGCGGCAGCTGCAACAAGATGCTGCTGTATTAAATAATTCAAAGGGAACTAATGACAAACAGATGTAATTGCTTACCTAGGAAGAAATAGGAAAATAGACTTGCAGCAATAGGAAACCTCATGGAAATTATTTCTATCTGGTTAGTTGATATTGCTATTATCACTAAGATGCGTGGATGGTGCTATTTTCGCTAAGATGCGTGGATGTTGCTATTATCGTTAAGATGCGTAAATTATTGCTTGTCTCTCTAATGTGCTATATTGTGTGCAAGTAAATTCTGCCTGCGATGGTGTGGCTGACTTAGTTCCGTGCTAGTTTGTTGTCCTTTACCGGACATGAGTTACTAAGCGATTTTACGTTCAGTAGTTTGCCGTTGAACTTCGACGTGGCTCTAGCCCTCAAACTTCCGGTACGCTGATGATGAGGTAAAGTAATCGTTTACTATACGCATCTGTTTGAACTTCAAAGTTGACGTCTCGTTCAGAAAGCAATGGCCAACTACTGAATGTAAAATTGCCTACAAATCAGCCTACTATAGTTCTGGATGTGGGTAGGGCTGATCGCAACGCCCTGCAAAGAACATGCACTACATTTTATTGTTGTTTGCCATTGCTTTCTGAACGACCGACGCTAATACCATTAAAATCAACGCAATGCGATCTGCTCCCAAATTGACTGCAACCAATTTTGAACCCTCGAGCCGGTGTGATGGGGAATTGCGTTCACTAACACCTAAGCCACAGACGCCGTCCTAATGCTATGGCTGATTCACAACTCCACAGTTTTTGCTTTTGTTTTGGACTTGGATATTGCTACACCTATAGGTTACATTGCCACAGTAAGTTTGAAATCAGACGACCTTCCCATGTCACAGTAGAACTTGTACCAGTAACTTACATGTCCCAGTGAGTCCCATTTCACTTTGCCGGCTAAGTGTACCAAGTGTACCGATCTGTCCAGCTGTGACAAAAGCTCAACATCGGAGAAAGTAGGACTTCTTCTGATGATCAGAAAAACATTGTCGTGCTTGCTCCGCCGCGGAGTTTTTGCAACCGTTGAATAATAGATCGGCCAGATAAGTGATATGATTATAAGACACTCAAACTTTGTTGACTGCAGGCAGGCAAAGGAGCCAAAGACTAGGAAAGCGTGTTCGAAAGAACTGTCTCTTGTTAATTGGATGCAGGTGACCACAGATGTGATAACAATGTACAGTGTATTTCGCTGTATGATGACGATAACAATGGTGAAAGAAAACATTGATCACTCCCACATATCTAAACCCTAAAACAAAGGCAAGAGAAAAATGTAGCAATGAAAGAAACTGGCCACAACACACCTTAAAACATATTGTATACGAAGAATCACCAAAGAAAACTATTAATAATAATACATGTGTTTGACGTTATTGTGATCTCTTTCGGATTTCCTAGTCTTATAATTTGACGTTGTATTTCCGTTGTGCGAAACAGTTTTTAATTTTTTGATTAGTGTCCTTCTTTCAGTCTTTTGTTCCTGGATGATACCTTTTGTTGAAACTTTGATTTTCACATGGTTCTCTAGTCCCTCAACATGCCTAATCACCTTTACATTAATATGAGTTCGATCTTAGTTTCACAGACGGCGCCATATCTATAAATACTTCTGACTTCTCTGACAGTTGTAACCGTTTCAGAAATACTTATCTATCAGTAAAAGAACTGGTTAACGCACCTCATAACATCATGACTTATTAAATGTGCAATTCTGCACATTTCACACCCCAGCATCAATACATATCACAGACTAACTTTCACCCTTGACTTGCAGTTAGAAAAAGAGCAGACGATCATTATCAAGCACAGATAAGCCATGTTGTCACATTCATTCGAGTCATGTCTCTATGTTTATATGTTAATCGTTTGTGCGCGTGTGCGTGCGTTCGTGTATGTGTGTATTCTTTTAGTATAAGATCAGCTCGTGTAGTTAAAGCACGGTGTTTGCAGTCGCCTCTAGAATGTAGGGTACACGCATTTCCTATGACAGATAATGAATACCTTAGAGGTGTGAATTGTTAGATCTCCAAGCATTATGGCGTGACGTATCCAGTTCCTAAACTTACTGCCTGAGGTGCGGTTGAAATGGTCAAACCGTCTGTCTTGCCCTCTCAAGGTCCTAGGTTCGTTGTTGCCTCGTTCAGACCACGAGTGGAGTTATCCCGTGACCCCTGGGGGATCATAGCTAGGGATACAGAGTTCGTTCTCTTTGCGATGCTCTATACAGGCGGCATGTCGTTACAGGTACATACAGATTAACCGAGCCAGATTGGCTAAGCCCGCGGCAATGAAGCCGATTCCTTTTCCTTGACTTTCTACCGTTCCTATTAAAAAAGGAATGAAAAAACTGAAAAAAAAACCAAACACACTTTACGATATCCTTTCTGTAAGTCTGAGAACTGTCCTTGTCGGACATTCTATCCACTTCTGAACGATGAACTATTGTGTAGGTGAGCAAACACAGCGACAACATTGTTTCTATGGCTTTAAAAGGACTACGTTTTGTTTGAAAATATCATTTAAAAATTAATTTAATAATATAGAGACACCATGACGAGAGAAAACGTGGAACACATTGCATTGTGGTAACTGAACGGATTAATGAACCAAAGAGATTCAGGAAGACAGCGAGAGAGTATTCTTGACAGTTTTTCGCTATGATATGGAAAACTATCAACAAATAAATTGATAGAAATTGTTGGATAGCTGGAGCTGTAGAGGATCATGATCGCCTACGTCTTTTGGCAAGTCACTTAATGATAATGACTATAACAGCAAGGAGAATGCAGTCTTACAAGTATAGTGACTTTATCGCTCAAACATTTGTCATATTTCTCCAGGCACTAAAAAGTATTGTTTTTCTATAATTTTGTTTCTAATTTTCGAGGTAAACATCTGTTCAGCAGGCAGGTGTACATTGATTCTCAAATTCAAATGATGAGGAAAAAGAAAATTATATTATGTTCATTCTTGTTTGAATAATTAAAGTTCTCCATAACTTGAGTTTATTTCTCGACATTTTGATTTATTTATAATGCATTGCCGGGATCCCTGGACGAGGAGTTAGCACTTTCGTGGTTGACGTGAGCGCACGAGAATTGGAAGCGGTTCGAGTTGCGCCAGTGACTTATGAGAGTATGGAGCCGGTCGCTCAGAAAGCAATGGCAAACTACTGAGCGTAATCTTGCCAAGAAATCAACAATCAGCTGAAAGATGCTGATGTTGACAGCAATCGTCCTGTAAAGGATATGCAAAACATTTTGTATAATGTATTGTATGTGACTATGGCACGTTGCATAGATAGAGCATATATGAATGACAACATCTACAATATCATGTGCAATAATAATTCTTGGGAAAGTCAAAGTATAAACAGGAAGACAGCATAAATAACCCAACCACAGGGGCCAGAACATAATCTTTAGAACACAAACACAACAGACCTCGGGGCAGTTAAAATATCAGATGGAAGATGTATGACAGAGATTACGAGCAGAATAGGTCAAGCAAACGCTGCATTTCTGCATTTCAGACAATGTAAAGGATATTACTCAATAAGTCGCCATCTCTGAAAGTAGGAAAGAGAGTACTGAAGTGTTATATAGAATGTTATCAGTTATCAGTTATCAGTTGGGGTATCTTCATTGCACTCCGGACAGGTCCATAGGTGCTCAGATCCTCCCCCCCCCCGCCCCTTCCAGCATATGCATGAGCGTCAAGTGGCTAATAGTGCCAGTTCTGTGTTGGTTGACAAGGGACTTCGTTTTCCCGACGTACCTCTCGTGTCTGGCCGTGCCGATTCTTACTCCCAAGTCTTTCATCCCGGACAGCGATGTGGATTCACTGACGTCAAAGTCCTCTGCTTCTCGATATCTTTTTAAAGGATGTTAATAACATCGGCACGATGCATGGGCTGGCCATCTACAGGGGGTGCAGAGCCAGCCAGTTTATCAGCTCGTTCATTCTCTCGACTCCCGCATGTCCCGGGACGAAGATGAAGGTGACTTTACGGACAACAGACTTCCACAGCGACTCAGTCCACTGTCTACGTACAGATCCAGCTTCGACCTTCCGAATCATGCTCATTGAATCACTTAGTACACACACGTTGGTATAATGCTGTGACTCCAGCCATAGAAAAGCCCGTGTAACTGCCATCACCTCCATCGTCACGCTGCTCGTGGTCATAGAGTGGGAACCACTGGATTCTTGAACGGTTCGGCCCGCTGAACGGGCTGTAAATGCCCACGCACTTCTCTGCTGCTTTACAACAGATCCATCTGTATAGATGAGCGGTAAGAGTTTAGAATTTACGGAAATGTGGTAACTGAGGAGAATACATTGGACTGCCAGATTGCCTGAAACGGGTAAATGAAAGTGGAACATTAAATACAACTATACGAAAGAGACACACACCATTCTTTGTCGTGTAACGAGAAGAAAAGCATTGGAAAACAGTGTAGCAATTAGAAAGATTAGTGGGAAGAAAGGAAGAGGCAGACCGAAAGAAATGATACTGGATGAACTAAGACGGTGGCATGGAGGAATTCATCAGCAGAGCTGATCCAGAACACCAAGTGCCGAGATCTGTGGAGACACATCAATGCATGCATCATTTGGCAAAGCACATGATGATTATAATGATACAACAGACAACCCTCAACAAACACTTACATAGAGTGGCCGCATACCCCGCGCTGTACTGTAAACACTTCACTGGACAGAAAGAGGAAACAATAAATTGCCATCGTTTAAAGTGCCCTGTACTGACTGACCTAAAGAACAACTCATTCTCACCTAATTGATCATCGTCGGGGCTCACGCCACGGCCCGCCGGAAAGACTCCTGGTTCCTTGCCAGTTCCCCTGCTTCATGGACTTTATTGCTCAAGGTGTCTTTTTTGTCCCGTGTCCACCTTCGTGCTGGTCCACGATACCCACTTCTTCCAAGAACTATGTCTTTCATTACTGTCAATTCAAAACCAATGTGACATTTAATATAAACAAAGTATTTCTATTTCCCAGACATGATTCTGTTTATGAAAATAAAGAACGTTTTGTTCAATACGTCACTGTTTTTGAAAGTCAGGAAAAGAGTTCGTGCATGTTACATAGAATTAGTTTTAACATACGGCTGCGAGTCCTGGACAATTAGTACTCAGGCGAAAAAATCCATGGAAGTCTTGGAGATGTGGTTTTACAGAAGAATGCTGAAAATTAGTTGAACAGCCGAAAAGAGCAATCAGGATGATTTAAGGGAAGCTGAGTCCCAAAGACAACTTATCACAAATATCAGAAAGAGACAGTCTTCGTTATCTTTTGTTTTGGCCACGTTATGAGAAGAGAAAAACTGGAACATATTGTGACAACCGGAAAGATTTGCGGAAAGAGACATAGAGGTAGACAGCGTGAAAAGATTATTGATAGTCTTGTGTCATGGCACGGGAGGGAGTCAACACACAAATTGATCCATGCTGTTGGAGATCGCAATTTGTGGAGAGGCATGATCGCCCACTCCAGACGGCAAGAATCTGGATGATGATGATGATGATGATGATGATGATGATTTTGTTTATGAGCAAATTGTCTTCAATATTCGTGTTGATGTCTGGTAGAATGTCAAAATATGTCTTCATCTTGATCCATGGTATTCTAAGAATTATTAAAATATGTCTTCATCTTGATCCATGGTATTCTAAGAATTATTAAAATATGTCTTCATCTTGATCCACGTATTCTAAGAAGTATTCGGCCACATTTAAATTCAGAATATTTAATTTTCTTTGCTAGTGATTGTGAAATCGTCCGTGACCCACATTCGTTACGTTGCAACAGGAAAGAGTCACGTTGTCAAAAAATTTACACCCAGTAGCGATTCGTAATCTCCCATACGCATTTGAAACACAGCTGGGGGAGATTTGGAAGCACTGGTTTTCATAAAATGATATGAGTATCTGTTAGAAAACAACGACAAACTACGGAACGGGAAAGCTTGCCGGAAATCACAAACAGCGCAAAAAAAAGAAAACGCCGGATTTATACACGAACTCATTTATATATCTCCATAGTTCAGTTAACTTTTCTAAAATTTGCAGTTGTAATTTGGAATGTTGTTTTTCGTGTGCGATAAATGAGCATCTGAATTGTACGCAGAAACCTCCATAAAAGTTATATTTGTCTCATCGTTTGGAACATTTTTTGAATATGCACTAGAATTGATACATTTAAAAAAATCAGCCCTACAGATTCAATTGTTGCTGACCTTGTAAGAAATCACAACGTACTTAAAGTGTTGTGAATTTGGAATTATTTCGGAAAGAGATTAGGCATGATGTGAGTTGAAATAAGAGCTGTAAACGCTATCTTTAACACCTTCTATCAGTGTTAATGATTACCTTCGACGTGCTTTAGATCTGTTCTTGATGATGATTATGATTATTATTATTATCATCATTATCATCAAATTGTTGAATTCACGGGCTGGTTTTGTGTATTGTAACTTCCCAACCTTGTTGCACCAAAGAAGTATTTTCTCCAATCTTCGCTTCTCGAAAAGGTTTCTGCACGTCTGGGCAACAAATGTGCTCCTTTGTCGACCTCTTCTTCGCTTGCCGAGGATGCTGTTTACATACTCTCCTTAAAAGATCGTGATCCCTTGAGCTTAGCTTAAGTATTATAGCGTTACTTTAATTTTATTGCTCTCAGGAGTCGGATATCTCTATTCATATTTCTCCCGTGTGTCTGGTGAGACAGTGGCGTGGTGGTTAATAGCTACGACAGTGGCTCGGGTTTGATTCCCGGCAATGGCAGGAATCACTTCTACCAGTATGTAGAACACAGATAAGGACCCGATACTTTTAAAAACTGTCTGGGATAAAGTCTCATCTGTCTCCATCCCAGACATTCTGTCTCATCTGACTCTATCCCAGCTATTCTGCCTCATCTGACTCTATCCCAGCCATTCTGTCTCATCTGACTCTATCCCAGCCATTCTGTCTCTATTGACTATATCCCAGCCATTCTGTATCATATGACTCTATCCCAACCATTCTGTCTCATCTGACTCTATCCCAGCCATTCTGTCTCATCTGACTCTATCCCTGCCATTCTGTCTCATCTGACTCTATCCCAGCCATTCTGTATCATCTGACTCTAACCCTGCCATTCTGTCTCATCTGACTCTATCCCAACCATTCTGTCTCATCTGACTCAATCGCAGCCATTCTGTCTCATCTGACTCTATCCCAGTCATTCTGTCTCATCTGACTCTATCCCAGCCATTCTGTCTCGTCTGACTCTATCCCCGCCATTCTGTCTCATCTGACTCTATACCTGCCATTCTGTCTCATCTGACTCTATCCCAGCCATTCTGTCTCATCTGACTCTATCCCAGCCATTCTGTCTCATCTGACTCTATACCCAGCCATTCTGTCTCATCTGACTCTATCCCAGCCATTCTGTCTCATCTGACTCTATCCCAGTCATTCTACCTCTATTGACGCTATCCCAGCATTCTGTCTCATCTGACTCTATCCCAGCCATTCTACCTCTATTGACTATATCCCAGCCATTCTGTCTCATCTGACTCTATCCCAGCCATTCTACCTCTATTGACTGTATCCCAGCATTCTGTCTCATCTGACTCTATCCCAGCCATTATACATCTATTGACTATATCTCAGCATTCTGTCTCATCTGACTCTATCCCAACCATTCTACCTCTATTGTCTATATCCCAGCCATTCTGTCTCATCTGACTCTATCCCAACCATTCTGTCTCATCTGACTCTATCCTAGCCATTCTGTCTCATTTGACTCTATCCAAGCTATTCTGTCTCATCTGACTCTATCCCAACCATTCTACCTCTATTGACTATATCCCAGCATTCTGTCTCATCTGACTCTATCCCAACCATTCTACCTCTATTGACTCTATCCAAGCCATTCTGTCTCATCTGACTCTATCCCAGCCATTCTGTCTCTATTGACTATATCCCAGCCATTCTGTCTCATCTGACTCTATCCCAGCCATTCTGTCTCTATTGACTATATCCCAGCCATTCTGTCTCATCTGACTCTATCCCAGCCATTCTGTCTCATCTGACTCTGACTCTATCCCAGCCATTCTGTCTCATCTGACTCTATCCCTGCCTTTCTGTCTCTTCTGACTCTATCCCAACCATTCTATCTCATCTGACTCTATCCCAGCCATTCTGTCTCATCTGACTCTATCCCAGCCATTCTGTCTCATCTGACTCTATCCCAGCCATTCTACCTCTATTGACTATATCCCAGCCATTCTGTCACATCTGACTCTATCCCAACCATTCTACCTCTATTGACTATATCCCAGCCATTCTGTCTCATCTGACTCTATCCCAGCCATTCTACCTCTATTGACTATATCCCAGCCATTCTGTCTCATCTGACTCTATCCCAACCATTCTACCTCTATTGACTCTATCCCAGCCATTCTGTCTCATCTGACTCTATCCCAGCTATTCTGTCTCATCTGACTCTATCCCAGCCATTCTGTCTCTATTGACTATATCCCAGCCATTCTGTCTCATCTGACTCTATCCCAACCATTCTACCTCTATTGACTCTATCCCAGCCATTCTGTCTCATCTGACTCTATCCCAGCCATTCTGTCTCATCTGACTCTATCCCAGCCATTCTGTCTCATCTGACTCTATCCCTGCCATTCTGTCTCATCTGACTCTATCCCTGCCATTCTGTCTCATCTGACTATATCCCAACCATTTTGTCTCATCTGACTCTATCCCAGCCATTCTGTCTCATCTGACTCTATCCCAGCCATTCTGTCTCTATTGACTATATCCCAGCCATTCTGTATCAGCTGACTCTATCCCAACCATTCTGTCTCATATGACTCTATCCCAACCATTCTGTCTCATCTGACTCTATCCTAGCCATTCTATCTCATCTGACTCTATCCCTGCCATTCTGTCACATCTGACTCTATCCCTGCCATTCTGTCTCATCTGACTCTATCCCAACCATTTTGTCTCATCTGACTCTATCCCAGCCATTCTGTCTCGTCTGACTCTATCCCAACCATTCTGTCTCATCTGACTCTATCCCAACCATTCTGTCTCATCTGACTCTATCCCAGCCATTCTGTCTCGTCTGACTCTATCAATGCCATTCTGTCTCATCTGACTCTATCCCAGCCATTCTGTCTCATCTGACTCTATCCCAGCCATTCTGTCTCATCTGACTCTATCCCAGCCATTCTACCTCTATTGACGCTATCCCAGCATTCTGTCTCATCTGACTCTATCCCAGCCATTCTACATCTATTGACTATATCCCAGCCATTCTGTCTCATCTGACACTATCCCAGCCATTCTACCTCTATTGACTGTATCCCAGCATTCTGTCTCATCTGACTCTATCCCAGCCATTCTACATCTATTGACTATATCCCAGCATTCTGTCTCATCTGACTCTATCCCAACCATTCTACCTCTATTGTCTATATCCCAGCCATTCTGTCTCATCTGACTCTATCCCAACCATTCTGTCTCATCTGACTCTATCCCAGCCATTCTGTCTCATTTGATTCTATCCCAGCTATTCTGTCTCATCTGACTCTATCCCAACCATTCTACCTCTATTGACTATATCCCAGCATTCTGTCTCATCTGACTCTATCCCAACCATTCTACCTCTATTGACTCTATCCAAGCCATTCTGTCTCATCTGACTCTATCCCAGCCATTCTGTCTCATCTGACTCTATCCCAGCCATTCTGTCTCATCTGACTCTATCCGAACCATTCTACCTCTATTTACTCTATCCCAGCCATTCTGTCTCATCTGACTCTATCCCAGCCATTCTGTCTCATCTGACTCTGACTCTATCCCTGCCATTCTGTCTCATCTGACTCTATCCCTGCCATTCTGTCTCATCTGACTATCCCAGCCATTCTGTCTCATCTGACTCTATCCCTGCCTTTCTGTCTCTTCTGACTCTATCCCAACCATTCTATCTCATCTGACTGTATCCCAGCCATTCTGTCTCATCTGACTCTATCCCAGCCATTCTGTCTCATCTGACTCTATCCCAGCTATTCTACCTCTATTGACTATATCCCAGCCATTCTGTCTCATCTGACTCTATCCCAACCATTCTACCTCTATTGACTATATCCCAGCCATTCTGTCTCATCTGACTCTATCCCAGCCATTCTACCTCTATTGACTATATCCCAGCCATTCTGTCTCATCTGACTCTATCCCAACCATTCTACCTCTATTGACTCTATCCCAGCCATTCTGTCTCATCTGACTCTATCCCAGCTGTTCTGTCTCATCTGACTCTATCCCAGCCATTCTGTCTCTATTGACTATATCCCAGCCATTCTGTCTCATCTGACTCTATCCCAACCATTCTACCTCTATTGACTCTATCCCAACCATTCTGTCTCATCTGACTCTATCCCAGCCATTCTGTCTCATCTGACTCTATCCCTGCCATTCTGTCTCATCTGACTCTATCCCTGCCATTCTGTCTCATCTGACTCTATCCCTGCCATTCTGTCTCATCTGACTCTATCCCAACCATTTTGTCTCATCTGACTCTATCCCAGCCATTCTGTCTCATCTGACTCTATCCCAGCCATTCTGTCTCGTCTGACTCTATCCCTGCCATTCTGTCACATCTGACTCTATCCCTGCCATTCTGTCTCATCTGACTCTATCCCAACCATTCTGTCTCATCTGACTCTATCCCAACCATTCTGTCTCATCTGACTCTATCCCAACCATTCTGTCTCATCTGACTCTATCCCAGCCATTCTGTCTCATCTGACTCTATCCCAGCCATTCTGTCTCGTCTGACTCTATCCCTGCCATTCTGTCACATCTGACTCTATCCCTGCCATTCTGTCTCATCTGACTCTATCCCAACCATTCTGTCTCATCTGACTCTATCCCAGCCATTCTGTCTCGTCTGACTCTATCCCTGCCATTCTGTCTCATCTGACTCTATCCCAGCTATTCATTCTCATCTGACTCTATCCCAGCCATTCTGTCTCATATAACTCTATCCCAGCCATTCTGTCTCATCTGACTCTATCCCAGCCATTCTGTCTCATCTGACTCTATCCCAGCCATTCTGTCTCATCTGACTCTATCCCAGCCATTCTGTCTCATCTGACTCTATCCCAGCCATTCTGTCTCATCTGATTCTATCCCAGCCATTCTGTCTCATCTGACTCTATCCCAGCCATTCTGTTTCATCTGACTCTATCCCAGCCATTCTGTCTCATCTGACTCTATCCCAGCCAATCTGTCTCATCTGATTCTATCCCAGCCATTCCGTCTCATCTGACTCTATCCACCCATTCTGTCTCATCTGACTCTATCCCAGCCATTCTGTCTCATCTGATTCTATCCCAGCCATTCTGTCTCATCTGACTCTATCCACCCATTCTGCATCATCTGACTCTATCCCAGCCATTCTGTCTCATCTGATTTCTATCCCACCCATTCTGTCTCATCTGACTCTATCCCAGCTATGCTGCCTCATCTGACTCTATCCCAGCCATTCTGTCTCATCTGACTCTATCCCAACCATGCTGTCTCTTACCCAGCCATTCAATCTCACTTGACTCAATCCGCACCATTCTGTCTCATTTGACTCAATCCAGCCATTCTGTCTCATCTGACTCTATCCAGCCATTCTGTCTCATCTGACTCTATCCCAGCCATTCTGTCTCATCTGATTCTATCCCAACCATTCTGTCTCATCTGATTCTATCCCAGCCATTCTGTCTCATCTGACTCTATCCACCCATTCTGCATCATCTGACTCTATCCCAGCCATTCTGTCTCATCTGATTCTATCCCACCCATTCTGTCTCATCTGACTCTATCCCAGCTATGCTGCCTCATCTGACTCTATCCCAGCCATTCTGTCTCATCTGACTCTATCCCAACCATGCTGTCTCTTACCCAGCCATTCAATCTCACTTGACTCAATCCCCACCATTCTGTCTCATTTGACTCAATCCAGCCATTCTGTCTCATCTGACTCTATCCAGCCATTCTGTCTCATCTGACTCTATCCACCCATTCTGTCTCATCTGACTCTATCCCAGCCATTCTGTCTCATCTGATTCTATCCCAGCCATTCTGTCTCATCTGACTCTATCCACCCATTCTGCATCATCTGACTCTATCCCAGCCATTCTGTCTCATCTGATTCTATCCCACCCATTCTGTCTCATCTGACTCTATCCCAGCTATGCTGCCTCATCTGACTCTATCCCAGCCATTCTGTCTCATCTGACTCTATCCCAACCATGCTGTCTCTTACCCAGCCATTCAATCTCACTTGACTCAATCCCCACCATTCTGTCTCATTTGACTCAATCCAGCCATTCTGTCTCATCTGACTCTATCCAGCCATTCTGTCTCATCTGACTATCCCACCCATTCTGTCTCATTTGACTCAATCCCCATCATTCTGTCTCACTTGACTCAATCCCCATCATTCTGTCTCACTTGACTCAATCCCCATCATTCTGTCTCACTTGACTCAATCCCCATCATTCTGTCTCACTTGACTCAATCCCCATCATTCTGTCTCACTTGACTCAATCCCCATCATTCTGTCTCACTTGACTCAATCCCCATCATTCTGTCTCACTTGACTCAATCCCCATCATTCTGTCTCACTTGACTCAATCCCCATCATTCTGTCTCACTTGACTCAATCCCCATCATTCTGTCTCACTGACTCAATCCCCATCATTCTGTCTCACTTGACTCAATCCCCATCATTCTGTCTCACTTGACTCAATCCCCATCATTCTGTCTCACTTGACTCAATCCCCATCATTCTGTCTCACTTGACTCAATCCCCATCATTCTGTCTCACTTGACTCAATCCCCATCATTCTGTCTCACTTGACTCAATCCCCATCATTCTGTCTCACTTGAACTCAATCCCCATCATTCTGTCTCACTTGACTCAGTCCCCATCATTCTGTCTCACTTGACTCAATCCCCATCATTCTGTCTCCACTTGACTCAATCCCCATCATTCTGTCTCACTTGACTCAATCCCCATCATTCTGTCTCACTTGACTCAATCCCCATCATTCTGTCTCACTTGACTCAATCCCCATCATTCTGTCTCACTTGACTCAATCCCCATCATTCTGTCTCACTTGGACTCAATCCCCATCATTCTGTCTCACTTGACTCAATCCCCATCATTCTGTCTCACTTGACTCAATCCCCATCATTCTGTCTCACTTGACTCAATCCCCATCATTCTGTCTCACTTGACTCAATCCCCATCATTCTGTCTCACTGGACTCAATCCCCATCATTCTGTCTCACTTGACTCAATCCCCATCATTCTGTCTCACTTGACTCAATCCCCATCATTCTGTCTCACTTGACTCAATCCCCATCATTCTGTCTCACTTGACTCAATCCCCATCATTCTGTCTCACTTGACTCAATCCCCATCATTCTGTCTCACTTGACTCAATCCCCATCATTCTGTCTCACTTGACTCAATCCCCATCATTCTGTCTCACTTGACTCAATCCCCATCATTCTGTCTCACTTGACTCAATCCCCATCATTCTGTCTCACTTGACTCAATCCCCATCATTCTGTCTCACTTGACTCAATCCACATCATTCTGTCTCACTTGACTCAATCCCCATCATTCTGTCTCACTTGACTCAATCCCCATCATTCTGTCTCACTTGACTCAATCCCCACTCATTCTGTCTCACTTGACTCAATCCCCATCATTCTGTCTCACTTGACTCAATCCCCATCATTCTGTCTCACTTGACTCAATCCCCATCATTCTGTCTCACTTGACTCAATCCCCATCATTCTGTCTCACTTGACTCAATCCCCATCATTCTGTCTCACTTGACTCAATCCCCATCATTCTGTCTCACTTGACTCAATCCCCATCATTCTGTCTCACTTGACTCAATCCCCATCATTCTGTCTCACTTGACTCAATCCCCATCATTCTGTCTCACTTGACTCAATCCCCATCATTCTGTCTCACTTGACTCAATCCCCATCATTCTGTCTCACTTGACTCAATCCAAACCAGTTAATGCACCTTTCCACACAATCCCGGCTTCAACTAAGTTTCCCCACACCCAACCTGTTTCAGCCAGTTGATGCATCAAGCCCCGCAGCATCACTATAAGACTCGCGTCCTCAATCCAACCCAATTGTCACACCAACTCTTTAGTTATACTGCAGTTTCCTCCTCGCTAGGCAACCCAAACTCTCAAGCAACAAATGCTGGGACAGAAGGCGGTACTTCTGGCTCCGACATAGATTAGAAAGTAAGTAAAGGGCCTCTTTAACACCGTAGACGCATTGGGTATATGATGCTATGCTCATATTTGTATATGACCAATGAACATTCGGTGGAGAATGTGGTCAAGACATTTCAGGCTGCCCGTTTTAGGCTTGGTTATTTAAAAAAAAAGTCGAATTCACCCCTCTGTGAATGGAACCCTTGAGCACCGGGTCGGCGGGCAAGGGGTCTAGTCACAGCGCTACTGTGACTCTCTCCGGCACAGAATAATTACAGTTATCATAAACCAACCAGATGCTACAAATAAAGTTGCACTGATGTGAATACACATGCAAATTATGCACGATTTCATTCTCTGTTGAAATCATTTACTGAAATGCTTATTTCCCAGAAATATTCGACTGGAAAACTTTGTATCGTTTAGTTAGATTCATTAAGTATGTTATGTATGGTAAATTTCATGTCTGGCTGTTTTATTTATGAGTTCTCTTGAATTGTTTTGCGCCAAAATGATAAAGATTTGCTAACTTTAATCTTCCTATTTTGATAGTATCACGTTTGCCAAACATTTTCACACCTAACTGGAATTTGTTTTAAACAAACGAAATGGTCTGTGTTAATTCCTTCACATCCGGTTTCGCTTTCGAGGTGGCGTGGTTATGAATTCTAAATTAAGGTCTTCGTGAGGAAATGAAAGCTGTTATTCATTTCGGTTTCTTTACTACTAATTTAACTTTATGTGTTCCTAACTTTTCTTTCAGCTGTGAGTGTGTGTTTAGCCATACTATGGATAATGAATAAATTATGTGGTTTCTTAGAATGTGATTATCTAGACGAATACGTAATACGGCAGGTGTAAAAAAAAAACAAAAATAAATATTACAAAAACTGAGATGAAGTAAACTTTACTGAGCGTGACAAAGGTAAAGTATTTGGGGAATATAAAAAGACATAAATGTGATTAAATGGTGGAACCGTAAAGTAAAGCACTTTTCCGGGCCTTGATGCATAATAATAATACTAGGTATATTATACTATTCTGGTAGTTGCATAGGCCAGTCGGCACTAAATGTGGGTGGACAATATCAAGAGAGGAACCGGAAGACGTCTGCATGCATTGTGAAAACGTACGACAGGAAATGCTGGAGATTCATTGCAGTCGACCTGTCATGCAGAGATGACACTTGATGATGGATATTTGTTTCGTCATGTGTTGTTTTGTTTTGTAGAAAGACATCCTTGACGCATTATTTTTACTGTGCCGTATTTTGATGTGTTTTTCACTACTGATCGGAAGTAACTTCCTACAGTGGATGATGCCAGGTCCGTGTTTTCCACTACTGATCGGAAGTAACTTCCTACAGTGGATGATGCCATACCATTGGTCGTTTCTTGGCTTCTAAGAATGTCATAAAATAATTCCTGGAAAAAAAACCTAACGCTAAATGTCCCGTCTTCCTCAGAAAATATCGCAAGTGCACTGAGGTATAGGTCGCCAATATTTCTCCATTCCTCGTCACAATATCGAATGACGAGAGTTGGCATTGAATCCTTGTGTGACCGCACTGTGCACGTGAACATTTCGACCGAACATGGAAATCGAATGTAGCGCGTCCAACAGATCACTAAATAAAAATATTTGCATATCCTTTACAGGACATCGCTGCCAACATCAGCATCTTTCAGCTGATTTTGATTTCTTGGCAAGATTACGCTCAGTAGTTTGCCGTTGCTTTCTGAGCGGCCGGCTCATATACCCCGTAAGTTACCGACGCGATTCGAACCACTGCTGAATCTCACCGTCGTCACGTTACTTACGAGAGTATACGAGATTACGGAGAAAAGTCGCTAACCTCTGGGCCAGGAAGCCGGCTCTTTTCTCATTACATGACCAAATAACACCGCTTGTCTCTTTTTTATAGCTGCATATAATGTTCTATTTTCATTATTCTCTTCCAGACATTCCTTAGTTACCCCGACAGTCCAAGATATTCGCAGCATTCATCTCAAGGACCTTATCTCTCTAGCGTAATTCCTTCATATTTTAATAGCCATCTTAAGTTTAAAGTGCCCATCAAATAAAGACAGCCAGTAACAACATATGAAACTAATCCAATATAATGGAAATGATGTATACTTCTCTGACGTTTATAGATCAGTTTAGAAGCATCCCCTTACGCAGATTCTCGCATAAACTGTCTGTCACTTCAGGACAATCAAATATTTCCTACTCTGTCTAACTGCCGGCAATGTGCTTACCTTGACATTTGTGTTGGCGCTGTTTTGATGTGTTCTGGTATTTATCTCCATTGATTTTGTTGTTGGTGTATATTTCTCAATGACGCAGATGGAGATGTTACAAGTAGGGTAGGGGTATTCAGAATGTTTCATTCAATTGCTTTGTTGTATGTCAGCTAAAGGCAGTTTACGGTTACGGAAAATAAAGTGAAGTTGTAATTTCAAAGAAATATAGAGCGTTTGGTACTACGGAAGCCATAAAAACATATGCGATGTGTTCCTAGTGTAGAATTGATCTGCACTAATATAAGGAATAAGAAACATTAGGAAAAGAAATAGGTAGCACAGGAAACACTCGAAAACAGATTGAAGTGAGTAGCAGAGAATATACTAAACAAACGGAATGAGTTGTAAACAGAGACACCAGGTCGTATACCCATAGTTTGATTCGTACCCGATTGTTATACTCAGTTTTTTTTTTCCGCATATCCTTTACAAGACATTGCAGGCAACACCAGCATGTTTCAGCTTCTGTTGATTTCTTGGCAAATTTTACGTTCAGTAGTTTGCCATTGCTTTCTGAACGACCAGCTCACATACCTCCGTAAGTAATCAACACGACGCGGTCCGCTGCCGAATCTCGTGCAGCTGTGTTTCGTTCGAGAGTACACGGGATTAAGAAAAATGTCCTTAACACCTGCGCCAGGGAAACCGGCACTTTGGTTTATACCCAATATTATATTCAGGGCTTGATTCGAACCCACAGCTTAATTCCTACTCGCTCTTGTACCCACAGCTTAATTCCTACCCGGTCTTGTACCCACAGCTTAATTCCTACCAGGTCTTGTACCCACAGCTTAATTCCCACCCGGTCTTGTACCCACAGTTTAATTCCTACCCGGTCTTGTACCCACATCTTAATTCCTACCCGGTCTTGTACCCACATCTTCATTCCTACCTGGTCTTGTACCCACAGCTTAATCCCTATCCAGTCTTGTACCCACAGCTTAATTCCTACCCGGTCTTGTACCCACATCTTAATTCCTACCCGGTTTTGTACTCACAGCTTAATTTCTATCAAGTCTTCTACACACATCTTCATTCCTACCCGGTCTTGTAGACTTGCAGGCAGAAACCATGTCTCTAAGTCGCATCACTGTGGCACCGATCTTTAATGTTTTAATCAAGATTTGAGGACGGAGGTGTCATTCTACCATGGTAGTTAGCACAGGCTAGTGAGATCACGAATGGTTACATTCTCTTTATTAGCGTTTTCAAAATCTGAAGGAAAGTTCAGCCTTATCTTTTATTTAAACAGAACAAAACATAAGATTTCGTCATAGAACATTTATTTTCTCGCCCTACACAAACACAAACACACACACACACACACACCACACACACGCGCACACACACACACGCACGCACGCGCGCGCGCACACACACACATCAACATTCATTCCTACATGTACAAATATAAAACAATAAAAAATACACACATTCCTGTACTATATATACAAATATACACACATTCCTGTACTATATATACAAATATACACACATTCCTGTACTATACATACAAATATGCACATATTCATGTGTTCCTACATAAAATATTTTATATATAAAGCGAGAAATTCCGATACATCTATACACATTGAAAAACACACACACACACACACACACAAACACACACACACACGCGCGCACGCACGCACGCACGCACACAGGTAGAGTTGCATGCTTAATTACACTTTGATCTCACGTGGTAGCCGCCGATTCGAACCCAAGGCGCTCAAGACCACAAGTAAATGTAATTAAGGATCAGCAGTTGCCCTCCCCCCCCCCCCCCCCCCCCCCCAAATCCCCTAGTGAGGAAACATACAGATACTTACGTTCAAAGCAAGTGAACGTAAAAACATGAACGTAAAAAAAATATATATGTATAAACAGAACAAAAAATATATGTATAAACAGAAAAAAAAAAAAAAGAAAGAACCAACGACAATCAAACAACTAGACGCAACATAGAGGAGAGATCACTGCAGAACTAATCAAACGCGATCATAACGCGTGTTGAATTTGTAATCCTTCTTTTTTAAAAACTGGTTGGTTATGACGATGATGTTTTTAACGGATCTATTAATAAATAAATATGGAAAGGCCTTACTGAGGGTACTGGCATACTGAGGGTATTTTCGAGTGTTGATGTTGTTTAAATGCTTCTTTACTCAGCGAACCTTGTATCAACTAGGTGCTGCCTTTCAGGTCGCTGACGTTCTCTTAAAAATTTAGCTTCTTCAAACGATAACATTAAAGACAACGCCCTGTGGTACATATAACTTGCTGTTTACTAAACCTAGTCAGCTCGTTGTAGTGTTACCTATAACCCGCTGTTTACTAAACCTAGTCAGCTTGTTGTAGTGTTATTCAAGATCTGTTTCATGTGGTGTGTCACTTTTGCTAGCCGGCTCCGTGGCAAAGAAGGTTACGAACGCAGTTCGTAATCCCGCGTCCCACATTCGAAACACAGCTGCGGGGGAGTCGGCAACTTACGTTGGTTTTTATAAAACGGTGTACCTTTTCAGAAAACAATGGCAAACTACTGAACGTAATCCCGCATTTCTACCCATTGGGATACTGGGATACACGCACCTGTCCATCAGCTGCTGTTGTCTTATATATTTCTTGTATTTCTTGTTTCAGTTCGTGTATTGAAACATTTCCCTGTCATAACAAAAGGATGTGAAAAAAATCTTCCCTATTGTCTAGCTCGATCATTCTTTCTATAAATCTTTCCAGTTGTCACGGCATGCTCGAGTTATGTTCTTCTCATGCTGTTGCCAAAAAATTACCACTGACTCTTTTTGATGTTTGTGATAAGCTGTATTTGTGTCTTAGCCTCTATAAAAACATTTAGATTATTCAATTTGGTTGTCAGGGGAATTTTAAGCGTTCTTCTGTAAAACCAAATATCTTAAGCCTGTGGGAATTTCTTTGCTTGTTTGTTTACTAACTGTCCATGATTCCTAGCCAAATGTTAAAACTCGTTCTATGTAACGTGCAAGAATTATTTTCCTAACCTCTAGTGTCATGGATTTATTGCATAAGCATGTACTTCAGAAAAATGTAGTTCTTTTTTCTTGTCCCATTTTTACATCCCTGTGGTAAATGTCTATCTGATGCCATTTATATGCATATGAAATTATGAACTTGTCCCAATTTAATACTATCGACTTGTACTTGCATACTTAGGCTTGATTCTATTCTTTAGTTAGTCGCGGTTCCAACTTCACGGCAAAGGGTCGGGTCATCCCATAATGATCCGTGCCTGTGCCAGTGAATATCACACAAAATGCTCCGTACAGCCCAATGTGAAAAGTGGGACAGAAAAGAGTCTCTACAAACTAACAGCCCACACAGGTATACTATGCATAATACCCCTGCCTGAATGCGAACCTAAAACGAAATATACAGTTCATCGTCGATGGAAACAGCAGTCACTAGAAAACCAGCAGCCACACATTACTGCATAAGGCAACCCAGTTAGTTAAGAGATGGCCAGCCGCCATTTTTCTGAACATGCAGTTCACGCTACAAACAACCGCTGACAGATGTAAAAGCACTCCCCACGAAATCCACATCTCACTGGTCGCTTCCCGCACTCAATAGCAAGACGACGGAACCATACTCCATTCTTTGATATTCCTATACTTCTGTCTTCCTATTATGTAACCTAAGGCCTATTTATTACTTTCTACATTCACTGTATATATCGTTTTCTATTGTATTCTTAATTGTAGCAGTATTTGTTTAGTTCGCTAGTATTCAACTTGACCGTAGTCCACACACAGGCTACTACTATACGTGAGTGCACTGGGCTGATATTTGCATGCGTGTTAGCTTTCCTTTATTAGCAGTGTCACCCGCCATCAGGAGAACCCGCTCCGGCTTCTCAGGAACTTGTAATTTACCAATTTAATTTACTGATCAGACTATGAAATTGACACACTACGCCACGATCAGCAGAGACACTTTAAGTGCATTACACTTCTCAGCCACGATGATATTTAGGTAGTATGTTTAGGTCCACCAGAGAGACGAATGGAGACGGATTGTATCTGCAGCAAAGAACCTCAATGGCTCGGAACGCTGAAGAAGAAGATGTTTAATTGACGTAGTAGTAGTAAGCAGCAGAAATAGTATTAGCAGTAGCAGTAGTAGTTGTAGTGGGTCGTAGTAGTAGTAGTAGTTATAGTAGTAGTAGTAGTAGTAGTAGTAGTAGTAGTAGTAATAGTAGTAGTAGTAGCAGTAGTAGTAGTAGTAGTAATAATAATAGTAGTAGTAATAGTAGTAGTAATAGTAGTAGTAATAGTAGTAGTAGTAGTAGTAGTAATAGTAGTAGTAGTAGTAGTAGTAGTAGTAGTAGTAGTAGTAGTAGTAGTAGTAGTAGTAGTAGTAGTAGTAGTAGTAGTAGTAGTAGTAGTAGTAGTAGTAGTAGCAGCAGCAGCAGCAGTAGTAGTGGTAGTAAGCAGTAGTAGTAGTAGCAGTATTAATTGTAGTGCGTAGTAGTAGTAGTAGTAGTAGTAGTAGTAGTAGTAGTAGTAGTAGTAGTAGTAGTAGTAGTAGTAGTAGTAGTAGTAGTAGTAGTATAAAAAGATATCAATTGAAAAGAGAAAAAGAGTGTTGAAGTGCTAAATAGTACCTGTACTTTTATATGGATGTGAAGGGTGGACAATGAGCAGGCAAGCTGAAAAAATATCTAATGGCTGTGGAAATGTGGTTTCCGAGGAAAACGCAAAGAATACCATGGGCAGATAGAAAAAAAATGAACAAGTCCCACAAGAAGCAAATGAAAATTGTAAACTGATTAGAGAGATTAGGCGTAGACAGAAATTTTTTTGGGCATGTTATGAGAAGAAATGAATTGGAGAACATGGTGACAACTGGCAAGATTGAAGGGAGGAGACCAAATGGGAGACCGAGAAGTAAATACCTGGATGGCTTCGTCACGTGGCATGGTCGAAGACAGAAACACAGAGCTGATCCATAACTCTGGTGATCGAGTGAGATGGCAAAACATGACCGCCCACGCTTATCGGCATGGCACATGATGGATGGGTGGAGTAGTAGTAGTAGTAGTAGTTGTAGTAGTAGTAGTAGTAGTAGTAGTAGTAGTAGTAGTAGTAGTAGTAGTAGTAGTAGTAGTAGTAGGAGGAGGAGGAGGAGGAGGAGGAGTGGGAGCAGGAGGAGGAGCACACGTAGTAGTTGTGGTAGCAGCAGCATTAGTAGTGGTAATAGCAGCAGCAGCTGAGATGGCTGTCCCCTTTGGTTCGTTCTTATTTTTCTTCCTGAAGTTTCTGGCCTCGGGGATAGCGTAGATCCTCATAGAATTATCCATATTATCGAATAGCGTGTCTTATATCACATACCTTTCACTTATCACGTGCAACGCGCGACCATCCATTAACTTTAAGCCCACCCGCTCTGACAACTGTTTACGCATGGGAACATGTTCCTGCCATGCCGCTGATTGTTGTTATTTGAGAACTTGTTCCTGCCTGCCGCTGATTCTGGCCATTTGAGAAAATATTCCAACACCGCCGAATTCTGCACTTAACGAAACTGAACCTAAATGTGGCTTGATTGCTGACTTCTGCACACTGACTGATCCATTTTATTAAAAATATCACAGATCAACCAAGGGCATGGTTGGAGTTCATTTGTTCAATACTATTGATAAAGAACGGTTCTTCGGGTGCCTGGTTTAAGGCAATCAATGGCGATCGTGTCCCCTCAATTCCCTCAGTCATTACATGATTTAATGAAGTTGATATTGCTGATATTATTATTGGTGGTGCAACTTTTTAACCTCCCACATAATCCGTTCCGTACTTGCGTATTATTTTCCCAGTTAATACTAACTTTCTCATTTCCACTTCGTTTGTTCGTGTCCTATAAATGTCATCTTTTTAACTTATGATTCTGGTGAGTGATTATGTAAGACATCTTCTTAAACACCACATCTCCACTCCAATAAAATAAATAAGTATTATAATGTAATTTTCCCTTCACCGAGCATTGAAACTGCTAAAGATACCAAGAAATAGAACAAATAACACGATGGCTTGGGGTTCTTGGGGTGCCTGGTCTGAAACACACGATGTCCCCTCAATCGTGTACCCTAAATCGTGTCCCTTCAATCATGTCCCCTCAACCGTGTCCCCTCAATCGTGTCCCCTCAATCGTGTCCCCTTAATCGTGTCTCCTCAATCGTGTCCCCTCAGTAGTTCCACTCAATCGTTCCCCTCAGTCGTGTCTCCTCAGTCGTGGCCCCCTCCCCCAGTCGTGCCCCCTCAATCGTGTCCCCTCAATCGTGGCCCCTCAATCGTGTCCCCTTAATCGTGTCTCCTCAATCGTGTCCCCTCAATAGTTCCCCTCAATCGTTCCCCTCAGTCGTTTTTCCTCAGTCGTGGCCCCCTCCCCCAGTCGTGCCCCCTCAATCGTGGCCCCTCAATCGTGTCCCCTCAGTGGTGTCTCCTCAATCGTGTCCCCTCAATCGTGTCTCCTCAATCGTGTCTCCTCAATCGTGTCCCCCCACTCGTGTCCCCCCTCTCGTGTCCCCTCAATTTTGCCCCCCCCCCCCAAATCGTGTTCCCTCATTCGTGTCTGCTCAATACCCTCTGCCATTACATGATGTAATGAAGTCGATATTGTTGATGCTATTATCAGTGGTGTAGCATTTATGCTTTCCGTGTAATCTTTCCCTGTATTCTTTCCCTTCTCTTTCGCAGTATTTCCCCACGCAAGGCAGCCTTTCTCTATTCTACTTTTTTTTGTTAATGTCTTATAATTTCAATTCGTTTTGTTTTCACTTATGGTTGTGCTGGGCATTTCCATAGTACCGAATAAGAAATATTGTTATCAGACAGACAGTAGGATAAACAACTTATGTCACGTATATTGAAAGATAGAAAATCAAATGGTTTGGCCATCTCGCTAGAATGCAACACCATCAACTACCATGATTGACGTTATATGAAAAAGTGCTACTACTAGAGCAAGAGGACGCCCGAGAAGAAAATGGATTGACGACATCAAAACATTGTACGATCACACGGTATGACACTATCCAGTGCCACCCATCGGGCGCTGGGGCGCCAATTAAACCTCCCCACAAGGTTGGGGGTAAGGTTGGCGGCAAAAGCGGAAGATGATGATGATGATGAAGAAGATGATGATGATGAAGAAGATGATGATGATATGCCACTTATTAACATCCTTATGATGTAGAGACAATACGAAGATAATTCCCTGTCAATTAAAAAGATGGGATAGCGTTTTCTGAATAGTTAATAAACAAAGGTAGTTCCATATTCTTTACAGGACTTAGCACTTAACCCTAACATATTGTGGCTGTTCGTGATTTCTGGGCAAGATCACGTTCAGTAGTTTGCCATTGCTTTCTGAATGGCCGGCACCCATACCATTTCATAAAAACCAACGCAAGGTGGTCTGCTGCCAAAGCGCCCACAGCTGTGTTTCAAACCCGGGTATGCAGGATTACGAACTGCGTCCGTAACTTCTTCGCCACAGAGCGGAATAGTACATATACTATAAAGGTCAGCGTGGCTGAGTTGTTTAACATCATTGCACATTAACTTCCTGTTGGACTTAAACGTTGACTTCCCGTTCAGAAAGCAATGACAATCTACTCAACGTAAAAATGTCCAGTCAATCAAAATAGGGTTGATCGCAACGTCCTGCGAGGGACACGCAGCATGTTCTATAGACCCTATTTAAAACGTTGCGTAGTGGTCAGACACTCGCTAGATAATCTGGTGGTCATGGTTTCGATTTACAAAAACATCAACCTTGGCTTCCTGGTCGACCCAGACTAAAATGAGAACTAAGATGAAATTGGGAAGTAAAGGCGGTCGGTGGGATACTGACCATATCACCCACTGAGTGACCATTAGTCAATCAAAACGTGGGCCTAATTCCGTATGCTCTATACGTCTTAATGTGTATACAATTGGTCCTTTACTGTACCATTATAGTAACAGCGAGTGCAAAGAAAGGACTCTCCTTGAATATCAAGAAAACAGTAACAATGGTAATGTCAAAGAAAATGATGACACCAAAATGTGACAGAAATAGAAGGTAAAATTCTTAACCAAGTGGGTAATTTTAGATACCTAAGGGCATTTATAACATCAGATGGAAGATGTACAACAGAGATTAAGAGCAGCATTAAGGCAAGCAAAAGCCTCATTTAAGAAAATGAAGAGTATCTTACGCAATAAGTCATTGAATGTAAGATAGAGTGTGCTGAAATGCTATATAAACCAGTTTTGCTGTGTGGCAGTGAATCTTGGAATGAACAAATTAAGACGAAATTAGAAGCAACAGAGATGTGGTTCCTGAGACAAATGTTGCGAATTCCTTGGACTGCCAGATTAACTAACAATGATTGCCTGAAACAGGTTAATAAAACTAGAACATTGTATAAAACAATAAGAAAGAGACAAACAGCTTTCTTTGGTCATGTGATGAGAAGAGAGGCATTGGAGAACATCAGTGACAACTGGAAAGATCGAGGTGAAGAGCGGCAGAGGACGACTAAGAGAAATGATGCTGCATGAATTGAGATGGTGGCATGGAGGAATATCATCAGCAAAGTTGAACCAGAAAACCACAGACCAAGATCTGTGGAGAGCCATGGATACCTACGTCAGCTGGCAGGGCACGTGATGATGGTGAGGACTGTACCTTTGTAAAACAGGTGTGGTGTGGATTACATGTGTTTCCCCACATGCTTTTATCGCCATCAGTGACATTCCTGGCATTCTGCGCGTGCGTCAGATCTGGGATACAGCACTCGCCGTGGCTGCTAGGTCTAATTTGCCCGGTGTAAGGAGCGATTTAGGTGGTCTGAACATCTTGACAAGACTTCCTTGGCTTCATTCTTATCGTTGACAGCCACAACCGTGGGCCAGAGACGTGCCACACTGCGTGGAGGGCGTTGGGGGATGGATTACAATGTTGGAACTGTTGTGTTGTAGATGTGTACAGTGGAAGTGGGGGGGGGGGGGATGTGTAGATTTGTGTACAGGTGGCGGGATTTGTAGATTTGCGTGCAGGTGGTGGGGGGGGGGGGGGGGGAATTTGTAGATTTTTGTACAGAGAGCGAAATTTGTAGATTTGTGTACAGGGTGGGGGTTTTGTAGATTTGTGTACAGGCGGAGGGATGTGTAGGTTTGTGTACAGGTTGGGGAATTTGTAGATTTGTGCACATGGTTGGGATTTGTAGCTTTGTGTACAGGATTGGGGGGGGGGGGATTTGTAGATTTGTGTACAGGTTTTGGAGGATTTGTACATTTGTGTACACGGTGGGGTGTGTTAGGTTTGTGTACACGAATGGGGGATTTTAAATCAATGTTTAGCGTGCTATTGGAAGATTGAAGACTTCATGTTTCTTCTCTCCGCCCCATCTTTATCCCATCGTCACCCTCAGCCTTCCTTCCTTCCTCCTTCCTTCCTTCCTTCCTTCCTGCCTGCCTGCCTGCCTGCCTGTCTGTCTGTCTGCCTGCCTGCCTGTCTGTCTGTCTGTCTGTCTGTCTGTCTGTCTGTCTGTCTGTCTGTCTGTCTGTCTGTCATTAGTCTGTTTCCCTCACCTTGTTTCTGTGCATGTATGTCTACCTGTGTCTGCATGTTGGTCTGTCTATATCTATCTATGTAAGGGGGAGAGGCGGAGACCATGTAGAAAACTGAACAACGATTTAAACAGTTAAAGTAGTTGCATGCCTGGTACAGGACATTAACAGTTCAGCTATGCTAGAATGTCGCCATCTTTCTTCTCTTAATTTCACGGGATTCTACAAACTTTTCTCTAACAGTTCAGCTCACAAGCCCCGATTTTCTTCATTAGGGATTGCAAAATAGCCAATGACTCACATCCTCACGTTTTGCTACGGGACAGATGCACTTTCTCAAAAATGTCGTAATGACTGCTAATTTTAATTTATAATTTGAAAAAGTATAATAACAGGAAACAAGGTTATCAAGATATGAAACAAATATAATACAGACAAATCGAATACCACCTGTGGTGGATCTTGAATAGGGTGGATATAGGTTGAAATTACACCGATTAAAGATCTTCTATGCCGACGATCAAGCACTACTTGCAAAATCAGAAGCAGAACTTCACGTCTACATAATAGTCTAAATGAACAGCGTAGGAAACATAGAATTAAAATTAGCATTAGTACAACAGAGTTAATGACACTAACAAAAGAAGAAAAAAAAATCAACAACGCAGATTTCATCTAAAAGAGCACCCCCTGAAACAAGTAAATAGTTTCAAGTACTTGGGAAGTATAATATCATCAAATGGCAATTCAGACCACGAGATCGAGAAGAGATGCAATAAGGCAAACCAACTCATTGGACAATTGGCAACAATACTAAAGAACAAGCAGTGGATACAAAAGGCACTCTTCAACATAATCTTTCTACCAACCCTATGTTACCAATGCCAGTTGAGTTGAGTTGAGTCAAGAACCGACATCACTGCACTCAGGGCATCCCAATACGTGCTCAGTCCCCTCGTTCAACAGCCAGCGAAGAGTCATATTACTAATCGTTCCCACCGCTATCTGATTAAATGTTCTCTTGGTCTTCCCTCTCAGTTTTGAGATTCTTCCAGAACGCCTGCCGATCCCCCGCAATCTCATTTTTTCCACATATGGGTTCTCGATCTGTACCTCCGCCTTCTCCACCTGGTCCTACAAACGCACGACCACCTCCCCCTTATCCATAGGCAAGATACCACCAAGAGGTGCATTCCCTGCTAGCCCATCAGCCTGTTCATTACCCACGCACGAAATGTCTGTGTAGCATTATAAAATATTATTGCGTTATCGAACAATACTATTTGACAGTAAAAGACATTTTATCATAAGACGCCCTTAATGTTAACTGTATTTCTAAGACTTCATTTCCATGTATTATTCTCCATTGCAAGGTACAGTATTGGCGGTGAATGACAGCTTTTGACAGTTTTAATTTGTCTGTGTATTCTTTGGTTCACCTGATGAAGACCTTTGAGCTGAAATATTGTAGAGTTGTATTTTCAGCGTCCGGTTCCACGTTCAACATAGCCACTTTAGTAACATTTTCAAAATTGCTTTTTAATTATATAACTGCATAGTTGGATACCTCTTGAAAAAAAAACAAATCCAACGGTACCTTATTCAAGTCTGTAGGTCATTTCTAAGCCGAGATATTAAAGTTGTGTGTCAGTTTATCATTTAAATGAAACATATAGAAGAAAACGGTTTTGACCTTTTCATTTTTGTGACCCTACCTACACACTCACGCAACTGTTGTTTACACTGTCGCCAAGGGATATACCACTGTCGCTGTCTAACTCAAGGGCAGATAACTCTGCCAGTTTATATTTATGCACACACACACACGCATACACACATACACCCCCACACACATGCAGAGAGAGAGAGAGAGAGAGAGAGAGAGAGAGAGAGAGAGAGAGAGAGAGAGAGAGAGAGAGAGAGAGAGAGAGAGAGAGACTTTTCCACGCCATGCTGTGATGACATCAGACGTAGTGTGTGACTGCTCGCGCTATCTTGACAACGCGAAGGCCGCCGGTGTAGATGCATTTTGACCAAAGATGTCCTGTTGGAAAGATGCAAAATTATCAATGATCTTGTCATTGAAGAGTGATGAAAAATTGCACATACATACAATAATGGGTTTTGAATGTACACATACATTGATTATCATGTTAATCGCTCTGAATACTCCATAACATATTAAATGGAGTATGACAACGAAAACTGCCATCTCCCGCCATTGAAATACCACATTACAGCATGCGATCTTCATAATTTTAGTGTCAGACTTGAATGCCAACTTAAATGGTCGAAAATTACAACATACACGTAAAATGGATGCTTACATTTAATAATTGCCAATGTGCTTGTAGGGGTATGTTGTAGCGACACTGACAGTAATACGTGCATGCGCTCAAGAATACAATGAACAACTGCTGCGTCCCAGGCGTAGAGCATCAATCAATCAATCATGTGCCATGACTGAAAGCGTGGGCGGTCATGACTCGCCATCTCACTCGATCACCAGTGTCGTGGATCAGCTCAGTGTTCCTGTCTCGTCCATGCCATGTGGCCAAGCCATCCAGGTATTTTCCTCTCGGTTTTCCTCTTGGTCTGTTCCCCTCGATCTTGCCAGTTGTCACCAAGTTCTCCAATCCACCTCTTCTCATAACATGTCCAAAAATTTTGACTGTCTACGTCTAATTTCTCTAATCAGTTTACTATGTTCATTTGTCTCCTGTAGTACTTGGTCATTGGTTTTTCTGTCTGTCCATGGTATTCTTTGCATTTTCCTCAGAAACCACATTTCTGCAGCCATCAGATGCTTTTCAGCTTGACTGCTCATTGTCCAAGTTTCACATCCATACAGAAGAACAGGCTCTATGTATCCCCTCAACACTCTTTTTCTCGTTTCAATTGACATCTTTTTATTGGTCAGAATGTTTTTCATCTTGCTAAAGGCTACTTTCGCCATGGCGATTCTTGTTCTAATCTCTTCAAGGCATCTCCCATCAGATGTTATAACTGTTCGAAGATAATTGTACCGATTCACTTGTTGAAGAATATTTCCATTTACTTGTATATTACATTGTGGCACTTCTTCCTTCCTACTGACGACCATAACCTGAGTCTTTTTACAATTTAATTCTAACCCCAGTTGCTCACTGTGTACAACAACCGCATCTACTAATTGTTGCAGGCCTGCGCATTGTCTGCAATTAATACTGTATCATCTGCATATCTAATGTTATTGATGTTTCGTCCTCCAATGCTGATTCCATTTATATCCTCTACATTTCTGAAAATATTTTCACTGTACAGGGAAAAAGATCTGGAGACATCACACATCCCTGCCTAACACCTCTCTTAATTGGCTGATACTGTCCCACTTCATTATCAATCCTTATTGCAGCTTGTTGTTTCCAATATATGTTTTTTATAAGTCTAATGTCTTTCCCATCAATGTGTAGATCTGCAAGCATATCCACCATGCTGACATGTCTAACGCTATCAAAAGCCTTTGTATAGTCAATAAAGCAAAGATGTATATCCTTGTTTACTTCTATAGCACGTTCAATAACTGTTCGCAGCATATACACAGCATTTACTGTACCCTTTCCTTCTACAAACCCGCATTGTTCTTCCCCTATTTCAGGTTGTATCTTCTTCCTCATTCTTTGCATGATAATTCTTAACAAAATCTTTGTGATGTGACTCATTATACTAATTGTTCTATGTTGATCACATTCCAAGGTTCCTGATTTCTTTGGGATTGCAATAAATATAGAGTTACATAATTCAGGAGTATATCTCCAGTATCATATAATGTGTTCAGCAGTCTGGTGACTTGATCTAGTCCAAATTCTTCTAAAGCTTTAATCATTTCTGTTGTGATGTTATCTGCATACAAAGCAGTTTTATTTCTTCAACCAACAAGTCTAGATGGTTACGTCGACCTATTATGTCGTATCACGTGCCCGCCACCTCTGAACTTGACATTTACTCCACGACCTGTCGTCAAGGCAGATTGTCATGCAATTCTCTACACCATACAGTAATTAACCTACTTTACTTACGACCTGTTGTACTGAGTAATCACAAGGCTAGCGGCCCACTCCAGCGACATAGCTAGACTCCCCCTCTGAGCTGTAGCCTGCTCAATGGCCTGGCGTATGTACTGACCATCTTCCTGCGGTACCCCCGATTCCGGCAGCTATTTAACTTTCTCCTGCTGGTCGAATCGTTGGTTTCATATTCACTGTTGAATCTCTGTCCACATCTTCACATTCGAACTCTGGCTTGCGGTTTCTACGATTTTAACTTCACGGCGATTCCCAGCAGATTGACTTCTCGTCTGCCTGCTGACCGCACTAGCCCAACACATCAACATTTGATCCAATTTTTTCCTTCAATTTAACCATCTATTTCTTAGTGGTCTTACTGTGGCCAGTCGTCACTACTAACAACTATTCTCTGAGTTGTCGGTCTATCTCCCTTACAAGTAAACTCATGGCAATAATACATAGCATAACAATATAATACGTCTTATAAAACGGTATTTACGAGTTTACTTACCACTTAGAATAGGCAGCCTGGTTCTCCGGTATAGCAAGTGTTCACGATTTGCCAGAAATGCAGAATGCAAAACGGGGTGGGAAAAACTATATCAAGTAATCGGTATCTGTTTTAACTTGATCTTGAAATAATGCTGGAATTTAACATCTTGAGTACTCTTACGGTCCCCCTATCGGAGACACAAGAACAAATAAACGAAGATCACCGCAAACAAAAATTTGGGTAACATTCGGTAACGTGAACCGAAGTACCTAGTTCAACATTTCTATATCAAGGAAACAGGCGGGTAAAGTTACACGCGCGAAGTGCATAATCTCTCATTGCAGGGCAACCAATGTTCCCTAAACTGCGTCGGATTATCACCCCTTGCCTTCTGTGTCACACTCGACGAGCAATCATCACCTACCGCTAAAATGATATGTCTTCTGCACACACAGAGACATCCCAAAAGCATTGTAGGCCTTGGACAAAGCCATGCATTGGGTCCATGCTAACTGATTAGTGGCGTTAACCAAGTGAACGGTCAATACACTTATAATGTTAGATGTTTTCAGACACAACAGCATCTGTGTTTAAACAAAACGACAAATATATGAGACGAGGATATCCCAAGAAAACGTGATGAGCAATAAAAGCAACGAACAATATACTTTTTCAACATATAACATGGTGACTATCTGACACATAATGAGGTAGCGCAACCCGCAAAGGAGAACAAATTTCCACACTGTTTCTGTATTTTGTATTAATAATGCTCATTAACTTTGGACCCATTAGGGATACACAAAGTGGAGAGTGGAAAAGAAGAAGTAACAAAGACATTTATGATCTGTTTAAGTCCCCGCTAATCACTGGTATCATGAAGGCTAATAGACTACAATGGCTGGGGCATATAGAAAGAATGGAAGATAATAGGGAAACAAAACTCGCTTACACTCAGGAAATAAATGACCGTAGACCCCGAGGTAGACCAAGAAGACGGTGGAGAGAGATAATACATGTACAGACCTACAAGCACTTGGAATCAACGACTGGCAAGAGAAGGTCCACCAGAGAGACGAATGGAGACGGATTGTATTTGCAGCAAAGAACCTCAATGGCTCGGAAAGCTGAAGAAGAAGAAGAATGCTCATTAACGAAAAAGGAATACTCTTCTGTCAAGTTGTTTTTGTATCGATATCTCACATACCCATCAGAACCGCTAAGTTGGCAACGTCCGTGCTTTCGTCCAGCTGAAAAGGAAAATACTTTGCAGATGTATCTAACACCTTCACTTTTAATTTTAATTATAATCGTACAACGAAAATCACGAATGTTCTGCATCTTATGACAATCAGCAAATTATAATGTGCATCTTTCTCACTTTTCGTCAGATAGGAAAGAGAAAAAAAAACGCACTTCGTCAACAAACAAATGTCGTCGACAGGGCCGACTTTTAGTATCGGTCTCAGCTGGTTACTATTTTTAACTTTCCCATTGAACTAATGATTCGCATCTCCTTAAAAATAAATACTTCTTGGGCTATACGGCTTCAGGCTCAATTTATTGTAAAATTAAATCACCATAAAAACGATGCGGATATCATGTTTTGAGAAAAGGACAATCTTGTTTTTAATAAGTTCTAAACAATCCTCAAAGGAGAAAATATTGAACCTTTTTGTTATTTTTTTTTCCAACTCACGTTGTGGACCGGCAAAAAGAGGCTCACGGACCGGCACCGGTCCGCGGACCACCACTATTCGAAGCACTGCGTTATAAGACATCGCAGTCAATACCAGCATTTATGCCGTTGTGATCTCTTGGCAAGTTTATATTCAGTAGTTTGCTATTACTTTCTAAATGACCGGCACCGATATCAACTCAAAACCAACGCAACGCGGTCTGCTGCCAAATCACGCGCAGCTGTGTTTCGAGAGCAGGTATACGGGATTACGAACCGCGTACGTATTACCTTCGCCACGGAGACCGGCAATGGAAAACTATTGAGTATAAAATTTGCCTATTAAGTTAACTTATGGTTGAGGTTAATTGCAACGTCACGCAAAGAACATACAACATGTAAATACAATAAAACACATTTCCTTGTGATCAACTAAACCTTAGATTTCTCCAAGCAGCATAACAACAGGAGAAGACAATCATGCCTATCCACAACCACTGTTTATAGACAAGTATATTAGTTTTGTTTTTACATAAATGAATGCCCGAAGAGTTTCTATAATCATGTATCAGCGTTGTTATAGTCATTTCTACATCAATATTACCCATTTGCTATCCCTATCCAGGAGTATTTCTCTCATGGACCACATTCTGAATACATTAATAAGCAGTTGACAGTCACTCAAAACATAGCAAAGAAGTAGATAGCAAAGGGTTTCAGTCTGGTTGTAAGCGTTGCTGTTGTTGTTGCTATTCCACATTTGGTTTGAGGTGTTCCCTTGTCCACGAATTGAAGAACTGGAGACTCGTCATGATGTTGCCCCTTTTCCGAACATGTCTGTGGGCTCGGCTGGATGTAGGTGCAAGGATTGCGTGCTTAGCGTCTACCACCAGTGGCATGTACGATTGTCTGCCAGCCCGATGGCCATGGAGTCGAATCCTTCTTTTCCCTATTTCTCCCTCCACCCCCTCCCCATTTCCCCCAGTGACCTGTGCCCTCAGGTCGACCCCGGCTAAAATGGGTACCATGACATTTTGTGAGAAGTAAAGGCTGCCAGCGTGATGTTGCCCACATCACGTGCCTAGTGAAGATTGGTCTATACAAATAAGGGACTGGCACCATGTACCCAACACGCTTAAGGCATGAATAAAGGGTCATCTTAAGAAGTCTAGAGGGATCGGAGAATGTATACAGATAACATATGTAACACAGAAATAACACAACCCGAATTTTCTGTCATCATCATGTGTAGCAGGGCCTTTGAAGAACGTCGGTCTCATTGGAGTCCCACGAAAAGATTGTAGATCATTTGTCAGTTCCTCTGCCTTATGCATTTTCACGCCCAAGGTTTCTTCAGTTTCCCATGACCATCTTTGTACAGTTTTACCCCTGCACCACCTTCCTACAACTACGCTTTCTATCACAGTTTTTCTAAACTACAATGAAGGTTGCAAGAAAGGATTTAAAAGCCAAGAAGATCGACTTCATTGCACCGGGTTTTATCCCATATGGCGCGGTATATTTCCGCGAAGCGGCCTTTCGAAAAAGTTACACAAAGCACAAACTCTGTAGCTCCAGCGACGATCCCCAGGAGTCTCCGAGAAAACTGCATTCGTAAAGTGTACTTCCCGGAATCGAAGCCACAACATTCGCAGCGCAAGGCAGACGGGGCAACTAATTCGCCACTGAGACTCCCTAATGAAGGTTTGATATCGCCAAAAAATTCCAGTTTCCGAGGCAGCATTCTGTTTATGAGACAATTTTCTCCCATCTTATAGAAACAGTATTTTTCTGATGCTTCTTGTTTCGTTGTAAATTTTTAATAATTCAATGTCTTATATTTCCAGATTCTTCGAATTCTTCGGATTTGATAAACGAAAATAAGTTTAGAAATAAAAAAGCTATATTATCGGATTATTAAAAAAATACTGAGAAGTGAACTCAGTATTTTCAGATGTTTAGACATTTATAACTCTTAGAGGGGAAAGGGTGCAAATGATACAAAATAAATTGTGTTGAGACGCTAGCTATGTGAGAAGAAAAAAGTAGCAGCTGGTGAAAACAACAAACTTGAGCGAATAGCTGTGTGTAGTGTGTAGTAACCCACTTTCCACTGTGTTACTAGGGCCCATACAAGAAGCAAAGAATAGTCACACTGAAAGGGACAGAAAGCTGTGTGTAGTGTGTATTTACCCACTTTCCACTGTGTTATTAGGGCCCATACAAGAAGCAAAGAATAGTCATACTGAAAGTTACAGTGGGACAGAAAGCTGTGTGTAGTAATCCACACTCCACTGCTTCCACTGTTATTCCTCTGGCCCATACAAGAAGCAAAGTATAATCACACTTAAACCTACTGTGCATGTCGTAAAGTGCGACCAAGGAGCTTTAGCAGGAGATTGGCTACCTGACACCGTTGAGAACTGTAGCTGCCAAAGCCAACCATTCATGAGCAGGTCTACCCAGTGCTAGGTGTGAGTTGGTTGAGTGCCTGCTTATGCTCCACCAAGAGATTGAAGGCAGAAGATGAAGAAATAACCCATATGTACATAGCAGCCCGTCATACGTTTATTGTTTACCTCTCACATGTTGCACGGCTGTTCTTACACGTACAACTCTGTCTGTGTCATTCACTAGTTACATGAAATCGCTGTATGTAAATCAAAAGGGCCCTTTTAAAAGTAAAGGATCCTTTTACGCGTATGTGGGCCCATTGGGTTTACGGTTATAGACCCATTTGTTTGCAGACCAATCGGTACTCACTGGGTGACGTGGTCAGTATCACATGGTCGCCTTTACTTCCCAAGACACTTTCTGGTTCCTGTTGTAGGCTGCTTCGACCTGAAGCCCAGGTCAATTTCGAAAATGTGACCCCCACCCCTCTCGTTCCCCGACTACGGATTCGAACCCATGATTACCGGACCAGGAGGAGAGGTTCTAGCGCAGCCCCACTCCAAGAAATTATAAAAGTTAGTTGCATATCGTTTATGGACGTAGCAGCATTTTATGGCTGTTCGTGATTCCTGGACAAGTTCAGTAGCTTGCCATTGCGTTCTGAAAGACCAGCACCCATACCATTTCATAAACACCCAACGCAACTGTGTTTCGAAAGCGGTATGCGGAATCACGAAGATTCCGTACCAGACTTCCCGCGTTAGAGTCGGGCGCAGAACCCCTCAGCCTCTCCGCCATCTGCCTCAAAATATGTTCAAGTCATGAAGGCTTTGTGTTTAACTGAGTTTATAAATTGGAGACCACTTAAATACAGCGATAGGTTAACACCCCCAGCATGCCAGTGTGAAACACTTATACTAGCCACAAACTAGCCCTACTAGTCATCTCTTGCCAGAACTGCCTTGTTTACGTATGCGAGTTCCACACACCACACCATCTCCCCAATACATTACCACTGTCTTTATGATCGTTCTGAGGTTTATTCATGAGTGCGAACGTTTATGGAAGCAGCGCTGACAAATACCGGCTGTTGAGGTATACCTGAAGAGCCATGAAATACAGCTTTAAGATGAGTCTTTGTGTGGTCATAGCTAAATTTTCCAGCTGCTTCTTAAGCGTGTGTTTGTTCTATAGGTGCAATCTTTATGTTTAAGCCTGTGTGTACTGTTGATTTCATAGATGCAGTATTTTTGTTTAAGTTTGTGAGAACTGTTGATTTCAGAAAGTAATCGTTCAAACTAGGGTATGTGATTCAACCTAGGGTATGTGATACATTTAGATTATAGCCGGTGCAACGAAGCTTGTGCACTGTGCTAACATTATCTTTATGATCTATAGGAGTTGATTGGAGCAAAAGGCTCGCGACGGGGAATATGGTCAGTATCCTAGGAAGACTAACTGGGTCAGCGAATGCCGAGAAGAATTATGTAGACTGTAGCCTGAAAGTAGCAAATACGTGAATGTCTTCCAATAACAAAATTAGTAATAATTAAACCCAGACGAAAGAAGAATAAAATAACAAAAGAAGAAGAAGATAAGGATAAGAAGGAAGAGGAGTAGTAGTAATAGTAGTAGTAGTAGTAGTAGTAGTAGTAGTAGTAGTAGTAGTAGTAGTAGTAGTAGTAGTAGTAGTAGTAGTATTAGTAGTAGTAGTAGTAGTAGTGGATGGCTTGGCCTTGTGGCATGGTAGAGACAGAAACACGGAGCTGATCCACGACTCTGGTGATCGAGTGAGATGGCAGAACATGACCGCCCACGCTTACCGGCATGGCACATGATGGATGGAGAAGTAGTAGTAGTAGTAGTAGTAGTAGTAGTAGTAGTAGTAGTAGTAGTAGTAGTAGTAGTAGTAGTAGTAGTAGTAGTAGTAGTAGTAATAGTAGTAGTAGTAGTAGTCGAAGAAAAAGAAGAAGAAGAAGAAGAAGAAGAAGAAGAGGATGAAGAAGAGGATGAAGAAGGAGAAAGAGGAAGAAGAAGGAGAGTGGAGAAGGAAAAGAAGAAGGAAAAGAAGAAGGAAAAAAAAAGAAGGAAAGGAGAAGAGGAAGAAGCAAGAAGAAGAAGTTATTAGCCGTAAGCCATTCAGCTTTAATTTTCCAGTACCAATTGTATAACCCAAGCCCAGCCCCATTGAAAAACTAGCCACAACATAAGGAATCTTACGACTTGTTCTTACGAGAATTGAACCCAGAACGGTTGGTTTCGACGACAAGTGTCCTAACCAATTATCACTATCACGGCTGCTTGTGGTGAAGATAATTAGTGTATGTTGCTGTTATCAGTTCATCTGAAATTATAATTAGGAAATCAATTATCTTTTCTTTAACACGTACTCTGATAGAGAACTTGGTGACAACTGGCAAGATTGAGAGGAAAAGAATAAGGGGGAAGGGAGAGAAGTAAATATCTGGATGACTTGGCCTCGTGGCATGGTCGAGACAAGAACACATCTGGTGTTCGTGTGAGATGGCGAAAAATAACCACCCACGAATATCGACATGACTCATGATGATGACTTTGATAAGAAAACATACAAGTAATATTCGCACCCTCCCCCGAGGTGGAGAATATGAGAAGCGCACTCCAAAAATCTCCCAACTGAATCAATTTTTCGAGCAGTTGTTAGCTGCCCGCAAGGTGTTGTTGCTAAATTGAGAGCAGAGGAACACATCTGATCTCAGGACGTTCACTTGCAGCCGTTACAAAAAGACTCTTTGTACTCTTCTTTCTAGTACATTACCTCTAGTTCCCAGATTGGCACTTAGTAACATTTAGACCCGGGGTAATTGTTTTTCTAACGGGCTACAAGACAGGGTGGTCCAATTTTGAAGCCAATATTTCAAGCCTTGAAGTTTCCGTGTCGTAGGCAAGAAATCTGTGCCAGCATTTATTTTCTGGATAGTGTACTCTCGAAGTCTATTACTTCCCAGATTTTATATTTTTCTTTGAGAAGCCGCTTTATTGCAGGGAAAATGGACCTGTAAAGCATATTATTAAGGGGAGCACAATGTTATTGGAAAACAAACAACCCATTATGATGAAAGAGGCATAGCGCTGAGTTATAGATAACAAATGGGTATTTCAATGCGTATTACAATGAAACAGAAAAAGTAAGTAACAGCCCCTTTTCCACAATTTGAGGTTATTTGGTATATGGTGCTACCTTCATAGTTTTAGAGACCAGCCGGCGCTCTTTGAATGTAGTACTATTACAAGGCCACATTTGCTTCCCATAACTTTTCTTGCTACCAATTATAGGTCTATCTGGCAGACCGGTTCAATTGATAAACTCTACCTGGATGCGGATTTGAACTATGGCCAACTGATCGGCTGGCAAGAGCGTAGGAGGCCGGCATATGCCTGACAAACACCAACCCTATTGACCGTCATAGGAAGATAAGCACACTCTCATTGCCTTACAGAGAGTGCCTCCGGTCAAACAACACATTACATGCCTTTTACAGGATTTTGTTTTTCATGTTCCTTCCGGGACAAGCGGGAGTTGAGGGGCATGAACGAGCTGATAAACTTGCTGGCTCTGCTTCTCCTGCAGATGGCCAGCCTGTGGATCGTGACAATACTATTAGTGCCTTTAGATAGATGTGCAGAGCGGAGGACTTTGACGCCAGTGAATCCACTTCGTTGTTAGAGTGAGAGCCTTGTGAGTGTAAGAACTTGCACGGCCAAACACGACCCTAGCACATCGGGAGAATGAGGGGTCTCGTCAACCAGCACACAACTGGCACTATTAGCCACCGGACGTTGATGCATATGTTGGAGGGACGATCTGAGTATCTATGAACATGCCCGGAGTGCTAGGTTGATACCACAACAAATAACTAACTAGCTAGGATGTTGCAATCAACCCTAGTCTTCAGTGACTCTTCGTGAACTTCAAGGTCAGTTTAAAAAAAAAAACCCAGTCCTCAATGGCGGATTCGAACACATGACCCCGGATCAGTAGTCAACCAGGCTAGCCACGGCGTGACCGCTGATCCCACGGCAGCGTCAACGAGAAGAATTTACTGAATTGATTCCTTTATTGAAATTTGTTTAAAAAGGAGAAGTAATTTCCGTTCATTGTTTTAGAATATCAATTGATCTCAATAACATATTCTATTCAGTGTTCTAACGACCTAAACTTCATCAAGCAAATGACTTTTTTGCTTCTGAGAAATTCCTACAAGCTGAATTTATATTATCCAGGCAAGAGGTGCCAGAATTACCAATTTAGGGCTCATGGAGAGAACTAAACGAATTGTAGTGAACGAAAGGTGAGGAAAAGACGCTGGCAATGGAACGTAGCGCGTATGCGAATTCCTGAGTGCCGTGATGTTGGTTCTTAGCTCAACTCAACTCAACCCAAGATGCTTGCGTTGGATAAGACACACACTGAGAAGTCCTGAGGTCAGTATAGCCAGAAACTCTCTTGTCTGGAACCTACAAGGTGAACGAAATAACAGGAAAAATATAACACACACACGGAAGAGAACTGCAGACAGATGCATCGTATTTTGAAAACATCAAGGAAGCTACAGGCGATAGCGAATGACAGGACGACTTGGCGTGGTTTAGTTGAGGGCCATGTCCCAATAAGAATGAAAGGCCAGAAGAAGATGATGAAGAAGAAGAAGAAGAAGAAGAAGAAGAAGAAGAAGAAGAAGAAATGTTCGCTTCCTACAATCACAAAAGCACGTGAACCAAGAAGAAGCTGCAGAGATACACAGAGAGCACATAGATTATCTGTAAACACGATCCACTGAAGCAGTCAAACACAGCCAAAAATATGCTGCGTGTTGTTGCACTAGTGTGGTATTATCGTTGTTAATCAATTTTTTAAAGATTGCACTTGGCACACGATAGTGTCTATGTTTTCCTTCGTTTTGCGTGATATCTGTCTGAAGGGATTTTGTTTGCGTTTAACGATATTAGTTTAATAGAAGACACGCTAGGGTATGTGGCATATATAGCAGGATGCTGTCCGTCCGTCCGTCCGCCCGTCTGTCTGTCTGTCTATCTGTCTGTCTGTCTGTCAGACCACTGGCCGTACATTCGCCGCCTGTCTCTCTTTCTATTCATCCGCCTCTCACTTTGCATCACTCTTATGTCCGCATTAGCGCTGCTGATACCAGGTAAACTTCGCAGCACCCGTGACCTAATTCCGGCAACATGCAGGTCTATGACAGTTGTTATCTATGCTGGCTTGTCATTAACAAAATTCAATCATCATATTACCGGAAACAGCGATTCTCCAATCTCCTCCCAAAGACCACACATGACAGTTCTCGGCATAATGGATCACCTCAAACATTTAGCTCCACTGTCTTGTCAAGCCGTTGGCTGAGTACATCCTGTCCTGTTTCTACGAAGGTGTGCTTTTTCGGGCTTGCTTTCCCTAGCCATCAACTTTGACCAGTCTCTCTCTTTCTCTCTCTCTCTCTCTCTCTCTCTCTCTCTCTCTCTCTCTCTCTCTCTCTCTTTCTCTGTGTGTGTGTGTCCGTCCGTTCGTCCGTCCATCCGTCCGTCCCCGTCCTTCGTCTTGACCTGTCAAACTTGGAAAACCTTATCTGTAGCTACACTACCCTTGGCATAGGTCTTAGGGTCATTAGCACAATCAAATCCTTTAACCACTTCAAGCTGGTGCAGAGGGGAACATAGAGAATGAATCCCGTAGCATCAGCGCGCATTCCAACATCGTTATACTGGACTCACACATGTTGTTAGTATTGTGGTGTGAGTCGGTTGTCTCAATGTAGCATTTAGACTGAGCAGCCACCAGCTCATCCTAATGTGCACGATTTATGACTGGCCAGAGTTCTTTAACACTGCGTAACTTATACCGTCTTAGAATATTGTGGATCAAAAAAGAAGAAAAATACTGACAATCTTTAAGAAATGAACATTGGAAGAAATCTGGCTTCATGGAGAACATGAAATGGAAAATGGAATACCTCGGCCATATTGAACGTCGTAGGGGTTTAGGAAGAACTGGGTTGGATTGTACAGTTATTCAAAGACGAGGCAATTGTTGACCAGCAGGAAGATGGTAACATGGCGTGAATGAAATCTTGGGCATGACAATGCACCTAGCAGACTAACTAAGCTCGAGAAACTTCGATAAGTCGTACTGCCAATTGTACCACACTGGACTGATTTTGGCATGTGGATTTGCTTTCCCTATTATCAGTGTCCCTCGTCATCCGGCGAACCCACTCCGACTTCAGCGGTACTTGGTAATTTACGTCCCTAAGTCAAGGACGAGAAGTCTCCATGTTAGTCCAACTGACCTGTATAGGGGAAGAAGAATTCGCTACCTCGGCATCAGCACACCGGCAGTTTAACAACGAGCGCTTGTACCCATTCTGCTCCACAAGTTAATAATAAGAATGCCTTTGGATTGTCTGGGATAGAAAAGGTCACCGCATCTAATGATGTTGTGGCCTAGAATATGTGAAAGCCTAATACTTCACATCCGACTACCAGCATCTGTCTTAGCATATCTTTTGGACATTTTAGCATTGCCCTGTTTACAGTTTAAATTATGTACAATTTAACCTTTCCGACGATATACACCAGTGTTGGCATTTATTGTTATGTATTGCTCCTTTTTGTATTATTCACTTAATATACAAATTCCGTGCATTTATGTTACATTTATTTCGTCTACACATTGCCATCAAATTATAATTTATGATGTTTTTTTCTTGTTTCGTGCACGTTATTTTTTCAATATTCTGTTTCGTGTTACTTAATATCTTTATAGCTTCGTTGATGGCTCTCGGTGTCATTTAAGGAAGACACTTTGTGTCAAAACGTCAGCTATTTGTGGGCTTGTTACGTCTATGCGATCAATTCTATACCTGGCTATATTTATTTACTACTTAATTGAATCATTAACCCGAATTTGTGTAATTAAACTCGGATGTGTAGGGATCCTTCTTGTTCATATAGCAAGCGAATTGTGAATTACGAATGCATCTCGTAGCTGGTTATCTGCTTTCCCTTGAATTCCTTTTGAGTTATCTAGGTGTTTCCTAGGAAGGTAACAGTCTTGTTCCAACATGAAGGTGTCATAAAACTGAAAATAAATTTATTGTATTTATTAGAGATATTAAAGTAGAGCTTTAAATGTACGCGAGGGAGGGGAGAAGGAAGGGGAGAAGGAGGAGGAGGGTGAGGAGTATGAGAAGGAAGAGTATAAAAAGGAGGTGGGAAAGAAGAAGAAGACGAAGAAGAAGAAGAAAACGAAAAGAAGAAGAAGAAGAAGAAGAAGAGAAGAAGAAGAAGAAGAAGAAGAAGAAGAAGAAGAAGAAGAAGAAGAAGAAGAAGAAGAAGAAGAAGAAGAAGAAGCAGAAGCAGAAGAAGAAGAAGAAGAAGAAGAAGAAGAAGAAGAAGAAGAAGAAGAAGACTTTTCCAATTTTTATTTTTTTTTATTTTTTGACAATTCAAAGCTGTTATTCACTATTTCTAATCTCTCTGCAGTTATTTATGTGTGGTCTTTTGTGCTGTCTCAGAAGTAGTGTCATATTCTAAAAACATGTAGCTATTGAGCTGACGATAATTACACCCGTTTGACTAATACTAGCTAGAGATTTGGACATATTTCTCTTTGCCAGCATTTACCAACCTTTCATGATATTTATTTTAGAAAAACGCTTGAAGAAGAAGAAGAAGAAGAAGAAGAAGAAGAAGAAGAAGAAGAAGAAGAAGAAGAAGAAGAAGTAGAAGAAGAAGAAGAAGAAGAAGAAGAAGAAGAAGAAGAAGAAGAAGAAGAAGAAGAAGAAGAAGAAGAAGAAGAAGACGAGCGAGGAAATAAAGAGTTGAAGGATGGAGAAGAGGAGAAAGTGGAAGACGAGGAGAAAGATGAAGGGGAAGGAGTGAATTAAAAATAACCAGAAATGCACTGACACAAATTAACTTATGACAAGGCAGTTTCTGGCCGCATTACTGATTATTTTCCCTTATCAGGACATTAGACTGATTACCTAAATGTGCGTTGTCACGTCTAGCCGCCACAACAGAACACAGATATGCTAGTTTATCGTGGCCATCATTTAATTGTTGGCACACACAACAGACAAGAGCATCATCGATGTCAGCATCGTCTCTTATCTCCAGGGCATGTTTGTCTCATGGTTAGGACAATCATTGCGAGATGAATCATGAACTGACATCGATGCATGGAGTTGAGGCATGACAACTTATTGTTGTTATTGTTAATATGTCAGGTAAACGCTGCTATGCCTACGTGGTCTTAGGGTTTAATGCGCTTGTGTTTAAACTTTCGGTACGCTGACCGTGGCCTATGAGGTTCAACCTTTACACCGGTCAGTTTGACTTCCACCATGGCATCACGTTCAGAAAGCGATGGCAAACTATTGAATATAAAATTGTCTAGAAAGTCAACCTTTGTTGATGTTGATCGCAACTTCTGCAAAGGATATTCATTCATTCATTCATTCATTCATTCAGTCAATCATTCATTCATTCATTCATTCATTCATTCGTTCGTTCGTTCGTTCGTTCGTTCGTTCGTTCGTTCGTTCGTTCGTTCATTCATTTAGTACCATGTCTTTTGCAGAACCTCGCTCTCATAACAACCCTCCGGAAAACTCGGCCATAAGCAAGATGTACCGCGTCCGATACACCCATCTGGAGATCATCCGCCTCATCCTGCACCCATCTTCTCTTTGGCCTTTCTCTTCCTCTCCTCCCAAGAATATACCCCTCCATTATTGTTCTCTCTAAACTTTCATGACGGTTCAAGTAAAGGATATACAACATTTTTTTAACCCCTGCTATGAACTAGAAGCCTGTTCAATGAAAACATAAATGGGCAATAGAATTTAAGTTCTGGAGATGTGGATAAATAGAAGAAATGCAAATATTCCCCTGAAATAAAAAGAATCAAATACTTCAGTTCTAGAGAAGCTGGGAATGAAAAGAAAGTTGATGAAAGAAACAAACAAGAGACAAGTTAAATATTCTGGCCACGTTCGAAAGACATAGAGCTTCTTATGAAATAAATATAAAACCATAATAGAGGGAAGAAAAGCTGAAAGCAGGCGAGCAAGAGGTAGACTGCGATACAGTTGGAAAGTTAACACCCAACGATGGAAGCAGAAAAAGAAGAAGATTTGCATACAACAAATGTGAGACACAGAGCGTGCTGGAGGTCCATTGTAGCTAGCCTTCATTGTGAAAATAGCACCCGATATATATATATATATATATATATATATATATATATATATATATATATATATATATATATATATATATATATATATATATCATACAACATGTCTTCCACCATATTAACAACTTCTAGGTCATAACTATGACACACCTCTACTTCCCATTTTCCACAATCCATTTTTGTTCTGTTCCAAACCTACATTTTGTGTGGCACTGAATCAGTTAAAAGAAGTAAATATTGAGAAATAGAGAGTTAGATCTACCAATGGGGTGAAAACATGTAGAGTAACAACTAAAAAGTATGGTTGTGAGCATAATTAATTTAATCTGAAATTGACGGTGTACACAGAAAGGAAGTGCATCGATTATCAGCATCATGTAGCTGGGACATTGCAGATCGTCGCTCTCATAATCACGGACCGAAAAGCCTCTCGATTTCTGGTCATCTCTCTCGCCTCATGCACCCTCGTGCACAATGTGTCTCCAATGTAGTGTGTCCATCTTCGTGCTGGGTGTTTCTTCCAGGAACTATGTCTTCCTTCGCTGTTCTTTCAAAGCCACGGTGATGTTTGATATCCTGCAAGATTCGATAATGAAAATTAGCAACAAATAGCGAGTTGTTTTGATAGTATTTAAGTTTTATGTCAAAAAGATTTAAAGTATAGTTCGGTAATCTTTTATGTTATTTCTTAGTTTTGGAATCATATGTATTTCGCATATGTACACATATTTCCATGGTTTCTAGATACTTGCACATGTTGTTTCGAGTGGATATATTTAATAATTCTTTTTTCAATTTTCCAGCTCCAAAGAACTGATAAAACAGGCCATCTTAGACAACGACTTTATGAAAAATCTGGATATGGGACAGATCAGGGAGATTGTGGATTGTATGTATCCAGTGGAGAATCCAAAGGACTCAATCATTATCAAAGAAGGCGATGTAGGTTCTCTAGTCTACGTTATGGAGGGTAAGTACACGTTACTAAATATGTCTCTAGTAAACCTGGTGTGTCTATGCATGTGTTCCTTCTTCTTCTCCTGCACTTATTTTTTTCTGTTTCGTCGTATTCAATTGCAATGGAGGTAGTGCTTCAGAAGGCCGAAATACATAACGCACCTAGTGCATCCGATTGAAAATAAACTAACACACAAATTCATTGAAGCTTCCGCCGTTAGGTGTTTAAAACCAGTATTGTGTAAAAAGGAACACTCAGAAGCAAATCTGAGATTAGCGTTAGGGGTAACAAATTCTCCACATTCGAACAGTATCAGTAACCATGTGCGTTGTGGCTTTCAGTCTGAAAAGGAACCAGTCTACTCACTTCATGTGATATTTAACTACAGTATAAATCTGACGAGATGCGCTTCAATATGCCAGGCAACACACTGTGTAAACTATTGTTTAGGGCTTCTGTGTTTAAATTCAACTCTTCTGTGTTGCCATCATCATCACGTGCCAGGTCGTCAAGTGCGGGTGGTCATGTTTCGCCATCTCACACGATAACTAAAGCCGTGGATCATGTGTTCATGCATGTGTGAGAGAGCATGCATATGTTCAGAGCATGTGTTCTAGCCTTGACCATGCCATGTGGCCAAGACATCTAGATAGTTAGTTCTCTGCCTCCCCCTTTTTCTTTCCCCCCTCAATCTTGCCAGTTGCCATTAAGTTTCTAGTTTATTTTTTCTCATAACGCGCCCCAAAAATCTTGATTTCCAACTGTCATAAATAATATTAAAGGTAGTTGCATGTCCTTTACACGACCTTGCAATCAACCCTTGTATTTATTGGCTGTTTGATAATTTACTAGGAAACTTTTAGTTTAGTATGCTACGACTGCTTTCTGAACGTCCGACGTCTCATACGATGGAAATCAACGCAAAGCCACCTGCTTCCAAATCGCGCGAGACTACTTTCGACCCCCGACACGGTATGCCGTAAAATTATGAATCTGGGCGTCTCACTACCCATTAAACCACAGACGCCGGCCAGAGATAATAATAGACACTACGTGTCCTAGTTACGAAAGGACGGTTGAACAGTGATTGTTTAAAAATAGTAATCACTATCTTCCGAAACAAAAATGTTATCGTGATAAATTGTGGCTTACACTTAGCTGGAATTGCGTGTGTTTGCCTGATCTTACGCTGACTGTCAATACAAGACTGAATGATTACATGATGTATCCTTAAATTGACTTCTCTCAGAATGAGTTTTGACAATGGAAATCCACGGCGCATAAGCTGATTGACCGACTCCTTAACTAGAATCGGCGTCACAGCAGTTGTGACACACTATACATGTTCTATCTCTAGTAGATTTCGTAATGTTTAGGGATGATTGTTTCACCTGGCGTTGTGGATGTATCCCCCACCTGTGATCTCGGCTGCTGGTACCACAACTGGTCACACAATTCATAGTCTATATTCATAAACCTGCCTCTGCTTGAAGCGGCCTGTCATATATCACGTCAATTAGGTACCACTTTGCCCACCCATAGAGTCCCTGTTGTAGTCAGAATACAAGGTTTTTCGTTGTCACTTTCCGTGCTTGTCCTGGACAGCCATATCCATCATCCAGTGCCTTGCCGCATTCTCCACAATTTGCAATCTCCGACTGCATGGATCAATTCATGAATTGACTCCCTTCCGTGCCATGACACAAGACTGTCAAGAATTTTCTCACGCTGTCTACCTCAATCTCTCATTCCGCAACACACATCTTTCCGGTTGTCACAATGTTCACATTTGTGTCTTCTCATAATGTTGTCAAAAAATGATGACGGCTTCTTTCTGATTTTTGTGATAAGTTGTCTTTGCGACTTAGCTTTCCGTGGACGTACTTGCATACTCACATGCATACTCCAGACGTTCAAGCTAGGACACAGATAAGTGAAATTTATACTTTCATGTAGTGTCGTTCGTGTATTTGTTAATTAATTTTTGTTTGTTTGTTCTGTGCTGACGAAGGCTTTGGCCGCAACGTCCATTGTTTTTTGTAGTCATGCATACTCACAGCACATATATCTACATAACCACTTTCTCTCTCTCTCTCTCTCTCTCTCTCTCTCTCTCTCTCTCTCTCTCTCTCTCTCTATCTCTCTCTCTCTCTCTCTCTCTTTCACACACACACAAACACACACATACACACACACACACACACACACACACACACACTCACACCGTTAAAATGTTGCGAAAGAAGGGCGTTGACTACTGAATAGTATACAACAATAGATAATTACTTCAGATGCTTTTGTTGGTAATTGTTGAACCACAATTTTAACAACATGTAGGTGCTTTAATCATAAAATTTTACACATAAAGAGCGTGTGTGGAGGGTGTGACGAGGGTGGTTTCGCGGACTCTGACATTCAATTTACTGCCGAGAAAGTGTCAGGGAAGATGATAATAATAATAAGTATGCTGCTTGGTGGAGTCGATTCCGTTGTGTTTAGTTATTAACAGTAAAGGTCTATTGAGCCTCCCTCTTTACACAACTCTGGTTTTAAACACCTAGTGGCAGAGGCTTCATTGTATGTGAGTATGGTCAGTCGAATGCACTACGTGCGTTGTGTATTTTGGCCTGCAAATAGATTAATCTATTCACTGAATAGATGTAGGTGTTTAAATCATACAAATTTTACACATAAAGAACGTGCAAGGAGGGTGTTTTTGCAGACTCTGAAATTCAGTTTACTGCTGTGGAAGTGTCAGAAAAGATAATATTAATAAATATGTTGCTTTCACACCCTGGAGTAGTCGATCCAGTTGTGCCTAGATTATTAAGAGTACCAGTTTCTAAACATTTGAAAGTTTACGTACAAATCACTGAAATTATTTTATCTAGATGCAAAATCTGAGTGGCAATTTGTCTGGCACGAGTAGTTTAATACGTGTGAAATTAAAAACAATGTTTTCCCGTAGTGAATTTAAATAACGAAGGCACAAACAACAGAATGCACGATTCATGGCCTGGCATATTTCGCTGCATTTCGTCAGGTACATACTGCAGAAATCACTCAATATAAACTAATTAGATAAATCTTTCAAGACGATATATACAGCACACATATTCACACAGTAATTTCAATTGTGTACCATTGTAATTTTAAACTGACCACCATGTCTTTCTGTTGCTGACTTGATGAAGCTCGAATATCACCTCAGAACTACCAAACTTCAATTAGAGTTGTCTTATTATTTGAGACTTTATAAGTCCGAACAAGACAAAATAAATGGCTTGTATTCCAATCCAGGTTTTCTGCACGTTTCTTCCTGTAATTTCTGTTTCGGACATGGTATGATACAGTGGTTACTCGGATTACGAACGCTTCGGGTCACGAACAATTCAAGTTACGAACAACTTCAAAATTTTATGTATCGTGTAACGAACAGTGCCTCGGGTTACGAACGAAGGCGACCGAGAGAGAGAGCAAGGTGTAACGTTGAAGACAAACGATCGCGTACAGTACAAACAGTTCTGCAGATGAGCTTGTGGATCTTCAGAATGAACAGCTAAATACATTAAATGGGGAGAAGTCGTCCGATAATGAGGAGCCAGTGACTGTTTCAGCTGCTGCCAGGATTAAAGAAATTTGCAGCAAGTGGGCAGACGTCGAAGACTTCATTGTGAACCATCATCCAAACAAACTTGCTGCTGCTAACAAGCCCCATGCCCCTATATGCGATGAATGATAACACGATGGCTCACTTCAGAAAGATGCTCCAGTGAAGGAAACGACAAATTTCCCTTGATAGTTTCTTGGTGCAGAAAGATTCCCAGTCGGCTACCAAGAAACAGCGACAAGATATTCCTGAAACTAATGATTCAGAATAACAAAGAAAGTGACAAATTGCCCATGATCGTTTTCTTGGCAATAAAGATAGACTAAATCTATTTTTAATTTACATTTAATTAATTTGGTTGTTTTCTTTCTCTTTATATAAAATGTGAAGTACACGTATTCTTTGCGTTTTGTCAGGTAAACGGACGGATGTTAATGAAAAAGAACGATTCTTTCATCTTGAAACGGATTGTCTTTATTCATTGATTTCAATGTTTCGGGTTACGAACGTTTCGGGTTACGAACCGAGTTCTGGAACGAATTAAGTTCGTAACCCGAGGTACCACTGTATTTACGTTCAGTAATTTCCATTTAAGCAATGACAAACTACTGAGCGTAATCTTGCCAAGAAATCAACGACAACTGTAAAATGCTGGTATTGACAGCGATGTCCTGTAAAGGATATGCGAAAAAAAAAATTCCATTTGCTTTCTGGACGGCTGATGCTCATACCATCAAAATCAACACAAAGCTAACTGCTCACAAATTGCCTGAGCTGCTTTTGAATCCTCGACCTGGCATATTGAAAAATATTAAAATTTCCTTCACTAACCCCTAACTCACAGGCCTTAAAGACATTCACATCTGCCAGTAATAGCGACTGGACCCAGTGCTGACGTGTTAGTAGTCGAGTGTGCTAACAACTACGCCAACACATATTTCCTTTAATCATCACTGGCAAAGACATATGTGGTTTACTGTAATGAGACACTGCATATAACATAACATAACATGATCAAGAGGATAGAGGAGGGGTCGATCCGAAGAGAATGGTTGCTGCCTCTGGAGCGGTCTCGGCTGACAAAGATTAGTTTCATCTTCGTGCCAGGGCATGCGGGAGTACAAGGAAATGAGCGGGCTGACAAGCTCGCAGGTGAGGCTACTATGGAGGGCGGACGCTCCATGGACCAGGCTGACATTCTGAATGCTCTACGAGAAGTAAGACTCTTGCGTGAACCAAGTGATGACTGTGAATCTACAACCATGGCCAGACTGCGATAACAGCAAATTAAAAGAGGGATGGCCAAACAAGAACACTACGCAGGAAGCCAAAGAAGATTGATAAACCAACACAGAACTGGCGTCGTTAGCCGCTACACATTGCGGGATTTGCTGAGGAGGGGATCCGAGCACTTATGGACTGAATGGTTCGATGTGCAATGAGGATGATCTGTCGACTAACTAACTAACTAACTGCATATAACATACGCTGAATCATACAAGTGGAAATGCTCGGATTATCATCATCATCATGTGCCATGTCGATAAGCGTGGGCAGTCATGTTTCGGCAGCTCACACTATCACCAGAATCGTGGATCAGCCCTGTGCTTTTCTCTCCACCATATCACGTGGCCAAGCCATCCAGGTATTTACTCCTTTTCCTTCCCCTTGTTCTTTTCCCTCAGTTGTCACTAAGTTGTTCAATTTATTTCTTCTTATAACGTGTCCAAAAATTGTGATTTTCTGCGTCTAATTTCTCTATCAGTTTACGATTTTCATGTGTTTCTTGTAGGCCTTGGTCATTTGTGTTTCTGTCTGTCCATGGTATTCTTTGTATTTTCCTCAGAAACAACAAAAGAAACATCTGGTTTACTGTAATAAAACAGTGCATATAAAATACGCTAAATCATACTTGTGGAAATGCTGAGATCATAAAGACATCTATTCCCACATACGGAGACAAGCACACAACAAATAAGTTACAATAGAGAATCAATAATGTTGATTATAATCTGTGAGCATGCATCCCACATCTGGAATGTACACCTGGTGATTAATCAAGAATGAAAAAGACAAAGTGTATGGGCAGCTGTGGTTAGATTGTCTGGTAATTCAATATGATATCTGGTTAAAGAGTTTGTGTCAATATGATATGAGCTTCTTCATGTCATTACACCGATTGATGCAATTCTCATTTCTATAACCGTACGATCGATATCAAATCCTGGACAATTAGTAAACGAGAGAAAAAAAAAATCCCTAGACGTTTTGGAAATGCGGTTGAATAGAAGAATGCTGAAAATGTATTGGACAATCAAAATAATCATCATCATACCACCACCACCACCACCACCACCACCACCACCACCACCACCACCACCATCATCATCTTCGACTTTTGCAGCCATACGTCGTGGAGAGGAATGATAGGCGTTCCAGCGCCCGGTGGGTGTCCCTGGATAGTGTCATTCCCTGTGATTGCACAATGTCTTTGATGTCGTCAATCCATTTTCTTCTCGGGCGTCCTCTTGCTCTAGTCGCAGATGATCTTTGGCGAGCGATTTGTAAGCAGCCCGCCTTGCGTTGGTTTCCCTTCAGTGGAATGAGTGCCTGTCGTTCAGAAAGTTATGGCAAACTACTTAACGTAAGCTTGCCCAGGAATCACAAACATTCAAAAAATGCTGAAGTTGACTGCTACGTCCTGTAAAGTATATGCAACTATGAGAAAACAAAAAATAATGGAACATGGTGTGACAACCGGAAATATATTCAGAAAGAGAGATAGAGGAAGAGAGCGAGAGAAATCCTTGACAGTTTTGAGACAAAGCACGGAAGAAAGTCAAAGCATGAATTGATCCATATCGTCTGATATCGCACTTTGTGAAGACATATGATCGCCCACGCCAATCGGCGAGGCAGTTGATGATGATGATGAGGATGATCGACCTGGTAAAGTCACATTTGACTTTGTGAATTAAGATTAGGAAATGGCTGATGAGTTTTGTGAAGGGCATCGGGGAGTAATTTTCTTTGGCATCTTCGTTACAGCCAAACGTCAATGCACTTGATTTTTAAGGGGGGGGGGGGGAAGGCTTGCTTGCTTTGATCTCAAGTCCATACACACTACCTCAAGTAGTGCTGAACTGAAATTAGCTTGTGGATTAGCTTTCCCTATTAACAGTGTCCCTCGACATCTGGCGAACCAACTCCGACTTCAGAGGCACTTGTAATTTACGTCCCCAAGTCAAGGACGATAGGTTAACAGTTTAGTCCAGCTGTCCGTTGTAGGGATTGAACCCCTTACCTCGGTATCAGCACACCAGATGTTTAAGAACACGCGTTCTTATCCATTCGGCCATGCTGACCCACGCACTTGATGATAACGACTGCACTTAAGTCAAAGCTCTTAGATACTTAGTTTCTCACTCAAAAAATGTCCAAAGACTCTTATTCTTCTTAAAGATCTTTATTATCATAAATCACATCAGCCATTTCCTAATCTTAATTCACAAAGCCAAATGTGGTTTTACCAGTGTAATCATCCTCATCATCATCATGTGGGCAACAATGCTTCTTCACATTATTATTATTATTATTATTATTATTTCGAAAGGAGACGAAGCCTTGCTACAAACCTTTGAGAACAAAGTTTTAAGACGCATCTTTGGACCCATTAGGGATACACAAAGTGGAGAGTGGAAAAGAAGAAGTAACAAAGACATTTATGATCTGTTTAAGTCCCCGCTAATCACTGGTATCATGAAGGCTAATAGACTACAATGGCTGGGGCATATAGAAAGAATGGAAGATAATAAGGAAACAAAACTCGCTTACACTCAGGAAATAAATGACCGTAGACCCCGAGGTAGACCAAGAAGACGGTGGAGAGATAATATATATACAGATCTACAAGCACTTGGAATCAACGACTGGCAAGAGAAGGTCAACCAGAGAGACGAATGGAGACTGATTGTATCTGCAGCAAAGAACCTCAATGGCTCGGAACGCCGAAGAAGAAGAAGATTATTATTATTATTATTATTATTATTATTATTATTATTATTATTATGTTCTACTCAATTATATGGTTCACTTTATGATATGTGGTTAGTCCATCACTACTGAGGAGGACCATGCAGTTGTTTATCAGTCCAAGAATGGGTCCGTGGCAGACTGGTTATCCCAGTATGAGCTCGGAAACGTTTGTTATAATGAGGGTGGTGTAGCTCCGAGTGTCCATCTGACAGGGAATAACGTGACTTGAGATGCACGTGAGGCACGCATCATGGTGGGACTCGCGACGGCGCAGCCACTAGCACGCTTGCCTGTCTGGGCGGTGGTCATTTGTTCGAATTCCCATCGAGATGGTCTTTTGTAATTTGACATGAACTTTCCGGATCGACCCTAAAATAAAAGTTGTTACCGGGAAAATTTAGTGAAACTAAAGACGAGCTGTATGATACTGACAACATAACCCATAACGTCTTCCCGAAGAAATATAGGTGCTTCGACACACAAGTCTGGTTGATGATAAACCCAAGCCTTCATTTATTAAATATCGTCATACTTCCTCAACAAGCTATCATAATCAGCTTCATGTGTCTTGCTAACTGGCCGAGCGATGATGTCTTTCGGTCCTTGGTGTCCAACTCCACTGATCTTATTCCTCCATGCCACTGTCTCAGTCCATCCATCATTATATCTCTCAGTCTGCCTCCGCATTTTGTCGCCCTAAATTTTCCAGTTGTCACGATGTTTTCCAATACCATACCTCTCTTCTCATTACATGACCAACAAATGCTGTTTGTCTCTTTCTTATTGTTGTATATATTGATATACTGTCAGTAGCCCCTTCCAGGCAATCGTTTTTAGTTAATCTGACAGTCCAAGGTATTCGCAACATTAACCTTAGCAACCACATCTCCGTTGCTTCCAAGTTCTAACTGATTCAAAAAACATTTTTGCTTTTATAAGCCAATATTGGTTTTGTAAACATTTTGCTAATGTAAATAATAATTTATACCTTTTTGTACATGTCCCTTTGGTTACAATATAATATAATTTTCCAGTGAAAATAAAATATAATGGTTCACTATTAAAAAAATAATAATAATTCATTCCGGACTCATAAATACTTGTCTATGCGGTGAGCTACACGAACTCGCCTTGAATAATATATTATATTTACTAGCGTAAACACATAGTTGGTAATGTTTTAGAGATAATTATAATGGGCATTCTATAGTTGAAATAACTTATGGACATGGAGGGGGAGGGGGTGTTCGTGGTGGGGTACAGATTGAGAACCCGTATGTAGAAAGGATGAGATTCCGTGGGATTGGCAGGGGTTCTGGTAGAATTTCAAATCTCAGAGGGAAGATCAGGAGAAATTTCAATCAGATAGTGGTGGGAACGATTAGTAGTATGACTCTTCGCTGGCTGTTGACAGGGGGACAGGGCGCGTATGGTAATGTCTTGAGTGCAGTGATGTCAGTTCTAAGGTCAGCTCAACTTAATTTAAATAGATATGGGATAATGCTACTTGTAATTTATGTTGCATTATACGGGGAGCGGCTGGCCGAGTGGCTAAGAACGCCGGGTGCTCCTTCGGGAGATCCGGGTTCAAATCCTCGTTAAGGTGTGGATGCTTTTTTTTCTGTCGGGGACAAAAAAATATCCTAACTTGCACAGTTCGAGGTGACTGCACTAGCCATGCGGCCTTAATTCCTCAGGCTCAAGACACCCCTGCCCTACACTGCAAGGTACTATAGGCAGTAGATGACAGTTATTTTTGACAGTTGCATTATATATATATATCAGAGAGAGGGGGGAGAGGGAGAGGAAGGGAGAGAGTGAGAGAGAGACAGAAAGAGTAAGAGAGATAATTAATTGAAAAGATAATGCAAACTCAGCAGTCACACATTTTTCGTGTGTTATGAAAAGAAATATAATTGAAAACGTATTAACAACTAGCAAATTTGATTACCAAAAGAACAAAGGAAGGACAAATAAAGATGACTACCTAAATGGTAAGGTCACATGGCAGAATCGTGACATGAACACTGATCAGTTCCGCGACGGGTGATCGTGTGAGATAGCAAACTATGACAGCCTTCGCCTATGGGTATAGTACGCGATAAAGAAAACGAGAAGATAAATCGGCAAAAAAGATTTCTTGAAGACTATTGCAAACTATCCTGTCATACTCTATTGACAAGCGCACAATAAATATTATAACATAAGCGAAAACATGTCATACCACGTAGAGGAAAGACGAAAACTTGTTATACAAAGTAGAGCAAACACGAAATTATGTTGTACCAAGTAGAACAAAGACGAAAACATGTTACACCACGTAGAGCAAAAACGAAAACATCTTATACCATGTAGAACAAAGAGGAAATTATGTTATACCACGTAGAGCAAAGATAAAACTATCTTATACCACGTAGAGCAAAGACGAAAACTTGTTATACCACGTAGAACAAAGACGAAAACGTGTTTGTTATACCACGTATAGCAAAGACGAAAACGTGTTATACTACGTAGGGCAAAAACGAAAACGTGCAAACAAGCACAACTAAAACATCTGCTTTGTCCTTGTTACTGAGACATTTGCTTTGTCCTTGTTACTGAGACATTTGCTTTGTCCTTGTTACTGAGACATTTGCTTTGACCGTGACACCGAGACATTTGCTTTGACCTTATACTAAGACATTTGCTTCGTCCTTGATACTGAGATATTTGCTCTGTCCTTGATACTGAGAAATTTGCATTGTTCTTTATACCTGACTAAACCGATCATTATCTTTCCTTGGATCTGACATTAACACCTGGTAATCAGCATGCCACTTTACAAATAAACCAAAGCCAACAAGGAATAAGGTAAGCTATATTAGATTTTCTATCCTTTGGGCAAACGAACAAATTAACGAACAAGTAAATTTTATTTTGAAAGGCTGAATAATTGGGTACGTAATCCCTTTTAACATCCGCCCTTCATATCTCATTCCTGTCGCATACACATCTCTTATTAGGTTAATCTTTAACTGCAGCAAGAACATTAGGTGAACATGCACTCTGAACTTACAATGTGCTCTTTTGAGTCAGAAATTAGTGATCTACTCATTTCTGAACAACCTAAAAGGGTTTCGAAAAAAGGGGATTGAATACTGCCGAGCCGGTAATGGAAGTTCGACGAAAGGACAAACACAAACATATGCTAGCTTTATCAACGAACGAGCTACCCTGTTTCATTTTCTGAATATTCGAATTTATTTCCCACAAGTTTCTTTATTTTACTATTCTCTAGACCGTATTATTATTTGTTGTTGTTTTTTTTTTTCCAGATAATTTACATTGGTGAGTAAATGTTAGGATCAGACGGAGATGAGAGAATTATACGAAGTTAACATCAAGCTTGGAGAGAATTACAGTAACAATTTTATGAAACACAAAAGTAAAAATCTCGACGAAGTAAAATTAATGATAAGTTCAGAATATAATAATGTAGATGCTAGGAAGAAAGAGTTAAAATAGAACACAAATTTTGGGCTACGTTTCCGAATTTAGCCATCGACTAGTGCTCGTACTACCAAACAAGATTGTAATTTATTACTATTTTCAGTATATTTACATAATTTTGCAATAACAGTGCATTCAACTTCACATAATCATCCCTGAGCCTTCATTTCGATCTTCGCTTGTAATGTATCTTCACATTAGTGTGCAAATGAGGTAATTTAAGAGCCTAGGCATTGGTCCATTGTTTCTTAGAATTCCAATCTCTGAGACACCGCGTTTTTTACTAATGAAGACTGTGGTTTACCCATGTCGCGTGACCATAGTCTACTCAAGCATGTGCAGAAAAGTGTGTCTAATTAACGCCCCTTCCATTAAGTTTATCTTGAATCTTCAGTTGGGGTGGAGTGGGGGGGGGGGGGGGGGGGGGGTGGAGAAATGGCTCAGAGATAATGATCCGCTTCTGTCTCGTCCGGGCTTGGTTCAATTCACGGCTTGGACTGCAAGGTTTAAAAATTAAAATATAAGCTAAGAATGGTATAATTTCTCCGGATCCTGGAATAGTGAATCGAACATCTCCACTTCTCGGACAAGGGCGAAAAATTCGGACCTGGGTATGCCTTGATCACTTAAAAAATCTCTCAGGTGATGGAAATTACAAAGTTAAAACAGGCTGCTGTATGTACTAAATTTCAAAACCTACAAACACTTGACTATTTACAGCAACCGTGACTCTTATATACACACATGCGGATCTCCTTTGGGCAACGGAACTCGTGGAGATATGACGTGGCCCCTATACCAGTTAGTTCGACTTACACGTTTGATTATCGTTCTGAAAGCAATGGCAAACTGCTGAGCATAAAATTGCCAAGACAATCAACCTGGAGTTGGGGTTGATCACAACGTCCTGCTAAAGACAAGCGACTTGGAGATGTCTGCGTGAAATTACAGTGATTCTTGACCAAAACCCAAAGTTTCCGCTGTTTTATGGCGTACAAACATAGGCAAGGAGTAATAGAGGTGAAGGTACAATTGAAGCTGTCGAGATGTGGTTATAGAAAGGAATAGAAGGAATACCACATAATCATCACACTCCAGCCAGGTCCATGGGTACTCCGATCTTCTCCTTAACATCTCCGCCAGCGTATATTGACTGATCGCACCGGTTCTGAGTTGTTTAACCAAATGTCTTGTGCACTTGACAAAATGTGCATGTCTCTCGGCTCCACACTTCACTCCCATCATCTTCACTCTGAACAAAGAAGCAGATTCCCAAGTGTCCTAAAAGTCAACTGTTCGTCCACTGTTCCTAAAACGCTAACAATATTTGGCCCATCTATAGCTCTTCTCACTAGATCAACGAAGCAGGATTACATAAAACTTACACTGAAGATAGTACTACTGATTGAGATCAAGGGCAGACAATCGATGGGCTTCCGCCATATACAGACACATTTTTTGCATATCCTTTTTACAGAACATCGCAGTCAACACCAGCATTTCTGCCACTGTGATATCTTGGCAAGTTTACGTTCAGCAGTTTACCATTGCTTTCTGAAAGAACGGCACAGATACCAACGCAAAACCAATGCAACGCGGTCAGCTGCCAAATTGCGCGCAGCTGTGTTTCGAACGCGGGTATACGGAATTACGAACCGCGTCCATAAGCCCTTAGCCAGGGTGACCGGCACAGAGACACTGCTTCTTGTTAAATGATGCAAAAGTAGAGGGAGTGCCATTGCAGACACGACCATTGGGATGTGAAGTATCAGGTCCTTCACATATTGTAGGCCACGACATATGATATGGGGTGATCAGTTCCTTTCCTTGTCGCCTTTCCTTCCCAGACCGTTCCAGAAAATTGTAAAAGTGTCTGGTACCCATTTTATGAGCTAGTGTCTACCTCTGTTCGAAAAAAAAAAAATGCTGATCCTGCAGAGTTTTGAACTCGGATCATTGTCTTGGCAGGCATGCCACAAACAACTACGCCATCGCTGGTGTTCAGTTAAAGGATATGATTGAGGGGGACATTAGAGGGAGGTGGGGGTGGGGGTGGGGGTGGGCAGGAGTGTGTACACGAGTAAAATATCATTTGGTGTAGGTTGACAGCAAGAAGATGGTCTGGATGAAGTCTGTACAAGTACGCAATGTAGACACAGCACAGAGGTTACTTAAGACCCAAAACAGTCGAGCTTCAATACAGAAATGACACTTGATGATGAAGATGATGGTGGTGGTGATGAATTTGATGCTAATAATGGCGATGAAAATTATAGTGATCACACTGGCTGTAGAAGGTTCGCATGGTCGAATAGATAAGAACATCCTATCTGCTGATGCAAAGGTAGGGGTTCGGTCCTACACCGGTCAGTTGGGATAACATATTGGCTTCTCGTCTTTGACTTGAGGAAGTAAATTACAAGTACCTCTGAAGTCGGAGTGGGTTCACCAGGTGGCGAGGAAATCTGGTAATGGAGAAACCTAATCCGCACGCAAAAATCAGTCCACTGGACTAGAAGTACTATCACGTGTGTTGATTACGTTTGAGTTCAAATTGATCTGTCAACTGTCAAACTGTCGACTGTTGTCTATAGTACCTTGCCATGAAGGATAGGGGTGGGGGTGGTGGTCGTGAGCCTGAGGAATTAAGGCCTCCTGGCTAGTGCAGTCGCCGCGAGCTGTACAGGTTAGGGTTTTCCTTTTTCCCCTTCCGAAAAAAATCCATACCTTATCGAGGATTCGAACCCGGGTCTTCCGAAAGAGAACAAGACATTCTAGCCACCCGGCCAGCGCAAAGTGATCGAAGGCACAGAAAAAAAAAAAAACAAGAAGAAGAAAAATAACACTGGCTGTACACATCCTTCAGCCTCTATATCACACTAGCCATTGATTTATTGCTCCTCTGTATCACACCAGCCATTGATTTCTTGAGCCTCTGTGTCACACTAGCTATTGATTTCCTGAGCCTCTGCATCACACTAGCTATTGATTTCTTGCGCCTCTGTATCACACACGAGTCATTGACATCTTTGTGCCCCTAGTTGTTTGTCCCTATTTGAAAAGGCTGAGTTTCTTATTCCCCACCCGAGGAGCCTAATGATATATAACTAATACCTTCGAGTTTCTTAGAATGTTCCTTATTATCCACAGCTGGAATCGTTCCTGAACGTATCCAGCTAGAGACGGAGACTAAACTTCAAAACAACACCATCATTGCTTAGTGTATCTTGTAGTCCTTGTCTACTGTTAGCCACTGAGGAGAGTGTTTTTGTTTATCTTCTATTCATTGTCTACTGTTGAATGTTGAGGGAAGTTTGCTTAGTTTATCCTCTATTCATTGCCCGCTGTTAACCATTCAGGAGAGTCTGCTTTGTTTATCCTCTGTTAATTGTCTACTGTTGACTGTTGATGGACGACTGCTTAATTTATCCTCAATTCACTGCCTACTGTTAACCGTTGCAGAACAGCATTCTACAACGGGTGAATCGGTACAACTATTTCTAAACAGTCATAATTTCCATTTCGAGATTTTTTGGGGCACATTATGAGAAGAAATAAACTCAAAACGTAGTAACAACTGGTAAACTTAATGGAGAAAAGAGGATAGTGAAGACAAAGAGATAAATACCCGGATAGCTTGGCCACATAGCATAATTAAGACAATAGCACAGAGCTGATCCAAGACTGGTCAACTTGAAGAAAAGAGGATAGTGAAGAGAAAGAGATAAATACCCGGATAGCTTGTCCACATGGCTTATTTAAGACTAGAATACAGCGCTGATCCAAGATTGGTGAAATGACGAAATACTACTGCCCACGCTTATTTGGCATGGCACACTGAGATGAATTTAAAATCCTCTTCACGCATGAGTAGTAGCGATGATATTGACAGAAAGCAACGTGCAGAAATTAATGAGTTAGCACCAAGTTTCTTCTCGTGTCAGTTGGTATTTATATCGTCCTGTCTAATTTTGCCTATGTTCTGCATACTGCTAGACTGCTGAGAATATTATATTTATTTCCATTACTATGGATTGTGTTGCGTCGACAACCAATGTTTATAAATACTGCAGCAATTATACCAGGCGGGTGTAATCATTAGTTACAATATATGTTTGCTGGTACTTTAATTCTCTGTTAGAGTTAGTATACAGAATAATCAATAAGACTTTTGCAATGTCTACCAGTGTATGTCAAATATATATAAACCAATCGATGTAAAATTTGGTTGTTTTTATGAGTATGGAAGAAGAAAACGCAGGCAGACGAACAATCGAACCAGCTTTGTCAGTGGCTGTATAATTACTTCTGGTATTGACATTGATCATTGCGAAGGCGGGACTTCCCCTGGAAGCAATAATCTGAACACGGGGTTAGTGCAGACACGTTTGTTTATAATCACCGTGTGATAATAATTGTACAGCCTGCTCTATAAAGCTGTGATTGTAAATATGCTGTGTCGGGATGTATTTATATTTCTGACACGATGAAAACTTCTGTCTTGACAAGGATTATTATTGTTGTTGTTGTTGTTGTTGTGTGTGTGTGTGTGTGTGTGTGCTGTTGTTGTTGTTGTTTCTTTTATTGCTGTTGTTGGTGCTTATGCTGTTATTGTTCCCATTGTTGTATTTGTGTTCGATAATATTGCTGCTATATTGTTGCTAGTGCCGTTGTCGTTGCTGTGGTTGTTGTTGCTGTGTATGTTCTTAATGTTATTGTTGCTGCTGTTGTTGCTTCTATTTCTTTCTGCGATTGTTGCAGCTGTTGTTTTTACCGTTGTTGTTTATTTGTTGCTGTTGCTGTTGCTGCTACTGTTGATGTTGTTACTGCCATTGTTACTGCACTTGCTACTATTATCGTTACTGCTGCTGTTTGTTTTTGGTCGCTATTGTTACTGTTGTCATTGTTATTGCTGTTGTTGTTATTACTTTTTCTATTATTACACCTGCTGCTGCTGTTGCCATTGCTGTTGCTCCTACTTTTGTTCTTGCTGTTATTATATTTGCTGTTGTTGTTACCTTCATCGAATTGAATCGTTCCCTCTGGCATGAGCTGGTGAAATCAAGGACCGGATATGACGTGGTGCCTTCCGGGTAGAATTGCACCCGGAAATTAGGCAGTTTCTGTTGACATGGCTGTTAGTGTTGTTAAACCCGACGTATCCTGGTTTCCACTCTTGTTATCATCATCATCATCATCATCATCATCATCATCATCATCATCATCATCATCATCATCATCATCATCATCATCATCACCATCATCATCATCATCATCAAATGCCATGCCAACTGGCATAGGCGTTCATGGGTCTCCACAGATCTCAGTCTTTGGTGTTCTGAATCAATGCTGCTGCTGATATCACTCCATGCCACCATCTCAATCCATCCAGTATAATTTTTCATGGTTTGCCTCTGCCTCTCTTCCCTTCGATCTTTCCAGTCGTCACGATGTTCTCCAATGTCTCTCTTCTCATCAAATGACCGAAGAAAGCTGTTTATCTCTTTCTTATTGTTGTATATAATGTCCTAGTTGCATTAGCTTCTGTCATTCAATCGTCGTTGTTACTAAGGCAGTCCACGGAATTCGTAACATTCGTCTTAGGAACTACATCTTGCCTTAACTAGTGATATTGGGGACCGGGAATGACTTTATTTCACGCAGTTGACATTAAAAACCCACCCTGTGCGTACTAGCGAGCTCACCGAACAAAGTATTTTTCAAGACATGGGTGTTGATCTTCTTCCAAATGACCGAGGAATCTCCGTGAGTCTGTTGTTGTCTTCTTCTTCATCTCCCAATGCAGAAAAGGGTCTCAGCCTACTCACGACAAATATTTTATAGAAGTATACATGATTGGTTGGGTTTTGAAGCTAACGTTATCTATGGGATGAAGTAGCCAGTCTCACACCAACCTTCCTTAGTCGCCTTTTACGACATGCAAGATAGGTTAAAGTGGTACTATTATTTGCTTCTCGTAAGGACCGCGGTAACACCTCGGCGCTTGGCAGTGTTTCTGCCTGCACAGTTATTTCTGGGCAGGCTTCATCAGAGCGGACATGGGCAACCTCTGTTTCGTTAGCTGAAACAGAGTATGTTTGCAGATTGGTCTTGGGACCGGTCAACACAACTTTTAGTATCTGAATACTGAAGTTAGTCCTTCGGCGTCTACTAAGGTTGTAAGAGATCTAATTTCACGTGATGAGGCGAATTGGATATACATCTGGAAAAAAACATCTAATTAATTTTCTGAGGAAAATGCAAAGCATACTATGGACAGACAGAGCAACCGCTGACCAAGTCCTATGAGAAACAGATGAAAACCCATAAACTGATTAGAGAAATTAGACGTCGACAGTCAGAATTGTTTGGACACGTTATGAGAAGAACTAAATTGGAGAACTTGGTGACAACTGGCAAGATTGAGGGGAAAAGAACAAGAGGATGACAGAGAAATAAATACCTGGATGGCCTGACCACAAGATAATATCAAGAGTACATAGCTGTTTGACTACTCTGGTAATCGTGTAAGATGGCGAAACATGACCGTCAACGCTTACTGGCACGCTACATGATGATGCTGATGATATATATACATATATACTCAAAACAGTATTTTCCCGTAGTAAATTAGAATAACGAAGACACAAACAATAGATGGCATGGACACACACTGCTGTCGGAACATGGATAATATCTGATAACAATAACAATACATAGCGTGAGCGCTGGTGTAACGGTTATACAATAGCATATGCGCGGTCGGACAAGTCTTCAAAGCCAGCTCGCCTCGTTCGCTACGGGAGGGAAGGACTGGACACCTGTTCCTAGGTGACCTCATATAAAAATATGAGTGTCCAAACACATCACATACGCACAGCAGGTTCTTGCTAGGGGCTTTTTAAACATGTTAAAGTACGTACATATAGGGTTATTATTAATGACTATGCAGTGTTTGAAAATATTGCGGGTCCAAGGTTTTTATTCACCCTTTGCAAAGTTCATGCAACATAATAGGTAAATACAAAACTTGGACCGGCAATACTTTCAAACACTGCACATTCATTAAAAATACTCCCTGTATCAGCGGTGTGGCTTGTGGGCAGTGAAAGCTTTACACAAAAACCCCCACATAGTCAACGGTTCGAAATCAGTTGGTGGTGATTTAAAAGCAGATTACGCCTGCGTTGATTTCATTGGTATAGGCTTCGGTCGTTTGGAAAGCAATGGTATACTTCTGAACGTAAAAATGTAAACCACAAACAGTCAAAATGTTCAGGTTCATATCGACGTTCTGTAAAGGACATGCAACGTACTATCAGAAGACAGGTGAACACCACATGACACAGTGAACTCCACTTTGAAGATGCCGGTAAACACCACCAAGACACAGGTAAACACCACTGTAAGGAATCTGGGTAATCACCATCTTCATAAATAGTCTGGGTAAACACCGTTATAAGGATGCAGAGCAGTAAACATTTGTGTTTGCAGGTAAAGAATTCGAGGCAGAGATCGAAGGTGCTATAAAGTTATATGCTTGACTTTTTAACAGAACGTTGCTAACAACCCCCAGCATTTATTCACTGTTCTTGATTATCTTAGCAAATGTTACTTTCAGTAGTTTGCCTTTGCTTTCTGAACGGTCGAAGTCAACGCAATGCATCTCCTGCCAAATCAGATTTCAAACATTCCATCCGGGAAACTGTGAAGTTGTGTTCATTATCCCCTCACGCCACAGAGACCGACAAGGGGCTATACACGTGCTGGAGCTATATTCTGGCGAAATTAACAGTTAATTTCTGTGCGTTAAAGATATTGTTAGTGGTGAATCTTTTTGATCGCACCGAACCCATCAGCAGTGCTATACGTTTAGTTTAGTTTAGTCGACGGATCAACATCACGGCACACGTGTGTAACCCATAAGTGCTCCGTTCCACTCCTAACTCAAGCCTGAGTCCGGAGAAACTCAGCTCAGTGCACGAACTCCGTAGCACCGGCAAGGATCCTGAAATACTTTGGGTAGATTTTTAACTCGAAATTTTGCCCGGGCAGCGCCGTTAGGCTACTCTTTTCCGATTTCCAACTGCCAAGGAATTTTTTACGTGCGCAACAATACACACGGGCACCCGATCTCACTACCAAGAGATCAGGGGAAATTGTATTACTAGAAGTCCACGTGCAAGAATCCCGGTCCTCACAGGGGCTTGAACCCGGGACCTCCAGCACCCGAGACGGACACCGTACCTCGAGACCACTCATCCCCCAGCAATGCTATTTTAAAAATAGCAATTTTAGCAATGCTAAACAATTGTATGGAAGCATGGCTCTTCTCTTCTCCTGTGTAAGTGCTAATCATTACAAATTAATTCGTTATTCCAAATCGTTGATAAGCTTCAGATGTGCACGGAAAGTCTCATCCCGTGTCATCGCCCTAAAAGGAAGACAACAGTCTTCGTGTTCATCACCTTCCTCCATTTACCTCAGTGAAATGTTACGGGGAGATGTACAGATCTAATCTATGCTGCTTGTACTTTGGTTTTGATTTCTATAATGTTGTTCTTGATACCATCACTTCATCTTTTGCGTGGTCTTCCCATTGTTCTGTACTTAATAGCATTTCTTCTAATGTGGCTTTTGTGGCAAATGGTACCAGAGCATTCTATGAGAACAATCACGGTTGCATTTCGTTCTTGTCAGCGGCCATCGCGTAATTATAATAATTCTACAAACTTCTCTGTACAGAATGGAATCGCAAATAGGGAGTGTGGATTCTGCCGAGCTAATTCTAGATTCAAATTAAACGCAAAATTAACAAAATATGAATAAGAAGCTCGACTAAACAAAAACACATACACATACAGGGAGGCGATTCGACCAAAGTCTTTATCAACTAACAAAAAAAGGAGGTCGGCGTGGCAGAGAGGTTTAATGAGCTTAAACTGTCTCTTCTGACCGTCGCGTAGTGAGTTCATTCCACACGCCGGTCAGGTGAACTGAAATCTTGACTTAGCGTCCTTGACTTGGGACGTAAATTACAAGTATCTCAGAAGTCGGAGTGAGTTCGCCTGATGGCGAGGGACACTGGATACTGGGAAAGGTAACCCTTCGATCAAAATCAGCCCAACGCACTCACTGGTAGTAGCATCTCCAAGTAGGTTTAGCAGGTGTGTGGACTATGGTAGAGTACAAAGCAAGCAGACGCAAACACATTTAAAGAGACTGACAAGAAAACCAAAACGCAGAAAAGACAGACAAAAAACAATAATATTAAACTTGGGATTTGAAAAATGTAATCCGATCAGCATTTCGTCTTGTTATTTGATACAAGTTAACATTTTCTTTACTTAAGTTGGAAACATGGTTATTAAGTAAAATACAGTCTGAGATACACAATAACAAGTAGTTTCAGGTTTGATACACCCACCTCCCTCATATCTTCCCCCAAAACTCCACCAATTCCCTCTCTCAATGTCAATGAATAAGACATCAGTAGAGTAGGATTTCGTGTGTAGCAGTTATGACAGCGGAATGCTATGACTGAATTCAAACCTCTTCTGGCCAGACTGTATAATCTGTAACCGACTTGCGTTTTATTTTTGTTAGAACCTTATGACGTCTTTCTTCAGATTTTTGTTGTTGTTGATGTTGTATTGATTGCCAGGAGGTAACAGACATTACTGAATACAAGATCCGAGGCACTATTACTGGGAACAATGGTGTTCACATGGGGGTTGGGGATTGAGAACAATGGTGTTCACATGGGGTGGGGGGTGGGGAACAATGGTGTTCACGTGGGGTGGGGGTTGGGAACAATGGTGTTCACATGGGCGGGGGGTTGGGAACAATGGTGTTCACATGGGGGTTGGGGTTGAGAACAATGGTGTTCACATGGGGGTGGGTTGGGAACAATGGTGTTCACATGGGGGTTATGGGTTGAGAACAATGGTGTTCACATGGGGTGGGGGGGTTGGGAACAATGGTGTTCACGTGAAGTGGGGGTTGGGAACAATGGTGTTCACATGGGCGGGGGTTGGGAACAATGGTGTTCACGTGGGGCTGAGGTTTGGTAACAATGGTGTTCACATGGGCGGGGGGGTTGGGAACAATGGTGTTCACATGGGGTTTGGGGTGGGGGGGGGTTGGGAACAATGTTGTTCACATGAGGTGAAGAGGAGTTGGGAACAATGGTGTTCATATGGGGTGAGTATGGACTGGGGTAAATTGTGTTCACATGAGGGGGGGGGGGTTGTGAACTATTGTGTTCACATGGGGTGTGGGGGTGTGGGAACAATGGTGTTCACATGGGGTGTGGGAACAATGGTGTTCACATGGGGTGAGGGTTGGGAACAATGGTGTTCTCATGGGGGTGGGAGTGGTAACAATGGTGTTCACGTGGGGGTGTGGAAACACTGGTTTTCACATGGGGGTGTGGGTTGGGAACAATGATGTTCACATGGGGATGTGGGGAGGAGTGGAGGTTTTCCGTGGCGAAGTGGTTAAACCGCCTTCCTCTCGCACCGAAAGGTGTGGGTTCGATGTCGGACTCATCCCATTCGTTCTCGACTTCAATTTTGTCTGAGACTTCCGGGGGGGGGGGGGGGGAGGGTTGGAGAGGGGGTCTTGCTTTGTGCGAAAATTTCAGCAAGTCGCCCTTCGGACATATCCCGAGCCATATGGGATAAAACCCGGTGCAATGAAGTCGACCATCTGACTTTTAAACACCCTTTAGATAAGAGGCGCTACTAATATTGAATTTCTCAGCGCGGTGACATAGGATCTTCCCGTTGGTGACACCTTTGACGATATACACGCCCTGATAAATTCATTAGAATGCGAGGACTAATTATGTAATAAAGGCAACTAAGGATAGTTTGGATCGCAGATGGCTACCATCCCTAGAAAAAAATAAAAAACCTTAGCAGCAAAATTCAGCCAACCATAAAATATTCATTACACATCACCCATGGAGTGTTGAATTGCACATGCATAGTGTTTTTTTAATGACTATGCAGGTTTTGAAAATATTGCCGGTCCATTGTGTTGCACAACTCCACAGCAGGTAAATACAAAACTTGGAATGGCAATATTTTCAACACCTGCACAATCATTAAAAATACACCCTATGCAATAATGGGTCTAGCAACATATACCTAATACGCATCAAGGTGTCTAAAAAAAAGGTCCGACATGACAACATATAACAGAATGGGCAGCGCTTGCTATTACTACAAACATGGTGTTACTACTCAAGGTCCAACAGAACAGCATATAACAGAATGGGTAGCCCCTGTTATTACTACAAACAAATTGTTACTACACAAGGTCAAACAGAACAACATATAACAGAATGGGTAGCCCTTTGCTTTTGCTACAAACATAGTGTTACTACACAAGGTCTCACAGAACAGCATATAACAGAATGGGTTGTCCTTCCTATTACTACAAACATTGTGTTACTACACAAGGTCTCACAGAACAGCATATAACAGAATGGGTTGTCCTTCCTATTACTACAAACATTGTGTTACTACACAAGGAAAGGGCAGTTACTGCTGAAATAACATATCCCGTAGTATGAAGCTTCTGCGTGTCTGTAATGTGATAAGACCATCACATTTTGGTCGCCTGAGTGCACGGAGGAAGAGGTTGTCTTTCGCTCACCTAGTGAGACCAGGAACGCAGGTGCCGCCGCACAAAAATTGCAGGCGTTATAAATACCTGATGAATTCACTAGAATAAGAGGATCAGAAATGTAAGCCCCAATTTCAATATTGACAGTACTTTGGCGTCACACCATCTGTTGCTACCATTGTATGCAGTGACCGCCCCTTTCCTTTACGTCCCAGCGCACATTCCCACTCTTAGTAGCGATTCCGCACATAATTATAAAGTAAAGGTAAAGGAATGGTGTCAATGTTAGACACTCACATATTCTAGGCCGTGGTATCATGAGGAAGGGTGACCTTTTCCCTTTCTTGTCGCCTTTTCTTCCAGGAAAATTGTATAGTATCGGTTTAGAGGTTGGTTCGGCCCAAATGGCATATTGGTTGAAAATCAAAGAGAAATTATATTACTTCTAAAGTATGCATAGAGTAGACATGTAGACATAGAGTCTGTCTTAAAGAAATGTAAAAATTCAGAAATAAACATCATAATAGGGGACTTCAATGCAAAAGTAGGAAATCAAGGGGATAGATAGAGTGGGCAAAAGAACAGGAAATGATTGTAGGAAACACCTGGTTCAAGCAACACCCTAGAAGATTATGGACATGGAGGAGTCCTGATAGCAGGATTAGAAACCAGATTGATTACATTCTGATTAGCAGAAGGTTTAGAAACGCATTAACACTAGCAAAAACAGTTCCCAGTGCTGATTGTTATAGTGACCACAGATTACTCACAGGAACATTCAGGATAAAGTTGAAGAAAGTCAAGTATATAACAGGAAACACTAAATATGATTTGTGTACATTGAGTAATGACAAGGAAATACAAAACAAATTCAACATAGAAGTACAGAACAGATTTGAAATTTTGTCTGATCTAGAGATCCTATTCCAGGATGTGGATGATCAATGGGAAACGTTGAAGAATTCAATCAATGTGGCTGCAGAAACCACTATTCCAAAATTAAAGAAGGTGGGTCGTAAGAAATGGATGACTGAAGCAATTTTACACCTAATGGAAACAAGAAGACTCAACAAAAATAATTCTGTCAAATATGAAGAAATTCACAGACAAGTCAGAATATTATGTAAGGAGGCAAAAGAAGCATGGCTTGAGGAAAAGTGCTTATAAATTGAAAACCAACACAACAGTCAAAATACCAAATTAGTGCACAAAAGAATTCAGGAACTTACTAATAAAAGAACAAGTACATCAACAGGGTGTCTAAAAACTGAAGATGGCAAAATCATAATAGAAAAAGATCAGATTCTACATGTATGGACAGATTATGTGAAACACCTCTATGATGATAACAGAGACGAACAGTATGATATTAGATTTAATAATGAAGAACCGCCAATTTTGGAGACGGAGGTTCGAAATGTTCTTAAGCATATGAAAGCTGGCAAGGCCCCCGGTGTAGTGAAATACTGAAGAGTTAACGATTCCCAGATGGACGATTGTATACCCGACTAACCAGGTAGGAAAAGGGTTAACCAACAAAGGAGTGACCAGGCGCATGAGTTTCTAGGTCAAGCCCCAGAAGGAGGCCAACAGTACAGGTAACCTGTCGCGTGGAAAAATGTGTTTGCAACAAAAGCAGACAGCATTATTGGATAGTATATTGCGGTCTGAATGTATGAAGAATGGAAACGGTTCAGAGCGGTAATTTTCCACTAATCAATGATAATGCAGTCTGGATGTGAGGTGTCCAGCAATGTCAAGGACTATGCGGCAGAAATGACCGATATAAAGAGGGTCAATTCTTTGTGTAAAGTTAGTGTGTGTTCCAAACTGACCTGAAGGAGATATGTTCTTGAGTGGGAATAGAAATACACGTCCCTAATGATGGAAAGAGGGGATAATAGTGTGTTATTCGCTAAGTGTTATTTCGATTCCAGGAACATAGATGCCTAAATAAGGTTTCCATACCAGTGCGGGACTTATCAGCTGAGAGATGACACAGATGGCTGTGGTCAGGATCACCCAGTGTTGATAATCCACAAGAAAGCACTTTAAAGTAATAAAGCACGACACTTGTGCATAAGAAAGGAAGGAAAAGAAGTGGCATCTTAATAAGTCAGGAGGACAGAGAATGGAAAATAGAGATCATCCAAACTAAAGAAAAAGACTCAAATTACTCAGTATCGTAGAGTTGCAAGGTGCATACAAAGTGCCTATATCAATTAAGTGTAGAACTTTTACAGGACAAAAATAGAGAACAATAGAAACTCGATGTGTTTTCCAGGATGGAATTAAGAACGCTATAAGATAATAACAACCATTCAGTTTACGCTGACAGCATATGGTGATCGGGTTAAATACATTCATACAGTGGTGAACATTTTTTCATTACAAAAACGGATATATCTACCGACTCAAGCAGACGGAGCTGTCAGGGTGAGACCGTTCTGTATCTATGTCATGTCCTGTACTCTAGCTGAGAGAAGAGAAGAGAGAAACCACGGAGACTATCTATCAACATCTTATCTGGCAGCCACACTAGAAGAACATACAAACTACATAGACAATATCCATACATACACCAGACATAGTTTTTTATTAATAAATCTTTTATCTTATCGTTGAAAGGAACTGTTGTCGGAGTATGTGTTGAGGGAATAATAGAGAGAGAGAGAGAAAGAAATAGATATATGGAAGGGAAGACAGAAGAGAGGAGTGTAGACCAAAGTCAGTCAATAATCCCAACAGATAATAAGTTTAAAGATGTGCTTGTTGAGTCCAGTCTTCTCTCGGGATTTTAACATAGGACATAATTGGTGGAGCGAGCGGGATACGTACATACATTATACTCATATGACCTGAATGCATAACATGGCATATGAATAAAGGGGTAACTTGCATATTGGCACAGGCATAGCGGAGTACCTACATGTTGGGACATACTGATTGGAATAAATAGAAGTATACATTGATGACTTTTAATGGAAGGACGTCCATTGGATATATGGTGCCATTACATTTATGGTAGAAACATTTCATTAATGCTGGTGACTTTACAGTGAGAAAGTTCCAGACAGAGTGAATGTGGATAGGTGGTAAGAGACATTACATACCTAGTCACACGGTCACACGTCTACATAAGTCTTTATCCTATATCTCCTCTTGTGGATGAGAGAGTGGTTGTGATGTACTGTGTGGTGTTGGAGATTTATAATAATTAATAGATATAGATAAATGATATAGGTTCTAGGTAGATTATCGGTTTATAGTGAGTATTCTTTACTGCTTTGAGGTGTCTTTACTCAACGTGCTGACTTACCTGCTTTAACTATGGCCACTCCCAAACTAACTACAGCAGAACTTAGGGCAAACGGAGAGGAAATTGGGTTGGCTGGTTCAGACTTAACTGATTACATACAAGAAAGAGAGCGAGAGATTCGTCAAGCGGAACGAGAAGAGCGAAAGACCCAGTTGGAAGCAGAAAGGGAGGAGCGTAAGGCCCAGTTGGAAGCAGAAGAAGCCACGAAGATCAGAGAACATGAATACCGCATGCGAGAACTGGAGCTCAAGACACAAACTAAGGGAGAAATAGATGGAGTGGAAGGAAATTCTTCTTCACCTGGTGCAACCCATATGAGTGGACATGGTTACCATGCCATGAAGTTTCCCTTAGCTGTCTACGATCAGTCTAGGAACGCTTTGACCAGTACGCATCTCGTTCGAAGCAATGTCAGTCGCTATGGGGCTGGATCGGAGCAGATGGGCTCTTAAACTATCCCAGGGTTTATATCGGTTCGGGATTTGAAGTGTACACACGCTTACCACCAGGACAGGAAAATAATTACCAGGAATTAAAAGCCGCTTTGATGAACATTTTGACATAACCGCACAAACGTATAGGAAGAAGTTTAGATCGTCTAGACGAGAGCCGGGAGAACTATTCGCCGCCTACAGTCTGAGGCTGAAATGCTATCTCCAGAAATGGATGGACTTGGCAGAATTCACGAGGGATTATGAGAGTCTCGAAGAGATGATGGTGGTAGACCAAAATGCGAAAGCAAATGTCGAAACCTCTCAGAACCTTCGTGGGAGAACAAGGGGCGGAAACGGATTGATGTGGTGAATAAGCTGGGGGAACGATTCGTGGAATTACATGGTGAAACTGAGGAACTGAGTACACAAACCAAAGGTCAGGAGAAACCAGAGAAAAAGAAACATAAAACTGGGAAGGAGAAAAAGGGGAACCTTATATAAAGCACACAGAGGAGAGTTCAGAGAAGGTGAAGGTAGGAAAACCAGAGCACCTCGAATTCTCAAGCGAAACGACAGTGGTTCTGAAAAGTGGTGTTCATTTTGTAAGGCGGCCTCCCACAACACCAAAGACTGCAGATCGAAACCTAAAAGTTCTTACTTCGCAGCATGCAAAGTGATTCCTACATCGGTGATCACAGACAAGGCTGAGGTCGGCGAAGGAGAAAGGAACAAAAAGGACACACGGAAACCTAGGAAGGGAACAGGGTGCACTCACTGCCAGTCGATAACACATAATACTGTGGACTGCAGATGCAAGGCCAACACGCCAATTGCATAACCAACCTCGAGGAATCAAAAGAGGAAGGCAAGGAAACGGTCAAGGAGATGAAAGACACTCAGGACCAAGAGAGACCACCTGTGGTTGAACTTATTGAAGTCAATGGCCAGCAGGTTGCTTGTCTCTACGATACCGGTTTGGATGGGAAGCGGTGGTGGACGCCAGCTTGGTAAGCCCAGACCAATTTACAGGGGAGACCATAGAGATACAGCCGGCAATGAGGAGTGCTGTTACCATGACGCTGCCAATCGCCAAGGTGGAGATTAAATCCAGGTACGTCACGGGCATTATTCCAGCTGCTGTATTATCTGACTCCTTATTTCCAATGATCATTGGCACGAAATATGTCTTTTTGGGGATGCCCAAACAGCAAGCCCACAAGGGAACAGTAGTCAGTGGATCTCAAGGGAAGGAAAAAGAGGCAGAGACACTATGCGACAACTCGGAGATAGGAGCATTGCATACTGCCCAGAGGAAGGATACTACGTTGCATCCTTGCTACAGGAAGCTGCAAAGAAGTGCTGAGCCACCAGAACGGGGACAGTACTTTCTGAAGAATCAACTACTCTATCGGAGAGCTGGGAGGGGAGAGAACCTGCATGAGCAGTGGGTGGTTCCAGAGACCCACCGTCCTCACATTCTTCAGAGTGGACACATCATAGGCGAGAATCGACATATGGGTGTCAGAGAGACCTTGCAGAAAATATCCGGCCATTATTGCTGGCCAGGAATGACCGGAGATGTACGCCGGTGGGTGAAGTCTTGTTCGGAGTGCCAGAGAGCACCACCCAACAAGAGAATTAAGAGGAAACTAGCTCTTAAAGTGGAAGACAAAGTGGAAGTGTGGAGTCCAGCAGAGACCAATATACTCCAAGTAGGATGGAAAGGACCTTATCCTGTGAAAGGTGGTGTCCAAGAACATCTACAAAATACGGATCGGGGAAGAGAAGAAAAATCTCCCTAGACATCTCATTAGGAAATATGAGGAGAGATCCGGGAGCAAAGCTTCGCACTTTATGGTGATGGCAGCCATTGGGACAAAGGTTACCAGTCCAGACGAAGACCAGAGATCGCCAGTACAACATAGGAGGGCATATGGGACAGTACGTGATAGGTCAGATTTACCCAACGACAGGAGGAGGGAAATCACAAGTCAGGGAAAGGACAAGAGTGAAAGTTTCACCGGTAACCAAGTTCAGAAGGGGTGGGTAACGGCGGGAAAAGCGAGAATTACCCAGGACTCAAACCGAAGATTGGCTGACCAGATACAATATCGCCCAAGATGGTCCTGGAAGCAAAAGCCCAGGAGGTTTGGGAAAGACGACTCGGTCCGACGAGGACGAGGCGGAACATCCCCAGAGGAAAAACCGGGGGAAACTAAGAGGACATGGAAGCAGTGTTACAATCAGGATGGGACAATCCGTCTGTATTGTGAGCCGTCGCTGACGCAAGTCGAAAGTAGGTCGACCAGACGTACAGGAAGCGAGGAGCCAACACTCAGTTTCAGTCGTTAGTAGTATAGTAGGGTGTCAATTAGAGCGCCTACTGGATAATGAAGTGAGCAAGGTGAGGATCCAATCATATCATCAACACGTGGTGTTAATAGCTACTTCGCAGAAGCTCAACGCACGATGGATGTGAGGGACGTTGTTGCTGCAACTGGACTTCACAATGGAATACATCCTTGGTAAGGAGAATGTAGGAGCGGATTTGAATATCAGACATCCAGCTCCGGAGGAAGAAGACGAGGATTGTGGATCATGGGAATCAAACCTACAGTGAGAAAGATTCGACGCGGTCTAATCTCTTAAGAGGGGGCCTCTGTAGTGAATACTGAAGAGTTACGATTCCCAGATGGACGATTGTATACCCGACTAACCAGGTAGGAAAAGGGTTAACCAACAAAGGAGTGACCAGGCGCATGAGTTTCTAGGTCAAGCCCAGAAGGAGGCCAACAGTACAGGTAACCTGTCGCGTGGAAAAATGGGTTTGCAACAAAAGCAGACAGCATTATTGGATAGCATATTGCGGTCTGAATGTATGAAGAATGGAAACGGTTCAGAGCGGTAATTTTCCACTAATCAATGATAATGCAGTCTGGATGTGAGGTGTCCAGCAATGTCAAGGACTATGCGGCAGAAATGACCGATATAAAAGAGGGTCAATTCTTTGTGTAAAGTTAGTGTGTGTTCCAAACTGACCTGAAGGAGATATGTTCTTGAGTGGGAATAGAAATACACGTCCCTAATGATGGAAAGAGGGGATAATAGTGTGTTATTCGCTAAGTGTTATTTCGATTCCAGGAACATAGATGCCTAAATAAGGTTTCCATACCAGTGCGGGACTTATCAGCTGAGAGATGACACAGATGGCTGTGGTCAGGATCACCCAGTGTTGATAACCCACAAGAAAGCACTTTAAAGTAATAAAGCACGACACTTGTGCATAAGAAAGGAAGGAAAAGAAGTGGCATCTTAATAAGTCAGGAGGACAGAGAATGGAAAATAGAGATCATCCAAACTAAAGAAAAAAGACTCAAATTACTCAGTATCGTAGAGTTGCAAGGTGCATACAAAGTGCCTATATCAATTAAGTGTAGAACTTTTACAGGACAAAATAGAGAACAATAGAAACTCGATGTGTTTTCCAGGATGGAATTAAGAACGCTATAAGATAATAACAACCATTCAGTTTACGCTGACAGCATATGGTGATCGGGTTAAATACATTCATACAGTGGTGAACATTTTTTTCATTACAAAAAACGGATATATCTACAGACTCAAGCAGACGGAGCTGTCAGGTGAGACCGTTCTGTATCTATGTCATGTCCTGTACTCTAGCTGAGAGAAGAGAAGAGAGAAACCACGGAGACTATCTATCAACATCTTATCTGGCAGCCACACTAGAAGAACATACAAACTACATAGACAATATCCATACATACACCAGACATAGTTTTTTATTAATAAATCTTTTATCTTATCGTTGAAAGGAACTGTTTGTCGGAGTATGTGCTGAGGGAATAATAGAGAGAGAGAAAGAAATAGATATATGGAAGGGAAGACAGAAGAGAGGAGTGTAGACCAAAGTCAGTCAATAATCCCAACAGATAATAAGTTTAAAGATTGCTTGTTGAGTCCAGTCTTCTCTCGGGATTTTAACATAGACACCCGTGCAGATAACATCACACCAGAAATGATTAAAGCTTTAGAAGAATTGGACTAGAGCAAGTCACCAGACTGCTGACCATTATATGATACTGGAGATATACCTCCGAATTGATCGTAACTCTGTATTTATTGCAATCCAGAGCAAATCCGCGACCTTGGACACCGTAGCCAACATAGAACACTCGCTATATGATCACATCACACAGCAGATTTTGCTCAGAATTATCATGCAAGAGTGAGGAGGAAGATACAACTGAACTAGGGGAGAATGACAATGTGGTTGTGAGAGAAAGGTACCGTAGCTGTGGATGATGCTGCGCACCAGTTATTGAACGTGCTATAGACATCCACCAGCATATAGCATCTTTGCTTTATTGACTATACAAAGGCTTTTGATAGCGTTAGACATGTCAACATGGTGGAATATGCTTGCAGATCTACAATTGATGGGAAAGACATTATACTTATAAAAGAACATATATTGGAAACAACAAGCTGCAATAAGGATTGATAATGAAGTGGGACAGCTATCAGCCAATTAGAGAGGTGTTAGGCAGGGATGTGTGATGTCTCCAGATCTTTTTTCACTATACAGTGAAAATATTTTCAGAAATGTAGAAGATATAAATAGAATCAGCATTGGAGGACGAAACATCAATAACATTAGATATGCAGATGATACAGTATTAATTGCAGACAATGCGCAGGACCTGCAACAATTAGTAGATGCGGTTGTTGTACACAGTGAGTAACTGGGGTTAGAATTAAATTGCAAAAAGACTCAGGTTATGGTCATCACTAGGAAGGAAGAAGTGCCACAATGTAATATACAAGTAAATGGAAATATTCTTCAACAAGTGAATCGGTACAATTATCTTGGAACAGTCATAACATCTGATGGGGGATGCCTTGAAGAGATTAGAACAAGAATCGCCATGGCGAAAGTAGCCTTTAGCAAGATGAAAAACATTCTGAACAATAAAAAGATGTCAATTGAAACGAGAAAAAGAGTGTTGAGGGGATACATAGAGCCTGTTCTTTTGTATGGATGTGAAACTTGGACAATGAGCAGTCAAGCTGAAAAGCATCTGATGGCTGCAGAAATGTGGTTTCTGAGGAAAATGCAAAGAATACCATGGACAGACAGAAAAACCAATGACCAAGTACTACAGGAGACAAATGAACATCGTAAACTGATTAGAGAAATTAGACGTAGACAGTCAAAATTTTTTGGACATATTATGAGAAGAAATGGATTGGAGAACTTAGTGACAACTGGCAAGATCAAGGGGAACAGACCAAGAGGAAGACCGAGAGGAAAATACCTGGATGGCTTGGCCACATGGCATGGACGAGACAGGAACACTGAGCTGATCCACGACACTGGTGATCGAGTGAAATGGCGAGTCATGACCGCCCATGCTTTCCGGCATGGCATGATTGATTGATTGATTCCAGTTGAACACAAGTTTAGACTACTTCCTAAGTAGCCGATTTACGTTCCATTTGGCTCTGAGGTAAAAGCAGATTTCAATTGACATTCAAAATTGAATATCCTATTAGTCTTATTGCTTATCTCTAGGTAAAGCATTGGTTAAATAACCGTGTAACAGTGGACTCTGGTTAGTTAACCATGTAACAGTGGACCCTGGTTAGCTAACCATGTAATAATGGACCTTGGTTAGTTAACCGTGTAACATTGGATCCTGGTTAGCCTTCTTACTTCTGTGGGTTGATGCTCTCTTGAAGCAAAAAAACACCCTCAATAATTTGTTGTGTATAGGGAGACTGAGTCTTAGTATCATGTTATATAGAACAAACAAACACAGGCACACATAAATACGTTATATGTAACAAATACATCCTCCTCCTCCTCCTCCTCCTCCTCCTCCTCCTCCTTCTTCTCATCTTTCTTCTTCTTCTCCTCTTTCTTCTTCTTCTCCTCTTTCTTCTTCTTCTCCTCTTCCTTCTCCTTCTCCCCCTTCTTATTCTTCTCCTCCTGCTAGTCCTCCGCCTTCTTCTTTTCTTCCTCTTTCTTCTTCTCCCCCTTCTATTCCTTTTCTTCCATGTCATCACTAGTCCCACATTCTTCAGTTTCATACAAGAATAAACACCTCACATAAATGGACTGCCCAATTAAATAACAACTGCCTCTTCCTGATGTTTGTGAAAAGTTGATTTTGCATCTTTGTTACCTTCAAAACATTTACATTGCTCATTTTGACAATTTAAGGTATTTTCAGTACTCTTCAGTAAAACCGTAGTTCTGTGGCTTCACAGACATTTATATACACATTCTTTCAATCCCAGGAGATGGGGGTTCTCAGCTTGTGGTGAAGCTGAAAAAGTCTTACACCCCACACTACCTATGTCGCAGGTATACCGCTGGCTATGAGTCCATTTGGTTGAACCTCGAAGAACTAATACTTGAGGTCATTGATTGCTTTGTGGACAATATGAGGTAAGCACTTCTCGTGGGGGGAGCTGTGGTAGTCTGGTGGTTAGCATGCTTGCCTCTTGGCCCAGTGGTTATGTGTTTGAATCCTTATAGAGATGGATTTTTAAAGATTCACGCAGGCTACCTGGCAAACCCGGCCTAAAATGGTTATCAGGAAATGTACTGGGATGGAAAGGCGGCTGGTGTCATCCTGACCACATCACCCGTTGAGTGCTTCTTTAAAAATACTAGATTAGCACTATATATCCAGTATACTTTCAGATTGCTAAAGTGTCTTTGCTGACTTCTTGTGTACTTGGAAGGTAATCACTTCTTGTGTACTTGGAAGGTAATCATTTAATGTGTACTTGGAAGGTAATCATTTCTTGTGTACTTGGAAGGTAATCATTTCTTGTGTACTTGGAAGACAATCACTTCTTGTGTACTTGGAAGGTAATCATTTCTTGTCATTTCTTGTGTACTTGGAAGGTAATCATTTCTTGTGTACTTGGAAGGCAATCACTTCTTGTGCACTTGGAAGGTAATCATTTCTTGTGTACTTGGAAGGTAATCACTTCTTGTGTACTTGGAAGGTAATCACTTCTTGTGTACTTGGAAGGTAATCATTTCTTGTGTACTTGGAAGGTAATCACTTCTTGTGTACTTGGAAGGTAATCATTTCTTGTGTACTTGGAAGGTAATCATTTCTCATCATGTTGGTAGAGTTGAGATTATTGTTAACCAACATCAAAATGGTTAATTTGGATATGTAATCAAAATCAGAATCACAAACACAGAATCGACAGAGATTACTTGTTGATCGGCGAATGTTAATCACTATTTCATTTCATACTTTTGTAGTCATTTTAGCAGAAACATCACTCTGATATTGTAATGACAAATCCCTGGGAAGGTTAACCTGGTCAACAAATGCCCGCAGAAGTCGGATGTGTTGGCCTAATGGTGCAAGAACGCAGCTCTGCTGTAAACAGGCACAACGCAGTCACGTCCGGAAAAAAAAATCCGGATGAACGAAGAAGCAGTAATGACAAATGGGATTATTCAAAAGAAGTCAGAAAGAGACTAGTCATAGCAATGCAGAGGTTGAAGAGTCTGAAGATAGCGCGACACCAGCAAATCAATACAATAAACATGTTCAGAACCTGCATATTTTCCGTGACACTGTGCAGATGTCAGTCATGGACCATTTCACAAACACTTTTGAGCTGAAATGTTACTGAACAATTTGTTGTTTTTTTTCGCATTCGCTCGATTTGAACTCAAGCGAAGCCCATACACACTACTTCTAGTAGTCTTCTTCTTCTTCTTCAGCATTCCGAGCCATTGAGGTTCTTTGCTGCAAATACAATCTGTCTCCATTCGTCTCTCTGGTGGACCTTCTCTTGCCAGTCGTTGATTCCAAGTGCTTGTAGGTCTGTATGTATATTATCTCTCCACCGCCTTCTTGGTCTACCTCGGGGTCTACGGTCATTTATTTCCTGAGTGTAAGCGAGTTTTGTTTCCCTATTATCTTCCATTCTTTCTATATGCCCCAGCCATTGTAGTCTATTAGCCTTCATGATACCAGTGATTAGCGGGGACTTAAACAAATCATAAATGTCTTTGTTACTTCTTCTTTTCCACTCTCCACTTTGTGTATCCCTAATGGGTCCAAAGATGCGTCTTAAAATTTTGTTCTCAAAGGTTTGTAACAAGGCTTCGTCTCCTTTCGTTGTACTCCAGGTTTCAGAGCCATACAGCACAACTGGTCTGATCAGTGTTTTGTATATTGTGATTTTGGTGTTACGAGATAGCGCCTTTGATTTTAGTAGATGTTGTAGTGCATAGTATATCTTATTTCCAGAGTTGATTCTAGTTTGTATTTCTTCCCTTATGATGTTGGAGCAGTTGAAGATTGTACCCAGGTATTTGTATGTTTCCGTTCTTTTAATGGTCATATTATCTATTTGTATGTGGCCAGAGTTTTTAGCCATTCCGTCTCTTGAAATTACCATATATTCTGTCTTATCTTGGTTGATAACCAGCCCCATCTGTTGGGCTTTTTCCTTTAAGTGAGTCAATATTTCTAATGTCTTTTGTTCACTTTGCCCTATAATATCTATATCATCTGCATAACCAAGCAGCTTGGATGTTCCTCCAATATCACATTCCTCCTTTACCTTCCTTACAACTTTCTCTAGAGCCAGATTGAAGAGTAGCGGCGATAGTGCATCACCCTGTTTCAAGCCAGATGTTATTTGGAAGGGGTCTGATTTCCTGCCTTTATATGTTACTATATTATAAGTATCTTCCATGCATAGTTTGGTCATGTTAATTAACTTCCTTGGTATTCCAAATTCCTGCATAACATTCCATAGACTATTCCTATGGACACTATCATAAGCCTTTTTAAAATCCACAAAAATGTTATGGAGATCTCTTTTATATTCCCAATGTTTCTCGGCTATTTGTCGTAAGATAAATATCTGATCTATTGTTGATCTGTTTTGTCTAAAACCCGCCTGGTAGTCACCTAATATGTCTTCTGAATATGGTTTTAGTCTATTTAGTAATACTGCGGATAGTATCTTATAGCTTGTGGACAGTAGTGATATTCCTCTATAATTTCCACATTGGAACTTGTCTCCTTTCTTAAAGATAGGTATCAATAATGACTCTTTCCAGTCATGGGGTAATTCTTCTGTCCTCCAGATTTTTATTATTAGTTCGTATAGCTTTAGATGTAATGCATGGCCACCTGCCTTTATAAATTCAGCAGCAATTCCATCAGTCCCAGTTGCCTTATTGTTTTTAAGTCGTGTGATTACATATAGGATTTCTTCAAATGTAGGTTCTTCAATTTGTGGTTCGCATGTTAGAACCTCTTCCTGTGGGAAAATGTTACTTGGAGCTTCACAATTTAGTAATTCAATAAAATATTCTTTCCATGTGTTGCACATTTCTTCATTGGTATTTATCATATTCCCATTTTTGTCTTTTAAACCATATGTGTTTTGTTGGTGCCCTCGTTTCATTGACTTCAGTACTTTAAAAAACTTTCTGGATTCATTTTTCTGGTGATTAGTTTCCAAATCTTTGATTATATTACTCATATATTCTCGCTTCTGCTGTCTGACTATTTTTGTAGCCTCTTTACATTCATTTCTATAATGCTCTTCCTTTTGGATGTTATTGATGTCATTTAACCATACATGTCTGGCATTCTTCTTCTTAGTGACTGCTTCTTCACATTTTTGATTGAACCATCTGTTCTTTCTATGCGTGGTTGACACACCGAGACATTCTTCTGCGGTAGATTGAATTGTATTCTTGATGTTCAACCAAGTTTGGTCAACGCTTTCCTCCAAAGGGTTTTGCAAAGTTTCAAGTTTACATTTTATTTCATCTGTAAATTTCTCTTTGACTGTAATTTCTTGTAGTTTTTCTCTGTTATATGTTGGGTGTAATCTTTGTAATTTAGTATAGAAAGCTCTCTTAAGTTTTATTTTAAATTTTGCTCCAACGAGGAAATGGTCACTATGGCACTCAGCTCCTCTATAACTTCTGACTTGCTGTATGTTTGATGCATTTCTGTTGTTAATTAAAATGTGATCTATTTGATTATAGGTTCTCTTGTCACATGATTTCCAAGTTTGTTTGTGTATATCCTTTCTTTGTAGTCTGGTACTGCTAATCTGCAGTCCTTTGGCTTCTGCCAGGTTGATGACTCTCCATCCATTATCATTTGAAGTTGTATGTAGGCTTTCCATACCGGCCACTTTTTTTATTAGTTTGCTCTCTACCTATTTTTGCATTGAAGTCTCCCAGCACAATCAGGATGTCCTGTTTGGGGGTTTCTTCTATGACATCTTCCAGATCATTATAAAAGTCTTCTTTAATATCATCTTCTTTCTCTTCAGTAGGTGCATGTACATTAATCATCGTTATATTTTTCCATTTACCTTTTATTCGTAATTTACTAATCCTGTCATTAAAAGCTTTAAAGACTTCTAGTAGTGCTAGACTGAATTTTGCTTGTGGATTAGCTTTCCCTGTTAACAGTGTCCCTATCAGGCAAACCCACTCTGACTTCAGAGGTACTTGTAATTTACATCCCCAAGTCAAGGACGAGAAGTCAACATTTTAGTCCAGCTGTCCGGTGTAGGGGTTGAACCCCTTACCTCGGCATCAGCACATCGAATGTTTAAGAACACGCAATCTTATTCATTTGGCCACGCTGACCTCCGAACAATTCTGATGATACTGTGGATCAAGAAGGGGAAAACCCGGACATTCTACAAGATCTGAGCATTGAAGAAATCTGGCTAATAAACAGAATGATGTCTTGGAAACTGAAACACTTTGATTACCTCAAACACCACAGTGGTTTAGGAAGAACAATAATGGAAGACATGGTTCTTGGAAGATAAGTCAACGGCTGATCAACATGATGGTGACATAGGACATATAGGGCAAGAAAAGCATACCGGATGATGGTAAACACAAGCCAGACAAAACCTTTCTCACAAAGTTTTGTTGAAAGTCACCAGCAAAAATGAACATGGACACGACCATATTGTGAAAGGAAAACCAATGAGCATTTAGTTCTTTACATCATTAGTAGTCTACATGTAGCACTCAGGCACTGTCTAGGCAGACAACCTGTTGCATACAGGACGATAACAAACACAGCATCATCATGTGTCATGCCTATAACAATGGGCAGTTAAGGTTCAGCCTCTCACTTGATTACCAAAGTCCCAAATCAGGTTTGTGTTCTTGTCTCTATTAGTATTACTGACATGAAACCACAGATATGAAATCCACGTGACCATTGTTCAGGCTGAGGTGCCATGGGTTCCCACATAACCAAGTGCTGTGACACAACTGCACAGAAGTTTAGAAAATGGAGGTTGTTTTTAGTTATTTCATTGTTGTACACATTATAAAGTTCTTCTTTTCCTCCCTCTTGCACATCTGTCTTCCTTTCTGCTAGCCTGTCTGCCTTCCTTCCTTTTCTTGTATATTTTCCCTTTCCGTTCTCTCCAGTATGCTTCTCTAGTCAAGTTATGATCATCAAATGCCCTGCTGACTAACATGGGTGATCAGTTTTCTCCCCATCTTGTCACCTTCAACAGTTCATGCTCTGACACACTTCTCTCATGTATGTTAACATTTCCAGAATTCAGCCTCAAGTTTTCATAATGTGACTCTTAAGTGTCTCTGTGTATGCATAATAGGGACATACTTCTTTTTAAGTCAGGAAAATCTAGTCCCATTCTCTTGCAATCATTGACAGGCTGAGATATGATCCAATCACCCGGACAACCCACGATGGCCCAGGAGTGGATATTCGCACAACAGGATTCGGGGATACAGCTTCTGTGGAATATTTGGACCCAGATCCTGCAACTCACCTGACTTCTAAATGTAAGTAGTTGGATGGCAGGTGTTGGTAGTTGATGCTATCTCCAGTATTGTGATTTAGTTCTGATCAGATCACCCAAGTCGTGGGTGGAATGAATGCCATGATGGAAGCATCAACTCACCTGACTTCTAAATGTAAGTAGTTGGATGGCAAGTGTTGGTAGGTGATGCTATCTCCAGTATTGTGATTTAGTTCTGATCAGATCACCCAAGTCGTGGGTGGAATGAATGCCATGATGGAAGCATCAACTCACCTGACTTCTAAATGTAAGTAGTTGGATGGCAGGTGTTGGTAGTTGATGCTATCTCCAGTATTGTGATTTAGTTCTGATCAGATCACCCAAGTCGTGGGTGGAATGAATGCCATGATGGAAGCATCAACTCACCTGACTTCTAAATGTAAGTAGTTGGATGGCAAGTGTTAGTAGGTGATGCTATCTCCATTAGTGTGATTTAGTTCTGATCAGATCACCCAAGTCGTGGGTGGAATGAATGCCATGATGGAAGCATCAACTCACCTGTCTTCTAAATGTAAGTAGTTGGATGGCAAGTGTTAGTAGTTGATGCTATCTCCAGTATTGTGATTTAGTTCTGATCAGATCACCCAAGTCGTGGGTGGAATGAATGCCATGATGGAAGCATCAACTCACCTGACTTCTAAATGTAAGTAGTTGGATGGCAAGTGTTAGTAGGTGATGCTATCTCCATTAGTGTGATTTAGTTCTGATCAGATCATCCAAGTCGTGGGTGGAATGAATGCCATGATGGAAGCATCAACTCACCTGTCTTCTAAATGTAAGTAGTTGGATGGCAAGTGTTAGTAGTTGATGCTATCTCCAGTATTGTGATTTAGTTCTGATCAGATCATCCAAGTCGTGGGTGGGATGAATGCCATGATGGAAGCATCAACTCACCTGACTTCTAAATGCAAGTAGTTGGATGGCAAGTGTTAGTAGGTGATGCTATCTCCATTAGTGTGATTTAGTTCTGATCAGATCACCCAAGTCGTGGGTGGAATGAATGCCATGATGGAAGCATCAACTCACTTATCTTCTAAATGTAAGTAGTTGGATGGCAAGTGTTAGTAAGTGATGCTATCTCCATTAGTGTGATTTAGTTCTGATCAGATCACCCAAGTCGTGGGTGGAATGAATGCCATGATGGAAGCATCAACTCACCTATCTTCTAAATGTAAGTAGTTGGATGGCAAGTGTTAGTAGGTGATGTTATCTCCATTAGTGTGATTTAGTTCTGATCAGATCACCCAAGTCATGGGTGGAATGAATGCCATGATGGAAGCATCAACTTACCTATCTTCTAAATGTAAGTAGTTGGATGGCAAGTGTTAGTAGGTGATGCTATCTCCATTAGTGTGATTTAGTTCTGATCAGATCACCCAAGTCATGGGTGGGATGAATGCCATGATGGAAGCATCAACTCACCTGACTTCTAAATGTAAGTAGTTGGATGGCGAGTGTTGATAGGTGATACTGTCTCCATTAGTGTGATTTAGATCTTCAACTTGTCACCTCAGTGGTGGGTGGAATGAGTGTCATGATGGAAGCATCAACTCACCTGTCTTCTAAATGTAAGTAGTTGGATGGCAAGTGTTAGTAGGTGATGCTATGTCTATTAGTGTGGTTTAGATCTTCATCTTGTCACCCCAATGGTGGGTGGAAAGAGTGCCAGGATGGAAGCATTAACACACATGGTTCCCCATCCCCCCTTTTTGCAGTTCTCAGTGATATATGTAGGTTGGTAAGGACATTCCCTGGAAGACTGAGTTTTAACTCTTAAGAGAAGTAACGGCTGCAGCAGGATATAACAGTACAAAATGAAAACAGTTGGGTATGTGACTCCTGCTAAACAGTGAGAGATAATAAACACTGACATAATGTACATACCTTACCATGAACGCAAATCTGGCAAATAGAAATCACATTGTAAAGATAACAATGATAACACATACTTGTGTTGTGGTGTAACTTATTTTTATCTTATTGTTACGTGATTATTATCATTGCACAATTTATTGCCTGTCATATTTTTTCTGCATTTCGTCAGGTACATACTGCAGAAATCACACAACATAAAGTAGAATAACTAGATAAATCCTTCAAGCTGAAATATACATATAGTCACAGAGTAATTTCAATTGTCTACCACGGTAATTTTAAACTGACTATCACGTCTTCTGTAAGGATTTATCTAATTATCTTATACTTTACTTTGTTGTGTGATTTCTGCGGTATGCGCCTGACAAGATGCAGCGAAATATGCCAGGAAATAGATTGTGCAATCTATTGTTTGTGTCTTTGTTATTGCGGGGTATTGGCAGTGGTTCTGGTAGAATCTCAAAACTGAGAGGAAAGACCAGGAGAACATTCAATCAGAGGTGGGAACGATTAGTGGTGTGACTCTTTGCTGGCTGTTGAATGAGGGGACTGAGCAAGTATGGGAATGTCCTGAGTGCAGTGATGTCGGTTCTTAACTCAACTCAACTCAGCTCAACTCAGCTCAACTAAATTACTGAAATTCATAATGGGAAAACATTGTTTTGAATTATTATAATTGTTATTGTAACAAATAGTCCAAATATTTGGGGAAAGTCATAACATCAGATGGAAGAGGCATGGCATAGATTAAGAGCAGAATAGCCCATGCAAAAGCCACATTACTGAAGATGAAAAGTATATTGTATAATAAATCACATTGACTGGATGTCAGAAAGACAGTGTTGAAATGTTTGATTGAATCTGTTCTGCTGCTTGGCAGTAAATCATGGAATGTCAATAAACAAACTAGAAAGAGCTTGGAGACAACAGGAGAGGATGTGGTTTCTGAGATGAATATTGTGAGTGCTTTGGATTGCCAGAATAACTACCAATGATTGCCTTGAAGAGGCTAACGAAATGAGATCATTATACATAACTACATACTATAAGAAAGAAATAGTGTTTTTTTATTCACTTGATGAGGAGAGTGGCATCGGATGGAGAACATCTTGATAACTGGAAAGGTTGGACATATAAGAGGCACACCAAGAGAAATGACGCTGGATGGCTTATGATGGTAGCCTGGAGGAATATCATCAATAGAATTGATTCAGAATACCATGGACTGAAATTTGTATAGATACATGAACACCTATGTCATCTGGCAAGGCACATGTTGATGATTATGATAAACAGATGTTCTGTAAAACAAAGCATAGTTGGATCCTCTCAAATGCTGCAGTTTGTGCACTGTGCTGAGATTCTCCATGTGTGATCTGTGGGAGGAGACTTACGGTGATATCTATGTGCAGTAAAACTGAAGAAAGATCATCAAAGAAATATTAAAATGCTGAAGCTGTTTTGTTATCTATATGTTCTTGTTTTATTGTATCCATGATGTACTCACCTTCACCCAATACTGACTGACAATTATTGTGGGTATGTATGTTTCTTATCTATATGTTCTTGTTTTATTGTATCCATGATGTACTCACCATTACCCAATACTAACTGACAATTATTGTGGGTATGTATGTTTCTGCAGTGACATATTTCAGCCACATTGTGGATGATCTGGTTGCATTAGGATACACCAGAGGTTTGTCCGTGAGAGGGGCACCATTTGATTTCAGAAGGGCTCCAAGTATGTATACATATGTTCATGTGTTGTATCACTTATTGCATCAACATTTAACAATTGAAAATATATTCATCTCAGACACGTATTGATTCTTCTTCTTTAACCCTTTATCCACTCACTTGAGCATAAGTCCACAGCCAACTCACTCCAAGCCCCGTCCATTGTCCTCTCCATATCATTTATGTCTGAAGTTTCCTACATATATTGATTTCTGTCTTTATGAGATGTTATTACTTCATCAGCTTTGGTTTAATATTACTTATCAGTAAATGATGGTCTGTATATACATCATCACCTTTATAAACTCTTACACCGTGGAGAGAAGATCCACATATCTTGTTGATGCAGATGTGATCAATTTGATTTTCTGTTTTGTGGTCAGGTAAAGACCATGTTACTTTATGTATTCTTTTATGTGCAAAAAACACTTCTGCTTATGACATACTGATTCCGTGCGCTGAAATTAGTGAATAACTCTCCATTTTCATTCACTACCCCATTGTCTCTTCAAAGCCCATGTTATCCTATCTTATCTTGGCATTCATGTCACCCATCAAAATGTTATTTGGATTTCTTTGATTGGCCACATTTCTTTGGCGATTCATATGTTGATTGTTAATTTGATATTGTAAGATGAATTATTTCAGCGTTTTATTTATTTGTGCCTTAATTAAACAAAACATTTCAAAACCGTGTCGCGTTATGTTACAACTTGTTGGTTTGGGAGCCGGTTGTTCAGAAAGCAATGGCAATCTGCTGAACGTAAAAAACTTGCCTAGTACATCAACAGCAGATGAAAAACGCTGGTGTTGACTGCAACGTCCTGCAAGGGATATGCAACATAAATAAAAATAATATTAGCTTCTTCTTGCGTTCATTTTTTCAAGCTTACAGTGACAGACAAATTCTTGTGATGTAGTCAACAGTTTTTTGGAGCTCTTTTGTTCCGTACAGTTTTGAATGCAGTTCTGTCTCACTTTACCAGTATTCTCTTCTCAGCTGGCTGCACTGGGGGAATCCTGGCGAACACTGCTGTTTGATCACACTGTCCGCTTGAGCACAGTGGGGAGTCACTCGGACCAAGCCTGTACATGTGCTTGTTCAGTCTGCTGTATCCTATCCGAAGCCTTAAATTGATGACCTGTCCCTGCTGGTTAAGCAAATGATAAGCATCATTGTTCTGGTTCTGTTCTTTTCTGGTAGTTCAGATTTTTCATAGAATGTAAGTTCATTCTCTTCCTGTTCACATCCTCCGCCTTTCTTGGCAAGTTCATCTGCCACATGTCAATGTTCAACACAGTTTCATTTAACTTCCAACTCCCCCCCCCCCCCCCCCCCCATCCCCGTAGTTGTATTTTTTTGCATATCCTTTTTACAGGTCATCGCTGTCAACACCAGCATTTTACTGCTGTTGTTGATGTCTTGGCAAGTTTATGTTCAGTAGTTTGCCATTGCTTTCTGAACAACCGGCTCCCATACCAACTTGTTAAAACCCAGCACAACTTGATCTGCTGCCAAATCATTCGCAGCTGTGTTTTGAATGTGGGTAAGCGGGCTTACAAATCACGTCCATAAGCCCTTCGGCATGGAGACCAGCCCGTAGTTGTATAGTTGTGTATTCTTTACAGGATGTTGCAGTCAACCGCAACATTTAGGGGGGGGGGGGGGGGGCTGTTTGTAAAATCTTGGCAAGTTTATGTTCAGTGGTACTCATACTGTTTTGTGAAAGTCGATGCAAGATGGTCTGCATCCAAGTTGCCTGCAGCTGTGTTTCAAATGCAAAATGCAGAATTACGAACTGTGTCTGTAACCACTTTACCACAGAGCTAGCTATAGTCCACTACTAATCCCTGTTTTACCGTTCACTCACATAAGCACCTCCCCTTCCCCACTCGGGTGGCTAGGGCAGTTCCTGGGCTTGTAACTTTTTTTACCTTTAGTCCATTGACCCACCTTAACAATAGATCCAGTTCATTTAATCCACTGATAGTCATCAAACATATTGATTGTTTAAGATGTATTCAGCCACAACAAGGATACAGATAAGTAACCTTTTCATTTTCATGTAGTGTTTTTCATGTAGTTGTGTTGGTTTGTGATTGTTTGTTCTGTGCTGATGAAGGTTTTAGCCACAACGTCCAGTTTGTTTCTTTTAATCTTGTTCTAGTAAAGCTCACAATTGACTTCTAAATTTTTGGTGATTCATTCTCATTTCTGAGTACACCACAGTGGGACGGTACATATTGAAACAAACAAACTAACTAGTTGTTACCTGTAACTATCTCAGACCCCTTTAACTAACTCAACAGATGAACTCGGGCAGTACTTCGTGGACCTGCAGCATCTGATAGAAGACACATTCATGAAAAACAACAACACAAAAGTGGTTGCCATCGGTCACAGCATGGGCAACCCAGTCTTCCTGTACTTCCTCAATCGCCAGCCTCAGTCGTGGAAAGACAAGTTCATACAGGCTTTCATCAGCCTTGCTGGTGTATGGGGAGGAGCTGTTAAAACTCTGAGGCTGCTGGCTTCTGGTAAGGTTTATTTTGGCTAAACTCTTCTGTTCCAGACAGTTGTTAACTTCCTTAGCTCTTGTTATGTTATTAATTCAACACTTTGAGTCCCAGACAGTTAACTCCCATAGTTCTAGTTATTAATTCAACACTTTGAGTCCCAGACAGTTAACTCCCATTCAACACTTTAAGTCCCAGACAGTTAATTCCCTTCGTTGTAGCTATTACTTCAACACTTAAAGTCCCAGACAGTTAACTCCCATAGTTCTAGGTATACTTCAACATTTTAAGTCTCAGGCATTTAACGCCCATAGTTCTAATTTTACTTCAAGGGAGTCTCTGTGGCGAAGTGGTCAAGCCGTTTGACTCATGCTCCGAAGGTTGTGGGTTAGATTCCGGGCCGCACCCTTCGGTTTACAAGTTAAAATGTTTCGGAGGCTCCTGGTGGATCGTCGCTAAAAGCTACGGAGTTCGTGCTTTGTGCAACGCTTTCCGCGCTGCGGAAAGAGACCGAGCTATAGGCCTATGGGATAAAACCCGGTGCAATGAAGTCGACCCTGTCAACTTTTAAGCGACTTTTTTTCAACACTTTAAGTCCCATACAGTTAATTCCCTTAGTTGTAGTTACTACTTCAACACTTTAAGTCCCAGACAGTTAACTATTTTAGCTCTTTCTGTTGTTAGTTAACACTCTCATTTCCAGTTATTACTTGAACTCTTTCTGTGACAATCAGCTGTTAGCTAACATTCTCAGTTCTTGTTATTACTTTAGCTCAGTCTATTCCAGACAGTTGCTAACACTATCTGTTCCAGACAGGTGTTGTCATCAAAGTAATAACTATCTGAATGAAATAAAGTTTAAAAAATTAAGGATATCATCATCATGTACCAGCTTACCTATATAGGTAATCAAGCTTCTCCACATCTTGCGATCTCTTACAGCATGTATCAGTGCACGTGCTGACACTTTTCTGTGCTATGTCAAACGGCTGTCAAGAATCTATTCTTGCTGTTTTCCTCCACCTCTCTTTTCACAAATGTTTTCAGTTGTCACAGCATGTTCCAGTTTGTCTTTTTTCACGTGACCAAAAATTGACGGCTGCTTCTTTCTAGTGATTGTGATTTGTAACATTGGAATAGATTGTGTTAAAGAAAAAAAAACATATAGGGAAATAAAATGTTCAAGTAAAAACTATAGCCTGTTTAAAAACTCTTGCCACTAAGTAAAATGCAATGACTATTTGACCAAAATTACTGACATTTTGCATAGATACATGTGTCATCTTTATGTCATTAGAAAAAATGTTCTTTAATGATATCTGACATCAGGTTTTTTTTTTTTTACATCATTTGACACTATCTCAGTGGAAATTATTTGCTGTGCAAGTTGTTTTACATCAATTTCCATGTGTTATTGAGGGAAGGTCCTGAACTTGAAACTTGTAATGTTTCACAATGTGCTAGAAAATTCTTGGAGTATATGTCATTGTTAAAAGGTCATACACTTTGTAGAGGTGTGTAGTACTTCCATTTGGTGTATATTATTTGTGCAATTACAGTAAATTTTATCTTGCAGGGACAAAATAATTATATGATGTAAATACTACAAAGGCACATGTCTCTTTAAGAGATTACTGTACCTATGTATTTGTAAATTACAAAATTGCAGTGATATAGAAAATGTAAGGATATATGCTAAACTTCATTGTGATCCCTGCAATGATTTTGGTCATAATAAATGAAGTTCAAAGGCACATGTTTCTAAACAGACTAAAGAAAACAGCTTGTTTAACATTTGGCGCTGACAGGAGTTAGGTAAATGATGTGTGGGTGGAGTCACTTAGAGGTTATGATGTCCACCTCTACTTTGTATAATCCTGGTTAAATTCTTAGAATGCATTTGTTTAGCTTTTGAAAAAAAATAAAAGAACACCCTGAACAAAAACATAAAAGAATACCCTGATAAAAAAAAAAGGACACCCTGAGTCCTAGTTGTCATTTTAACTCTTCAGGACAAGAGAGTTAATTAATCCACTCAAGTCAGCTGGTACAAGACTGTGCAGAATCAACCTTCATAGCCTTTCTCTACCACTTGTTCCATTAGTCATAACAGTTGTTAAATAAGTGTCGTCTGTACTTCAGATTGCTGCACCATTTTTCCCTAAATCTTATCAGTTGTTACAGTACATGATATTTGAAACTGAGATCAGTTGTAACAGTATATGATGTTTGTACATAAGATTGTTTTTACCTTTTCCCATAAATCTTATCAGTTGTTACAATAACTGTGCTTCTCCTTATGACTGTTTCCCTTTATCGATGTAGAGCTGATTCACTGTTGACGTGATCCAGTTGTTACAGTATGTTAGTGTTTGTGGATGTGATTGTTTTCCTTTTGTAATAAATCTTATCAGTTGTTACAATAATTTAGTGTTTGTATGAGTAATTGTTTTCCTTTTCCTACTTGTATCTGTCTTATCAATTGTTACAAAAAGTGTGTGTGTGAGCACATGTAATTGTTTGTTTTAATTGATGTTGAGCTGATTCACGGTTGATTCGATTCCCAGTTATTACATGTGATTATTTTCCTTTCTCACAAATCTCATGAGTTGTTACAATAAGTGAAAGCTTTTACTTGTGATTGGGTCCCTTAATTCATGTAGATGTTATTCAGTGTTGTTTTGATTTCGCTGTGTTTATTTTTGACAGGTGACAATCTTGGTGTGGTTGTTGTCAATGTCAATAAAATTCGCCCGGAACAACGTGCCATGCCCAGCACTGCATTCCTGATGCCAAGCGACAAGTTCTGGGACAAGTCAGAAGTTTTGGTGGTCACTCCTGACAAAAATTACACAGTGGCAGACTACAAGCAGTACTTCATGGACTTGAACTTCACCGATGGCTACAACATGTGGTTGGACACGATTAACCTTGTACGTGACCTTACACCTCCACAGGTGCCAGTTTTCTGCCTCCATGGCTCAGGTGTCCCAACTCTAGACACGCTTGTTTTCGGCAAGGGCCAGTTCCCGGACACGTACCCTGCATCCATAAATGGGGATGGGGATGGAACTGTGAACATTCGTAGCCTACTGGGCTGTTTGAGGTGGGTTGGTGCCCAGACATACCCAGTGGTGCATGCAGCTTTCAACGGGAGCACTTCAGAACACATGGCTCTGCTGGCAAACCCAGATGTGAGACAGTACATTAAGGATGTTGTTACAGGGAAAAGATAAAGCCAGGGTCAAATTAATTCTCCACCCGTGTGTTACCGGGGTCCATAAGGGAAGCAAAGAATAGTAGCACTGTAGCCTGCCATGCATGTCGTAAGAGGCGACTAAGGAGGGTTGGCATGGGGATGGCTACCTCATCCCGTAGAAAACTTTAGCCACAAAATCCAACCAATCATCAACAAATGTGCAAAGGTCATGGCATGAGTCTGTTGAAGATCAGTGTTCTTTTGGGAGATGGAAGAAAGAAAAGGAAGACGGTTAATACACCATATCATCATCATGTGCTCTGTCAAATGGTGTTGGCTTGCATATACACCCACGGAACTCATCCTTGGTGTTAATGTTGTTCTTTGACTTTGATTTGTAGAATTCTATGACATTTTGGAAAGACATGATGGTTTCCTCTTGCCTTCCGCATCCACATGGGGTTTGTAACCTCTGCTTCGACAGTAATTTCTGACTGTCAAACAGGTGAGTGTCCTGCTCTGCTCAATTGTAGAGCTGTTCACTTATCCCTGTGGATACTCAGTCCCCAAATTTGCATTTGCCACACCGTGATCTGTTTCCCATCCTCTACAACCCGGAGGAGTAGTTGGGACCCATTTGACGAATTCTGAGCCCATCATGGCACATAATAAGTTGGTCAACCAGCTCACTTCCTGGCCTACTTTCTAGAACATTTCCATAAAGTAAACCTCAGAATGTTCCACCCCTGATTGATGTCTGACTATTCACACATCTATTGTCAATTGTAACCCCAATCCTTGAGTGCCGTTATGTAGTTCAGAAACCCAGTTGAATTTGTGACTGTTCTCCAATGAATCAGTGACACATATATTAATTCAGCTGGATTTCAAAATTGGACTGCATTGCATAGAAATGGCTCCTGCATATATATATATATATATATATATATATATATTATATATATATATATATATATATATATATATATATATATATATATATATATATATGGATGTGATTGCAGTGTCCAGCCAGGAACTTGTAATTGTAAAAAACCTCAGATTGTGTTGTATGCATATAACAAAGGAAAATAAGAGGTTTAAAAACTTAGCGACAACTGTCAAACTTAATTATGAAAGAGTAAAGGGAAGGCAAAGATAAATACCTGAGTGGCTTGTTCACATGGCATGATTGTGTCACAATCACGGACCTGATCCAAGGCTGGTAATGTGTGAGATGGCAAACCATGAACCCATGGCCTACATACAAGGCACATGATGATGATGATGAATAGATACTCAACTACCAATGATGTGGAACAGCCTAATTATGAATATGAACAAGTTTTAATGTGGATTCAGGGCTAAATGAGACTCACTATTCCAATTAGCACTGGCATTTTCCATGGCCTGGATATGTTATCTAGCGTTAAGTTATTTATTTTAGCTTATGTTTGCTTACTTAGCTGTCCGTGCATTTGCCAGTGATATACACTATTGTATTTACTTTTATGATGTGAAAATTCAGTTGATTGCAAAATAAATACTTCTGTCTGTGTCCAACCACCCTTGGAGTTTCATCATGCTGTGGGCAGACTTTTCGGGGTCTGATGTACTTACAAATATCCATGACATTTGATTTATGTTTTGCTTGTTGTCCCTTTGCTACAGATTTTATTGTTTTATAATATATAACATACAGATGTATGAAGCCACAGTGGCAAATTGATTAGTGCACTTGCCTGTCAGATCAGCAGTCCTTGTTTGATCCCCAGCTGAGGCAGGATTATTTGGATTTATTTGGTTGCTTTGGGATTTGAGGTTTGAAGATTGAGCACATTCCACTACTGGAAACGCTGATCATATTCCGGTATAAACCTTGGGCCTTGAAGATTGAACACAACGCACTACTGGCAACAATGATCACATTCCAGTATGAGCCTTGGGCCACTACTGACAAGCCCAGATGAGAGCGAAACTTGAGTCTAGTGCTTCCAATCCAATGTGGACAAGGTCCAAGGTTCGTACCGGAATACGATCAGCGTTGTCAGTAGCAGGATTATTTTTTTAAATAGAGTTCTGGGTTTGACCCAGTCTGATAAATATGGGTACCAGACAATTATCAGAATTGTCTGTGAATTGTGTGAGAAGGAAAGGTGATACAGAAGGTAACTGATCACCTCATATGTTGTGACCTAGAATATGTGAAGGCTTAACACTTCACACTCCAGCGGCAGCAACTGCTTTGGGACAACCTTTGTCTTTTACATATACAAAGAACCAAGAGTTAACACAATGAAACCTCCCTAGATTATAACAGACAACTCCTCAAAGAGGGATAAATGATGAAAGAAGGAGAATAGTATGTGCGAAGGTCTACCACTATCCTTTTCTATAGTAGTACCTGCATGAGGTTAACTTGATCATATCTTAGTTTGTTAACCATGATTTGTTTTGTTATCTTCCTGACACATCTTTCGTGCATCCATAATTTGAGTTTACTGACTTGTTTAGTGGGTCTTGTCAGGAATATGTTCTTCTTATCAATGAGTTGATATCCTTGAATATCAAGAAAATGGAAACACTGGTGACATCAATGAAAAAAGTGACACTACAGTGTAAACTGGAAATAGAAGGGACAATTCTTAACCAAGTGGATAATTTTAAATACCTAGGGGCATTTATATAATCAGATGGAAGATGCGCAACAGAGATTAAGAGCAGAATAGGGCAAGCAAAAGCTGCATTTTAGAAAATGAGTAATAAGTCACTACCATTGAGTGTAAGAAAGAGAGTGCTTATATATAAGTGCACCATGAACATGCAGGACTGAGGGGGTTTGAAGCTCCATAGCCGATCTTCAATGTGGAGATGACACATGACTGACTGACTAATACCTGTATATCAACCTGTTTTGTTTGGAATGTAAATGAACAAATTAGGAAGAGCTTGGAAGCAACAGAGATGTGGTTCCTGAGACGAATGTTGCAAATTCCTTGGACTGCCAAAGTAACTAACAATTTCCTGAAAGAGGCTAATGGAATTAGAACATTATATACAGCAATAAGAAAGCGACAAACAGCTTTCTTTGGTCATGTGATAAGAAGAGAGGCATTGGAGAACATCGTGACAACCAGAAAGATCAAGGGGAAGAGAGGCAGAGGTAGACCAAGAGAAATGATGCTGGATGGATTGAGACAGTGGCATGGAGGAATATCATCAGCAGAGTTGATCCAGAACATCAAAGACCGAGATCTGTTGAGAGACATGAACGCCTACGCCATCTGGCATGGCACTTGATGATGATGATGAGTTTAAAAATCAACACCATTGCACTCAGGACATTCTTACACGTGCTCCATCTCCTTCTTCAGGAGCCAATGAAGATTTTTCATGTCGATGTTGCCAGTGGCAGCCTGACTGAGCGTCTACCTACACTGTTCCCTGTGAGCTGAGTGTTGCCCGGACCCTCTGCTTGCTCCCCACTGAATCCTTTCCAAGCATGGATCCTCTGTTGAGTTTGCTGCACTTTCCACTTGGTCCCATAGAGCCGTCACCACCTCAGCCTTCCTATTAGTCAGTCAGTCATGTGTCATCTCCACATTGAAGATCGGTCATGGAGCTTCCAACATCCTCAGTCCTGCCTGTTCATGGTGCACTTAAATCAGCTTCTTCCTGTCCATCTCTGTATATTGTCCACCGATGTGTAACATTGTCTTCCTCTTGACACTTTCACTCCACCTTTCCCTTCAACACATCCTTTAACAAAAGACTGTCTCTTTAAATAACCAGAGGACCTGAATTATGTGACCAGTAATCTCATTAAGTGTTTCTTCAATTCTTATAGACCATGCTATATATCATTGGCCATCATGTTGCCCACAATTCTTAGTCCATGTTATATAGCATTGCCATCATGTTGTCCACAGTTCTTATAGTCAATGCTATATAGCATTGGCTATCATGTTGTCCACAGTTCTTATAGTCCATGCTATATAGCATTGGCTATCATGTTGTCTACAGTTCTTATAGTCCATGCTATATAGCATTGGCTATCATGTTGTCCACAGTTCTTATAGTCCATGCTATATATCATTGGCTATCATGTTGTCCACAGTTCTTATAGTCCATGCTATATAGCATTGGTTATCATGTTGTCTACAGTTCTTATAGTCCATGCTATATAGCATTGGCTATCATGTTGTCCACAGTTTTTATAGTCCATGCTATATAGCATTGGCTATCATGTTGTCCACAGTTCTTATAGTCCATGCTATATAGCATTGGCTATCATGTTGTCTACAGTTCTTATGGTCCATGCTATGTAGCATTGGCTATCATGTTGTCCACAGTTCTTATCGTCCATGCTATATAGCATTGGCTATCATGTTGTCCACAGTTCTTATAGTCCATGCTATATAGCATTGGCTATCATGTTGTCCAGTTCTTATAGTCCATGCTATATAGCTCTGGCCATCATGTTGTCCACAGTTCTTATAGTCCATGCTATATAGCATTGGCTGTCATGTTGTCCACAGTTCTTATAGTCCATGCTATATAGTATTGGCTATCATGTTGTCCACAGTTCTTATAGTCTATGCTATATAGCACTGGCTATCATGCTGTCCACAGTTCTTATAGTCCATGCTATATAGCACTGACTATAATGTTGTCTACAGTTCTTATAGTCCAAGCTATATAGCATTGGCTATCATGTTGTCTACAGTTCTTATAGTCCATGCTATATAACACTGGCTATCATGTTTCCACAGTTCTTATCAATCAATCAATCATGTGCTATGCTGGAAAGCGTGGGCGGTCATGACTCGTCATTTCACTTGATCACCAGAGTCGTGGATCAGCTCAGTGTTTCTGTCTTGACCATGCCATGTGGCCAAGCCATCCAGGTATTTTCCTCTCAGTCTTCCTCTTGGTCTGTTCCCTTCGATCTTGCCAGTTGTCACCAAGTTCTCCAATCCATTTCTTCTCATAACATGTCCAAAAAATTTTGACTGACTACGTCTAATTTCTCTAATCAATTTACGATTGTCATTTGTCTCCTGTAGTACTTAGTCATTGGCTTTCTGTCTGTCCATGATATTCTTTGCAACACAGCTCTTATAGCTGTTGTCCACAGTTCTTATTGCCCATGATATATAGCACTGGCCATAATGTTGTCCACAGTTCTTATCTTATAGTCCATGCTATATAGCACTGGTTATATCCATAGTTCTTATGGTCCATGCTATATAGCTTTGGCTATCATGTTGTCCAATTCTTTGTAATCCTGCTATATAGCATTCCATTATAGCATTGGTCATCATATTGTCCACAGTTCTTATAGTCCATGCTATATAGCATTGGTCATCATATTGTCCACAGTTCTTATAGTCCATGCTATAATAGCATTGGTCATAATGTTGTCCACAGCCTCCTGTCTCTCTTCTTGTAGTCTATTTTGTGGTTCATCATAATTTTGTGCGTAACCTTCTGTCTAGCACATTGTTAATCATTTCCAATATAAATATTTCTGCATGTCAGTCTACCAGGAATATTCTTTCTAAGTTTTCTGCATCCAACTTTTCTGTTGTCCCTTTGTCCAGTTTACCTCTCCTGATGTGTCCAAAAATGTGAATTGTCTTCTTCAGATATTAATATCCAGTTCTCTTCCAGAGCTGTCCTGTAAGCAATGTCTTTATAGTTCTCTTTATCTACACAAGGTGTTTTGAGCATTCTGCTATAGAACCACATTTCTGCAACCTCTGAGTAATTTCTCATTAACCTGTCTATGATTCACTTCCATACATCACATAGGAATCTATTATCTCAGTAATTTCTCATCAACCTGTTGACTGTCCATGATTCACTTTCATATATCACACAGGAATCTATTACCTCAGTAATTTCTCATAAACTTGCTAACTGCCCATGATTCACTTCCATACATCATACAGGGTTCTATTATCTCAGTAATTTCTCATCAACCTGTTGACTGTCCATGATTCATTTCCATACAGGAATATATTATATCAGTAAACTATTACTTTCAAATGGTGTAATGCACCACAAAGTTGAGCACAAGATGACGGCATTTGTAACAAAACAATTAAAAGACAATCAAAATTATTTAGTATTGGATTGCTAAAACAAATAATTGTTCTTATTACATTGATTATGATGTGTTATAATTATAATAATTAACATTTGGATATTAAATGTGTTTGGTTTGCATATTCATTACCTCATGAATGTTTCTTAATTTACCAGCATTGCAGTTATTGTTTTGTGGACGTATAATCTTGACTCCACTTTTGTGATTTAAATTGTGAGCAGTGCACTTACTCCATCAGTGGCCAGATTTCTTTTCACTGACCATGTGGCTCTGTGGTTGAGCCTGGCTTGTGGTTGGCTGGAAGACCTCTGTGGTTGAGCCTGGCTTGTGGTTGGCTGGGAGACCTCTGTGGTTGAGCTTGACTCCTGGTTGGCTGGAAGACCTCTTTGGTTGAGCCTGTCTCCTGGTTGAAAGACCTCTGTAGTTGAGTCTGGCTCCTGATTGATTGGCTGGAAGACCTCTATAGTTGAGCTGATTGGTTGGAAGACCTCTGGAGAACATTGTAACAACTAAAGCCTCTTGTACACGCCTTAAAGCTCATTGGACACATGGTGCTAGACTCATATTTGTATAGACCAATCGGCACTGGGTGGCTGATGTGGTCAATATCATGTCGGCTGCCATTACTTTCTAAGGCATTTCCTGGTGCCCATGTTGGGTTGGGTTCATCTGGAAGCCCAGGTCATTTGATATATATTTTTTAAAATGTGAATCTGCCCTGATGTGGATTAAACACAAGATCACCGGGCCAGCAGTCGGGGGTCTAGCCACTACATCAGGCCAGCAGTCTGGTATCTAGCCACTACGTCACCGAGCCAGCAGGCGAGTGTCAAGCCACTACCTCACCGGGCCAGCAGTTGGGGGTCTAGCCACTACGTCACCAGGCCAGCAGTCTGGTATCTAGCCACTACATCACCAGGCCAGCAGGCGAGTGTCTAGCCACTATGTCACCGGGCCAGCAGGTGAGTGTCAAGCCACTAGGTCACTGGTCCAGCAGGCGAGTGTCTAGCCACTACATCACCGGGCCAGAAGGCGAGTGTCTAGCCACTACGTCACCCGGGCCAGCAGGAGAGTGTCTAGCCACTACGTCACTGGGCCAGCAGTTGTGTGTCTAGCCACTACGTCACCAGGCCAGCAGGCGAGTATCTAGCCACTACATCACAGGGCCAGCAGGCGAGTGTCTAGCCACTACCTCACTGGGCCAGCAGGCAAGTGTCTAGCCACTACGTCACCGGGCCAGCAGGTGAGTGTCTAGCCACTATGTCACCGGGCCATCAGGTGAGTGTCTAGCCACTACGTCACCGGGCCATCAGGTGAGTGTCTCACCACTATGTCACTGGGGCCAGCATTCAAGTGTCTAGCCATTACGTCACCGGGCCAGCACGCAAGTGTCTAGCCACTACGTCACTGGGCCAGCAAATGAGTGTCTAACGACTACGTCACCAGGCCAGCAGGCAAGTGTCTAGCCCTGCTGAAATGTGTTGTAAATAACTCAACGAAAGATATCAATAGTGAACAGTCCAGGGTTTGCACACACTTCCGCAATTAATACGAAGCATAACTGGAAACGGCAATCAATTAGATCAAATAGACGAAGGCCGGCAATTCTGTCTTTGAGGCAATGTTTATTTGCCCAAAGTTGACCGCAGCATTTTTCCAACAGAACATTCAATAATTATAATTTAATTATACCGTGCCTGTTATGACCAGGCGGGCCGGTAATAAGAAATATGAAATATACATAATCTATTGGCAACAATGTTCGGCAGTTACAACTATCAAGTCCTTCATAAAATTGCCAATGTGTCCTTCTGCTGTGACATTGCAAGTCTCATTCTGATATGCCGCATCTGTCCATGATATTTGGATTGATATGTAGAATGAGTAACTATTCTTGTCCTCTTTTCCAATATTTGTTGGCCATAAATACGGTTGTCCTGCCAGTAAAATATCTTTCCAAGTTCCAGACAAATCAGACGTGCTGCCTCTCTGTTCCAGCTCTAGGATCCTAATCGTTGTTGTTGACAATTTTCCCTGACGTCTTCTGCTTTCTACGTCAGCTCATTAGATACTATCAACATTTGGTTCATGACTTTGTCATGAATATTTGTTTACATCATATCAATTGTGCTACTACTTGGCAGCCACTATGTCACCGGGCCAGCATTCGAGTGTCTAGCCACTAAGTCACCGGGCCCAGGCAAGTGTCTAGCCACTACGTCACCAGGCCAGCAGGCGAGTGTCTAGCCACTACGTCACCAGGCCAGCAGGCGAGTGTCTAGCCACTACGCCACCAGGAGAGTGTCTAGCCACTACATCACCCGGCCAGCAAGCGAGTGTCTAGCCACTACGCCACTGGGCCAGCAGGCGAGTGTCTAGCCACTACGCCACCAGGTGAGTGTCTAGCCACTACATTACCGGGCCAGCAAGCGAGTGTCTAGCCACTACGCCACCGGGCCAGCAGGCGAGTGTCTAGCCACTAAATCACCGAGCCAGCAAGCGAGTGTCTAGCCACTACGCCACCAGGCCAGCAAGCGAGTGTCTACACTACGCCACCAGGCCATCGGGCGAGTGTCTCGCCACTATGTCACTGGGCCATTCGGGGTGTCTAGCCACTTCATCACCGGGCCAGCAGTCTGGTGTCGAGCCACTATGCCACCGGACCAGCCACTAGGCTGCCATTGCTCCTGGAAAACACTGATGTAACTTAAATCTGGTGAATTGATGTTTGGATCACATGAGTCCTGAACAGGGCTTGCACCTATCTCAGGATGTGGCTGGGAAGGAATTTTTCTCAGAACCGAGTACAGAGGTCACTTCACCATGGGGACTGTAGTGCACACAATTTTTTTCTCTCTCCAAGTGCAGGAACCAGCGGGGTGTACAGTATGTGTAATTGAGCTTCACACCTGTGGAAGGCACGGAGATCCTTTGAGCCCAGGCTAGGGACTCAGTCTGTGGAGAGGCCACAGTGTTTGTCACTGGGTTTGTGCAGTTGCAAAATATTGTTTTATCAAACCCCTTGCTGAGTACAAATACAGTTAATGGCTTATGATAAGCAAACATAAGGATTCTTGTCTTTGATTTGAGTTTTCATTTACCATTAAATATGGCGTCCATGTCTACGTGTTTCCCCCCTCTAACTTTACTCGTAACAGTGCAGACCTGATAAGGCAAACTCACCAGGGACCCAAGAAATAGTTCTTATCAGAAATTCCTCTTATAAGAGTTCAAGCATATAGTAATGCATTTACAACATCAATACAATATTGTTCGTCACAACAGAAATTCACCACATCTGAGATCACCTTAAGCATTTTGCAGTGTATATGGGTATAATATTTGGATATATGTTAGTGTCACTCTCCTGGATGTATAGACCGACTACAGAACTGGGAGGAAGCACGGGCATGGTTGGTATATAGTTGAGGCAGGTCAGGCTGGGGCTGGTGGAAACTGACAAGACGCTAGACCAACTACAGGAATTGGGATTGAAACCTAGTCAAGCACATCAATGCCATGTTCGAGTTCAAGAGAAGAGATACAACCATCTCATCATGGCAACATGCTGAGGTGTGTGCAAGGTTCCTTTATTTTGCAGTACACAATAGAAGTTCACTCGGACCAGAAACTTTGCAATACACAATAGAAGCAGTTCATTCAGACCAGAAACTTTGCAATACACAATACCAGGAGTTCATTCCGATCAGAAACTTTGCAATGCATAATAGGAGGAGTTCACCCGGATGAGAAACTTTGCAATACACAATACCAGGAGATCACTCGGATCAGAAACTTTGCAATGCACATTAGGAGGAGATCACTCGGAGCTTGTGCACTGATGACACCTTTCTGTGCTACGGCACAGGAATTTTCTCTCGTTGTTTTCCTCTACCACCCTTTCCACAAATCTTTTCAGTTATCAAAATTTGTTCTAGTATTTGTCTTCTCATAATGTGACCAAAGAATGGTTGCCTTTTTTTTAAAGGATGAAACCATTTTATTAACAATTCTCATTCAAGGTTTGCACTTTCAACAATGCTAACAAATGCCGTGTTACAAGTTATATAATAAAGACCAAACAACAGACAATGTGTAAATTATTTACATTTATTTCAATATGAAGTAAAATATATACACATGATCCAGTTGTTTATAGCTACGGTTATCAGAACATTTGCACCAGCCAAACAACAATCAGATAAGTTGCTACATTCAGATCAAAAGTCATGGATTGCCAATATTTTCTGTTTCTTGTCAAGATGGTGTAGTCTAACATCTGTCCCCACCATCATTTGATGTTATCCATCCCAATGAAACCATTATTTCACTTGCTACATTCAGATCAAAGGTCATCTGCAATGGATCAGAAGTATTTTCTGTTTCTTGACAAGATGGCAGTCTAACATTAGTCTCCACAATCCTTTGATGTTATCCCTCCCACTGATATCACTGTCTCAGATGTTAACTCACTCTATGGGTCCCTGGAACAGCTACAGAGGATCTGTGCCATGAGTCATGGACACTGGCCCATCAAGAGTAGACAACTCAACACAACTAGGATCAACAACAGCTACAAACCACTTTGTTCTTGTACATGTACTTTCCACCTTTCCCTCCGGGATAGTTTCAAGCAGACTATTATGTTCTTGCATGAACCCAGAATATGTGTGCATTCAGTCATTCTCTACTATCATCATGTAGCCAGACCGGCCGAGAATGATCTCCCATCACTGCCTGCTGAGATGACTAACCATCTTCTCCCAGATCCCCTGCATTCTCAGGTTCACGGTGCCAGCAATGTCCTGTGTCCCACTTCATGCTGGACAACCCAGCCTTCTCATGCTCACGGTGCCATCAATGTCTTGTGTCCCACTTCATGCTGGACAACCTAGCCTTCTCATGCTCATGGTGCCATCAATGTCCTGTGTCCCACTTCATGCTGGACAACCCAGCCTTCTCATGCTCACGGTGCCATCAATGTCTTGTGTCCCACTTCATGCTGGACAACCTAGCCTTCTCATGCTCATGGTGCCAGCAATGTCTTGTATCCTACTTCATGCTGGACAACCCAGTCTTTTCATGCTCATGGTGCCATCAATGTCCTGTGTCCCACTTCATGCTGGACAACCCAGCCTTTTCATGCTCATGGTGCCAGCAATGTCCTGTGTCCCACTTCATACTGGACAACCCAGCCTTCTCATGCTCATGGTGCCATCAATGTCCTGTGTCCCACTTCATGCTGGACAACCCAGCTGTCTCATGCTCATGGTGCCATCAATGTCCTGTGTCCCACTTCATGCTGGACAACCCAGCCTTCTCATGCTCATGGTGCCATCAATGTCCTGTGCCCCACTTCATGCTGGACAACCCAGCTGTCTCATGCTCATGGTGCCATCAATGTCCTGTGTCCCACTTCATGCTGGACAACCCAGCCTTCTCATGCTCATGGTGCCATCAATGTCCTGTGTCCCACTTCATGCTGGACAACCCAGCTGTCTCATGCTCATGGTGCCATCAATGTCCTGTGTCCCACTTCATGCTGGACAACCCAGCTGTCTCATGCTCATGGTGCCATCAATGTCCTGTGTCCCACTTCATGCTGGACAACCCAGCCTTCTCATGCTCATGGTGCCAGTAATGTCCTGTATCCTACTTCATGCTGGACAACCCAGCTGTCTCATGCTCATGGTACCATCAATGTCCTGTGTCCCACTTCATGCTGGACAACCCTGCCTCTTCTTCCAGGAACCATGCCTTCCATTACTGTTATTAATGAACCACTGTAGCGCTCAATATGTGGACAACTCAATATGTGGACAACTCAATATGTGGACAACAACTATTTCAGTTTCTGAGACATGACGCTGTTTAAGAACCAGTCTTCTTTGATGTTCAGATGTTGTATAATGTAGTATTTTTAAATTCTTGATCCACAGTGTTCTAAGAATGTTTCTGTAAAATTTCAGTTAAAAAACCCAGATTTGGTTCTTTGGTGATTGAGAAATTGTCCATGACTCACATCCGTATGTTGTGACAGGAAAGATGCATGGCATGGCTGAATCAAATGTTTTATTCATACTTGTTTGTTCGTGTTGTGCCATAGGTTTTTAATACTATTTACCCTCTGTATGTCTACAGTGTCTCCCCCAAACTTTACATGAACAGTCCCCATGGCTGCTGATTATGCAGCTCACATACTCAACGTTTGTGACTTTTCAATTTCTTCATTGTCAACTGTCACTTATGGCTGACATGTAGTTTTATCTGACATAATTTCAGCTTTTTTTTTTAAATTTCAGAAAATGATTTTAATCTCACTGGCTTCTCATTCCCAGAGAGAGCTAACATATGATGACAATCTTTCTTACAGTTAAGTTAGTTGCATATCTTTTACAGGACGTGGTACTCAACCCCAGATTTTTTTGGCTGTTTGTGATTTCTTGTCAAATTTACATTTAGTGGTTTGCCATAGCTTTCTGAACGACTGACACTCATACCATTCAATGGAATCCAACGCAAGGCGGTCTCGTCTGCTTCCAAATTGCCTGTAGCTGTGTTTCAAAGGCGGTATGTGGGATTACGAATTGCATTCAGCAACCCTTTCGCCACATAGCCGGTTCTTAGATAGAGGTATTTTTTAAAAAATGACAAACAGAAGTTACGATACATTGACTACCAAGTGTCAATTGGTCTATTAAACATATGGGTCTGGCATCATATGTCCAATACGCCTTAAGATGTGTAACAAAGGTCCCTTACTTACTGAGAAGTTATGACTGAACCAGATCTGTAAATGGGTAACAAAGATATGAGGGGAAGTTGAGTGTAATCATCATGCTGTGCTCTGCTGAGTGGCACCTGCGACCACATTCCCCCGCAAACATTGTCATCTATGTTCCTGATAAGTTCGCCCACTAACAATCTTCCAGGTCAGACTGTCAACTATCCAGCATGTCTCCCTCTGCCTCTACAAGAGAGGCCAGTCCACTACTGACCATATTGTCCTTTTTGTGCCAGTCCATCAATGAAAATACAAGCCTAAATCATTTTTTACCAAAATGTTCCAATGGCATGCAAGCACTAATGGCCTACATACAAGAGGTACTATGCATAAATTAATGCAGAAAGTAATACTATAATGTAAGACTCCCTCACATGCTCTGACAAAAGTACCACAACATGTGTATGCACTCTCTTTCTCTCTCAAAATGCACATAGACATACACACTCTCTCTCAAAATGTATATAGACACACACACACTCTTTTTCTCACAAAATGCATAGACAGATACTCTCTCTCACAAAGTTAGTTTCATATCCTTTACAGGACGTAGCAGTCAACTCCTGCATTTTTTGGCTGTTTGTGGTTTCTTAGCAAGCTTATGTTCATAGTTTACCATTGCTTTTCAAATGACCAGCACTCATACCACTGTATGAAAACTAGGACAAGGCAGTCTGCTTCCAAATCGGCCACAGCTGTGATTCAAAAAGGGTATGCAGGATTGTGAATTGTGTTCATAACCACTTTGCCGGCCTCACAAAATACACACAATGTCTTACACAAAAACCAGTACAGGGCTGATTGCCGTACATGCAGACATGTTACAACATCAATGTTCTGCTGGCTGGTCCAACTGTCAGGCCTACATCTTCTGCTTGATTTTCTTCAGGATGTTGTTCTGTTCTATCGCTGCCTTCCTTTTTTTCTGTATGGAGAAGAATATGTGGCCTATTTAATGTGTCTGCCTTTTAACAAGTGTAACTGGGGTGAGAAAGAAGAAATGCTGTAAAACAGATCAGTGAAGTGTCCAAAAATATTGTTGAAAGTGTGTACCCAAAGACCATGAGGCTGTTAACAAATATTGATGAAAGGGTGTAGTCAAGGACCACCGAAGCTATAAAGAAAATGTGATGTATGATCCAGGCCTATGCATGTGATGTTACATATGTGATGTATGATCCAGGCCTATGTATGTGATGTTACATATGTGATGTATGATCCAGACCTATGCATGTGATGTTACATATGTGATGTATGATCCAGGTCTATGTATGTGATGTTACATATGTGATGTATGATCATGACCTATGCATGTGATGTTACATATGTGATGTATGATCCAGGCCTATGCATGTGATGTTACATATGTGATGTCCAGGTCTATGCATGTGATGTTACATATGTGATGTATGATCCAGGTCTATGCATGTGATGTTACATGTGTGATGTATGATCCAGACCTATGCATGTGATGTTACATATGTGATGTATGATCCAGGTCTATGTATGTGATGTTACATATGTGATGTATGATCCAGACCTATGCATGTGATGTTACATATGTGATGTATGATCCAGGTCTATGCATGTGATGTTACATATGTGATGTCCAGGTCTATGCATGTGATGTTACATATGTGATGTATGATCCAGGTCTATGCATGTGATGTTACATGTGTGATGTATGATCCAGGCCTATGCATGTGATGTTACATATGTGATGTGTAGCGAACGAAAGAAGAAGAAGAAGAACATATGTGATGTATGATCCAGGCCTATGCATGTGATGTTACATATGTGATGTATGATCCAGGCCTATGCATGTGATGTTACATATGTGATGTATGATCCAGGTCTATGCATGTGATGTTACATATGTGATGTATGATCCAGGGCTATGCATGTGATGTTACATATGTGATGTGTAGCGAACGAAAGAAGAAGAAGAAGAACATATGTGATGTATGATCCAGGCCTATGCATGTGATGTTACATATGTGATGTATGATCCAGGCCTATGCATGTGATGTTACATATGTGATGTATGATCCAGGTCTATGCATGTGATGTTACATATGTGATGTATGATCCAGGCCTATGCATGTGATGTTACATATGTGATGTATGATCCAGACCTATGCATGTGATGTTACATATGTGATGTATGATCCAGGTCTATGCATGTGATGTCACATATGTGATGTATGATCCAGGTCTATGCATGTGATGTTACATATGTGATGTATGATCCAGGTCTATGCATGTGATGTTACATATGTGATGTCCAGGTCTATGCATGTGATGTTACATATGTGATGTATGATCCAAACCTATGCATGTGATGTTACATATGTGATGTATGATCGAGGTCTATGCATGTGATGTCACATATGTGATGTATGATCCAGACCTATGCATGTGATGTTACATATGTGATGTGTAGCAAACGAAAGAAGAAGGAGAAGAACATATGTGATGTATGATCCAGGCCTATGCATGTGATGTTACATATGTGATGTATGATCCAGGACCTATGCATGTGATGTTACATATGTGATGTATGATCCAGGTCTATGCATGTGATGTCACATATGTGATGTATGATCCAGACCTATGCATGTGATGTTACATATGTGATGTGTAGCGAACGAAAGAAGAAGAAGAACATATGTGATGTATGATCCAGGTCTATGCATGTGATGTTACATATGTGATGTATGATCCAGACCTATGCATGTGATGTTACATATGTGATGTATGATCCAGGTCTATGCATGTGATGTTACATATGTGATGTATGATCCAGACCTATGCATGTGATGTTACATATGTGATGTATGATCCAGGTCTATGCATGTGATGTCACATATGTGATGTATGATCCAGACCTATGCATGTGATGTTACATATGTGATGTGTAGCGAACGAAAGAAGAAGAAGAACATATGTGATGTATGATCCAGGCCTATGCATGTGATGTTACATATGTGATGTATGATCCAGGTCTATGTATGTGATGTTACATATGTGATGTGTAGCGAACGAAAGAAGAAGAAGAAGAACATATGTGATGTATGATCCAGGCCTATGCATGTGATGTTACATATGTGATGTATGATCCAGGCCTATGCATGTGATGTTACATATGTGATGTCCAGGTCTATGCATGTGATGTTACATATGTGATGTATGATCCAGGTCTATGCATGTGATGTTACATGTGTGATGTATGATCCAGGTCTATGCATGTGATGTTACATGTGTGATGTATGATCCAGGCCTATGCATGTGATGTTACATATGTGATGTGTAGCGAACGAAAGAAGAAGAAGAAGAACATATGTGATGTATGATCCAGGCCTATGCATGTGATGTTACATATGTGATGTATGATCCAGGCCTATGCATGTGATGTTACATATGTGATGTATGATCCAGGTCTATGCATGTGATGTTACATATGTGATGTATGATCCAGGCCTACGCATGTGATGTTACATATGTGATGTGTAGCGAACAAATGAAGAAGAAGAAGAAGAACATATGTGATGTATGATCCAGGCCTATGCATGTGATGTTACATATGTGATGTATGATCCAGGCCTATGCATGTGATGTTACATATGTGATGTATGATCCAGGTCTATGCATGTGATGTTACATATGTGATGTATGATCCAGGCCTATGCATGTGATGTTACATATTGATGTATGATCCAGACCTATGCATGTGATGTTACATATGTGATGTATGATCCAGACCTATGCATGTGATGTCACATATGTGATGTATGATCCAGGTCTATGCATGTGATGTTACATATGTGATGTATGATCCAGGTCTATGCATGTGATGTTACATATGTGATGTCCAGGTCTATGCATGTGATTGTTACATATGTGATGTATGATCCAAACCTATGCATGTGATGTTACATATGTGATGTATGATCGAGGTCTATGCATGTGATGTCACATATGTGATGTATGATCCAGACCTATGCATGTGATGTTACATATGTGATGTGTAGCAAACGAAAGAAGAAGGAGAAGAACATATGTGATGTATGATCCAGGCCTATGCATGTGATGTTACATATGTGATGTATGATCCAGACCTATGCATGTGATGTTACATATGTGATGTATGATCCAGGTCTATGCATGTGATGTCACATATGTGATGTATGATCCAGACCTATGCATGTGATGTTACATATGTGATGTGTAGCGAACGAAAGAAGAAGAAGAACATATGTGATGTATGATCCAGGCCTATGCATGTGATGTTACATATGTGATGTATGATCCAGGGTCTATGTATGTGATGTTACATATGTGATGTATGATCCAGACCTATGCATGTGATGTTACATATGTGATGTATGATCCAGGTCTATGCATGTGATGTTACATATGTGATGTCCAGGTCTATGCATGTGATGTTACATATGTGATGTATGATCCAGGTCTATGTATGTGATGTTACATATGTGATGTATGATCCAGACCTATGCTGTGATGTTACATATGTGATGTATGATCCAGGTCTATGCATGTGATGTTACATATGTGATGTCCAGGTCTATGCATGTGATGTTACATATGTGATGTATGATCCAGGTCTATGCATGTGATGTTACATGTGTGATGTATGATCCAGGCCTATGCATGTGATGTTACATATGTGATGTGTAGCGAACGAAAGAAGAAGAAGAAGAACATATGTGATGTATGATCCAGGCCTATGCATGTGATGTTACATATGTGATGTATGATCCAGGCCTATGCATGTGATGTTACATATGTGATGTATGATCCAGGTCTATGCATGTGATGTTACATATGTGATGTATGATCCAGGCCTATGCATGTGATGTAACATATGTGATGTGTAGCGAACAAAAGAAGAAGAAGAAGAACATATGTGATGTATGATCCAGGGCCTATGCATGTGATGTTACATATGTGATGTATGATCCAGGCCTATGCATGTGATGTTACATATGTGATGTATGATCCAGGTCTATGCATGTGATGTTACATATGTGATGTATGATCCAGGCCTATGCATGTGATGTTACATATGTGATGTATGATCCAGACCTATGCATGTGATGTTACATATGTGATGTATGATCCAGGTCTATGCATGTGATGTCACATATGTGATGTATGATCCAGGTCTATGCATGTGGTGTTACATATGTGATGTATGATCCAGGTCTATGCATGTGATGTTACATATGTGATGTCCAGGTCTATGCATGTGATGTTACATATGTGATGTATGATCCAAACCTATGCATGTGATGTTACATATGTGATGTATGATCGAGGTCTATGCATGTGATGTCACATATGTGATGTATGATCCAGACCTATGCATGTGATGTTACATATGTGATGTGTAGCAAACGAAAGAAGAAGGAGAAGAACATATGTGATGTATGATCCAGGGCCTATGCATGTGATGTTACATATGTGATGTATGATCCAGACCTATGCATGTGATGTTACATATGTGATGTATGATCCAGGTCTATGCATGTGATGTCACATATGTGATGTATGATCCAGACCTATGCATGTGATGTTACATATGTGATGTGTAGCGAACGAAAGAAGAAGAAGAACATATGTGATGTATGATCCAGGCCTATGCATGTGATGTTACATATGTGATGTATGATCCAGGCCTATGCATGTGATGTTACATATGTGATGTATGATCCAGGTCTATGCATGTGATGTTACATATGTGATGTATGATCCAGGTCTATGCATGTGATGTTACATGTGTGATGTATGGATCCAGGCCTATGCATGTGATGTTACATATGTGATGTGTAGCGAACGAAAGAAGAAGAAGAAGAACATATGTGATGTATGATCCAGAGACTATGCATGTGATGTTACATATGTGAGTATGATCCAGGGCCTATGCATGTGATGTTACATATGTGATGTATGATCCAGGTCTATGCATGTGATGTTACCTAGGTGATGTATGATCCAGGCCTATGCATGTGATGTTACATATGTGATGTGTAGCGAACGAAAGAAGAAGAAGAAGAACATATGTGATGTATGATCCAGGCCTATGCATGTGATGTTACATATGTGATGTATGATACCAGGCCTATGCATGTGATGTTACATATGTGATGTATGATCCAGGTCTATGCATGTGATGTTACATATGTGATGTATGATCCAGGGCCTATGCATGTGATGTTACATATGTGATGTATGATCCAGACCTATGCATGTGATGTTACATATGTGATGTATGATCCAGGTCTATGCATGTGATGTCACATATGTGATGTATGATCCAGGTCTATGCATGTGATGTTACATATGTGATGTATGATCCAGGTCTATGCATGTGATGTTACATATGTGATGTCCAGGTCTATTGCATGTGATGTTACATATGTGATGTATGATCCAAACCTATGCATGTGATGTTACATATGTGATGTATGATCGAGGTCTATGCATGTGATGTCACATATGTGATGTATGATCCAGACCTATGCATGTGATGTTACATATGTGATGTGTAGCAAACGAAAGAAGAAGGAGAAGAACATATGTGATGTATGATCCAGGCCTATGCATGTGATGTTACATATGTGATGTATGATCCAGACCTATGCATGTGATGTTACATATGTGATGTATGATCCAGGTCTATGCATGTGATGTCACATATGTGATGTATGATCCAGACCTATGCATGTGATGTTACATATGTGATGTGTAGCGAACGAAAGAAGAAGAAGAACATATGTGATGTATGATCCAGGTCTATGCATGTGATGTTACATATGTGATGTATGATCCAGACCTATGCATGTGATGTTACATATGTGATGTATGATCCAGGTTCTATGCATGTGATGTTACATATGTGATGTATGATCCAGACCTATGCATGGTGATGTTACATATGTGATGTATGATCCAGACCTATGCATGTGATGTTACATATGTGATGTATGATCCAGGCCTATGCATGTGATGTTACATATGTGATGTATGATCCAGGTCTATGCATGTGATGTTACATATGTGATGTATGATCCAGACCTATGCATGTGATGTTACATATGTGATGTATGATCCAGGTCTATGCATGTGATGTCACATATGTGATGTATGATCCAGACCTATGCATGTGATGTTACAATATGTGATGTGTAGCGAACGAAAGAAGAAGAAGAACATATGTGATGTATGATCCAGGCCTATGCATGTGATGTTACATATGTGATGTATGATCCAGGTCTATGTATGTGATGTTACATATGTGATGTATGATCCAGACCTATGCATGTGATGTTACATATGTGATGTATGATCCAGGTCTATGCATGTGATGTTACATATGTGATGTCCAGGTCTATGCATGTGATGTTACATATGTGATGTATGATCCAGGTCTATGTATGTGATGTTACATATGTGATGTATGATCCAGACCTATGCATGTGATGTTACATATGTGATGTATGATCCAGGTCTATGCATGTGATGTTACATATGTGATGTCCAGGTCTATGCATGTGATGTTACATATGTGATGTATGATCCAGGTCTATGCATGTGATGTTACATGTGTGATGTATGATCCAGGCCTATGCATGTGATGTTACATATGTGATGTGTAGCGAACGAAAGAAGAAGAAGAAGAACATATGTGATGTATGATCCAGGCCTATGCATGTGATGTTACATATGTGATGTATGATCCAGGCCTATGCATGTGATGTTACATATGTGATGTATGATCCAGGTCTATGCATGTGATGTTACATATGTGATGTATGATCCAGGCCTATGCATGTGATGTTACATATGTGATGTGTAGCGAACAAAAGAAGAAGAAGAAGAACATATGTGATGTATGATCCAGGCCTATGCATGTGATGTTACATATGTGATGTATGATCCAGGCCTATGCATGTGATGTTACATATGTGATGTATGATCCAGGTCTATGCATGTGATGTTACATATGTGATGTATGATCCAGGCCTATGCATGTGATGTTACATATGTGATGTATGATCCAGACCTATGCATGTGATGTTACATATGTGATGTATGATCCAGGTCTATGCATGTGATGTCACATATGTGATGTATGATCCAGGTCTATGCATGTGATGTTACATATGTGATGTATGATCCAGGTCTATGCATGTGATGTTACATATGTGATGTCCAGGTCTATGCATGTGATGTTACATATGTGATGTATGATCCAAACCTATGCATGTGATGTTACATATGTGATGTATGATCGAGGTCTATGCATGTGATGTCACATATGTGATGTATGATCCAGACCTATGCATGTGATGTTACATATGTGATGTGTAGCAAACGAAAGAAGAAGGAGAAGAACATATGTGATGTATGATCCAGGCCTATGCATGTGATGTTACATATGTGATGTATGATCCAGACCTATGCATGTGATGTTACATATGTGATGTATGATCCAGGTCTATGCATGTGATGTCACATATGTGATGTATGATCCAGACCTATGCATGTGATGTTACATATGTGATGTGTAGCGAACGAAAGAAGAAGAAGAACATATGTGATGTATGATCCAGGCCTATGCATGTGATGTTACATATGTGATGTATGATCCAGGTCTATGCATGTGATGTTACATATGTGATGTATGATCCAGACCTATGCATGTGATGTTACATATGTGATGTATGATCCAGGTCTATGCATGTGATGTTACATATGTGATGTATGATCCAGACCTATGCATGTGATGTTACATATGTGATGTATGATCCAGACCTATGCATGTGATGTTACATATGTGATGTATGATCCAGGCCTATGCATGTGATGTTACATATGTGATGTATGATCCAGGTCTATGCATGTGATGTTACATATGTGATGTATGATCCAGACCTATGCATGTGATGTTACATATGTGATGTATGATCCAGGTCTATGCATGTGATGTCACATATGTGATGTATGATCCAGACCTATGCATGTGATGTTACATATGTGATGTGTAGCGAACGAAAGAAGAAGAAGAACATATGTGATGTATGATCCAGGCCTATGCATGTGATGTTACATATGTGATGCATGATCCAGGCCTATGCATGTGATGTTACATATGTGATGTATGATCCAGGCCTATGCATGTGATGTTACATATGTGATGTATGATCCAGGTCTATGCATGTGATGTTACATATGTGATGTATGATCCAGGTCTATGCATGTGATGTTACATATGTGATGTGTAGCGAACGAAAGAATAAGAAGAAGAAGAACATATGTGATGTATGATCCAGGCCTATGCATGTGATGTCACGTATGTGATGTATGATCCTGGCATAAATGACAATGAAACAAGAAACACACCAATGATTCGGACATCTCTCTGTTTCCACCTTCTGGCTCTCTCATTCCTATTACAATTACCTTAAAAAATAATTAGTATCAACAGCCATGTAGTAATGATGTTTGCACATTTTCCATGTGTTTAAAATGTATATTATTGTTGTTTCAGAATAACCACATAAATGATGTATAAGTAAAATAATGTATGAAAGGAGATCGTTAAGACAGGCAGAATGTTAGACAGGTCTGTGTGCCAAATTCTTAACCCTCTGAATGTAAAGTTAGTTGCATATCCTTTTCAGGACTTCGCAGTTAACTCCAGCATATTTTGACTGTTTGTGATCTCTTGGCAAGTTTACGTTCAGTAGATTGCCACTGCTTTCAGAACAGATGGATTCTACTGATGACATTCTTCCATTCCATTGTCTTAGACTGATTGTTCATGGTCTACCTCTGATCTGTCCACCCATCCACATGCTCTTCAATGCATCTCTATGTAACCAAAGAACACTGTCTCTATTGCATAGTTGTATATAATGTTCTACTTTCGTTAGCCTCTTCCAGGCAATCATTGTTAGTTACTCTGGCAGTCCAAGGTATTCAAACATTCGTCTCAGAAACCACATCTTCCACTGCCTCTAAGTTCTTCCTATTGTCTGTTCACATTCCATGATTCACTGTCATACAGAAGGACAGGCTTGATATCACACATTCCATGATTCACTGCCATACAGAAGGACAGGCTTGATATCACACATTCCATGATTCACTGCCATACAGAAGGACAGGCTTGATATCACACATTCCATGATTCACTGCCATACAGAAGGACAGGCTTGATATCACACATTCCATGATTCACTGCCATACAGAAGGACAGGCTTGATATCACACATTCCATGATTCACTGTCATACAGAAGGACAGGCTTGATATCACACATTCCATGATTCACTGCCATACAGAAGGACAGGCTTGATATCACACATTCCATGATTCACTGCCATACAGAAGGACAGGCTTGATATCACACATTCCATGATTCACTGCCATACAGAAGGACAGGCTTGATATCACACATTCCATGATTCACTGCCATACAGAAGGACAGGCTTGATATCACACATTCCATGATTCACTGCCATACAGAAGGACAGGCTTGATATCACACATTCCATGATTCACTGCCATACAGAAGGACAGGCTTGATATCACACATTCCATGATTCACTGCCATACAGAAGGACAGGCTTGATATGATATCACATTTCAGTACTCTCTTTCTGACATTCAATGACAGTGATAAGTGACATACATGTCACCATTGATACTATAGCCATCTGCTATACATGAAATCTTTTCCTTTGTTTTGTTTGATAGATCTGCTTTATTGATTGAACATAAACTTATTCTGTGTTAGTTTCCCTGACCTTTCACACAGCTGCAGATACCTTATCACCAGAAATACTGTTGGTGTCATTACGGGGACACATTTCTCTACCACTACAAGATGCAGACACAATACAGAAGTTTCCTCGGGTCTTTCTCTCTGGGTCACAATAATATACATGCTTGTCTTTGTCTCTACATATGATGAGTGTATGTATATGTGAGTTTTACAGCATGGAGTATGCATGAGTGTCAATGAGCGAGTGTGATAGAACATAAGCAAGTTAGTGTCTGCATGTGTGAATATTTATGTCTGTGAATGTACGTGTGTCTGTACATATGTTTGTATGTGTGTATGCCTCCTAACATTTTAGTATGTATTATTTTTTTTTCAACGTGAATGTAACACCCATAATATATAACATATAACCAATATGCGAAAGTTGAGTGTATGGAAGGGCTAATTGTAAGTTGGGATTGCATGCCCAATTTGTGACCCTGAAAATAACATTAACTTGCTCTCTATGTCTCTCTCTAAGAAACAACACAAGTCACAGACAACTTACAATCGGTGTGGCTGACATCCCCACCACATCAATAGTATCCAGAAACCTCTTCCTGGTTGGGGAACCGCCAGAACTTTCTAGACTCACATCAGCTGCTATATCCTCCACGATGGGACTGTGCAGCAACAAGCCTACCTTAGGCGGAGAGACCAGAGGTGATGCAGTTACAGATCCTCCGCTCTGTGAATCCATGATATATGTACACATTAGTTTCATGTTTCCAACATTCAGCTGTCATAGGGACATTCAGTCAACACGAGCTAGAATAATTATCTGGAATCCACAGGGCTAAACACAAAATAAATTATGCAGAAGAGAAGTAGATGGATATCATGGGGAAGGGTGCAGATGGAAATGCACAGGATAGCTAAGAATAGAAACGGCTTGGGGTGAGTTGGTAAAGGCTTATGATCCAATGTTGGATAAATGGCGAAAAGAGAAAACAATTCATAATCATGTTAGTCAGTTGGAAGGTGGTGTTAGAAGTTATTTGATCACGTCACTCCACTGTATCCTGCTACCATCATCATCACATTCATCAGATGGAAGATGGTGTTGGAAGTTATTTGATCACGTCACTCCACTGTATCCTGCTACCATCATCATCACATTCATCAAATGGAAGATGGTGTTGGAAGTTATTTGATCACGTCACTCCACTGTATCCTGCTACCATCATCATCACATTCATCAAATGGAAGATGGTGTTGGAAGTTATTTGACCACGTCACTCCACTGTATCCTGCTACCATCATCATCACATTCATCAAATGGAAGATGCTGTTGGAAGTTATTTGATCACGTTACTCCACTGTATCCTGCTACCATCAACATGTTATCAGATGGAAGATGGTGTTGGAAGTTATTTGATCACGTCACTCCACTGTATCCTGTTACCATCATCATCACATTCATCAGATGGAAGATGGCATTGAAGTTATTTGATCATGTCACTCCATTGTACCCTGCTATCATTGCATTAAGTTAGTCTGTCCTAAGCCAAACGCACACAGTAACACAATAACTGAGTCTGCTATGCATGCAACACATCAACTGATGACATTAAACAAGGAGAATATGTCTAGAGAATGTATGCAATTAAACAAGGGGAATATGCCTAGAGAATGTATGCAACACATCAACTGATGACATTAAACAAGGAGAATATGTCTAGAGAATGTATGCAATTAAACAAGGGAATATGCCTAGAGAATGTATGCAACACATCAACTGATGACATTAAACAAGGAGAATATGTCTAGAGAATGTATGCAATTAAACAAGGGGAATATGCCTAGAGAATGTATGCAACACATCAACTGATGACATTAAACAAGGGGAATATGCCTGAAGAATGTATGCAACACATCAACCGATGACATTAAACAAGGGGAATATGTCTAGAGAATGTGTGCAACACATCAACTGATGACATTAAACAAGGGGAATATGCCTGAAGAATGTATGCAACACATCAACCGATGACACTAAACAAGGGGAATATGTCTAGAGAATGTATGCAACACATCAACTGATGACATTAAACAAGGGGAATATGTCTAGAGAATGTATGCAACACATCAACTGATGACATTAAACAAGGGGAATATGTCTAGAGAATGTATGCAACACATCAACTGATGACATTAAACAAGGGGAATATGTCTAGAGAATGTATGCAACACATCAACTGATGACATTAAAAAAGGGGAATATGTCTAGAGAATGAATGCAACACATCAACTGATAACATTAAACAAGGGGAATATGTCTAGAGAATGAATGCAACACATCAACTGATAACATTAAACAAGGGGAATATGTCTAGAGAATGAATGCAACACATCAACTGATGACATTAAACAAGGGGAATATGTCTAGAGAATGAATGCAACACATCAACTGATGACATTAAACAAGGGGAATATGTCTAGAGAATGTATGCAACACATCAACCAATGACATTAAACAAGGGGAATATGTCTAGAGAATGAATGCAACACATCAACTGATGAAATTAAACACTGATGACATTAAACAAGGGGAATATGTCTAGAGAATGTATGCAACACATCAACTGATGACATTAAACAAGGAGAATATGTCTAGAGAATGTATGCAACACATCAACTGATGACATTAAACAAGGGGAATATGTCTAGAGAATGAATGCAACACATCAACTGATGACATTAAACAAGGGGAATATGTCTAGAGAATGTATGCAACACATCAACTGATGACATTAAACAAGGAGAATATGTCTAGAGAATGTATGCAACACATCAACTGATGACATTAACCAAGGGGAATATGTCTAGAGAATGTATGCAACACATCAACCGATGACACTAAACAAGGGGAATATGTCTAGAGAATGTATGCAACACATCAACTGATGACATTAAACAAGGGGAATATGTCTAGAGAATGTATGCAACACATCAACCGATGACACTAAACAAGGGGAATATGTCTAGAGAATGTATGCAACACATCAACTGATGACATTAAACAAGGGGAATATGTCTAGAGAATGTATGCAACACATCAACTGATGACATTAAACAAGGGGAATATGTCTAGAGAATGTATGCAACACATCAACTGATGACATTAAACAAGGGGAATATGTCTAGAGAATGTATGCAACACATCAACTGATGACATTAAACAAGGGGAATATGTCTAGAGAATGTATGCAACACATCAACTGATGACACTAAACAAGGGGAATATGTCTAGAGAATGTATGCAACACATCAACCGATGACACTAAACAAGGGGAATATGTCTAGAGAATGTATGCAACACATCAACTGATGACATTAAACAAGGGGAATATGTCTAGAGAATGTATGCAACACATCAACTGATGACATTAAACAAGGGGAATATGTCTAGAGAATGTATGCAACACATCAACTGATGACATTAAACAAGGGGAATATGTCTAGAGAATGTATGCAACACATCAACTGATGACATTAAAAAGGGGAATATGTCTAGAGAATGAATGCAACACATCAACTGATAACATTAAACAAGGGGAATATGTCTAGAGAATGAATGCAACACATCAACTGATAACATTAAACAAGGGGAATATGTCTAGAGAATGAATGCAACACATCAACTGATGACATTAAACAAGGGGAATATGTCTAGAGAATGAATGCAACACATCAACTGATGACATTAAACAAGGGGAATATGTCTAGAGAATGTATGCAACACATCAACCGATGACATTAAACAAGGGGAATATGTCTAGAGAATGAATGCAACACATCAACTGATGAAATTAAACACTGATGACATTAAACAAGGGGAATATGTCTAGAGAATGTATGCAACACATCAACTGATGACATTAAACAAGGAGAATATGTCTAGAGAATGTATGCAACACATCAACTGATGACATTAAACAAGGGGAATATGTCTAGAGAATGAATGCAACACATCAACTGATGACATTAAACAAGGGGAATATGTCTAGAGAATGTATGCAACACATCAACTGATGACATTAAACAAGGAGAATATGTCTAGAGAATGTATGCAACACATCAACTGATGACATTAACCAAGGGGAATATGTCTAGAGAATGTATGCAACACATCAACTGATGACATTAAACAAGGGGAATATGTCTAGAGAATGAATGCAACACATCAACTGATGACATTAAACACTGATGACATTAAACAAGGGGAATATGTCTAGAGAATGTATGCAACACATCAACTGATGCCAATAAACAGGAATTCTGTATCAAGCGGATGTAAAAAAAAACACAACTGATAACATTCATCATTACCACGTAACATGTTGTTTTAAAGAACACTGCTCTCGCGTCGACCCACTGAAAAGCTTCCCCACTCTTGCCATTTCTCCTGTCAAATGTTCCTTCATGCCCACGGTGTCCTGTGTCCATCCTTGTGTTGGTCGATTCCCACTGCTTCTTCCAGAACCATGCCTTTAATGCCGTTCTTTCCAAGCCTCTGTCAAGATTACTATGGCCATAATATTCCAGTTTTCCAGACATGACCGATGACCAAAAGCATGCACTAAATAAACAACAGGTGACCTCAAACAAGGACTATACCAAGAGAATGTATGATGTCAAAGATGCCTATGCCTGTCACACATACATACCTTGTTTGCCAGCAGCTGATCATATCTGTGTTTGAGTGTCTGAAGCTCGTACTCGCAGGTGGACAAGGCCAGTTTCAACTCGTACAGTAGGACAATGTCCTGTCTCAGGGCGTTGAAGCTGTTGACAATGTTCTCTGTAGGCATGGGGTTGAACTCTGAAACAACCAGGACACAGATATATTAGTAAACATGTTGCATGTCCTTTGCAGGTTGTTTTTCTAGACAACTTTACATTCAGTAGTTTGCCATTGCTTTCTGAACGAGAAGTCAATATTTAAATCCAACTGACAGGTGTGTGGAATGAAAGCACTAACCTGTCATCAGGACACAGGACCAGCAATCCAGAGCGTTACTGTCTCCCATTACCAAGGGTGTTTGCAGATTTATTTAAAAATGACTGGTTTTTAAATTAAATTCATTAAAAAATTAAAAACGAATGCAGGGTTTTGAAATTTTCAGAGCACCATTATGAATGGTTGCTACACATGAACAAAATATATTTTATGCAAATTTTTCACATGATCGTGGTGGCCATCTTGAATTTGTTTGGCTATTTATAGAAATTTCAGAAGATGTTTTAAAACCATAATCTTTTCCTAGTTTTTAGTGAATTTGTTCAATGTCAGAGCTATAAAATGTTAGGGACATGGTTGGCGATGAATAACATAAGTTCAATAGGAGCACTTATTTAATGATTGACCAATTATTTCAACATTAAAAGCTAACAACAAAATTTAATAAAGTGAAAAATTGTTTTTAAATTTCTACAGAGTATTGTGTTTATTTCTTCAGTGTATTGTGTTTTTGTGACATGTTACAATGAGTATTTGCGAATGCTTGGTTATAAAAGTACCTCTAGTTGAAGTCTGAGCTACTTCCTTCATTAACTGGGGCTGAATATGTAGCTGTAGACTTCTGCAAGAGTCTTTGTCTGGATAATCCTCAACCGTGTGGTATAGCTTGAAACATGGTGTCAGGCTTAGAGGTGTGTTGCAATCTGGGCAGTACATGCAAGTCTGGCTTCTTTTTTACAGTCTGGTTTGTACCTTGGCTTTTCATATTTTTCAATAAAATGGCGCTCAGCAAGTCATGATGTCGTGACTTGTGGTCTTGAAGGTGCTATACTGCGCCGAAGAACAGCAGGTCCAATAAGAGCAAGACTGACATCCTGCCTAAACCTCTCTATACAGTGATCTTATTTGTAGAGTTGGCAGTGTTGTAGCTTATATGCCCATTGACCAGAGCAGTTTCAACTAACAAATGATATAATGGCAGATACCATTTATAGGATCTATGTGGGTAGGGGTAGCTTGCACTCAGTTGGCCAAAGTGGTCGACACCGCCCATACTTTTGTTGCATTTTTCTGCAAGCACTGGCTTGTTTATTATTCTACCCTCAGGAATTCCCCTTTTCCTAACGGTCTTGTCCATAACATCATTGGAGTGAACCATAGATATAAGGTTAACTCTCTTAGTGTCATGCCAGGTAATGGTCAACATGCAATTATCTTCTGTAACACAAAACAGGACGATCTGCCTTTTACAGTTTCAGTTGGTTTTTCTTCACATATCAGGAAAATGCTTTCTATTTTCACATACTGTTCCACATGCACCAATCTGCATTTCTTTCAGCTCTTGAAATAAAGCTGGGCTTGAATAAAAGCTATCACAATAGAGAATATGTCCTTTGTAGCCATATCCATCAAGAAGATATTTCACAACTGTGGAAGTTGTCCCAACACAACCTTCATCATTTGCCTTACCAATGTAAATCTCTAGTTTCAGGCAGTACTGGGTTTTGGCATCGGTAAGTACAAATAATTTGAATCCCCTGTTTGTCGGCTTAGCTGGCAGGTATTGCTTGAAATATATTCTGCCTTTGAACCTCACCATTGATTCATCTATTGATAACTTTTGTCCCGGTGTGTAGTGTTTCCTGTATGTAGGCAATATGATATCTAGTAGGGGTCTGAGCTTGAACAATGGGTCATACCCAGGCTGTCCTCTTTCAATTCTGACATCATTATTGTTGAAATGAAGATTTCTGTGAAGCTGTTGGTATCTGTTCCGACTCATGGCCTTCGAATATGCCGTTTCATTCAGCAAAAAATTCTTACACCAGTAGTCTGAAACTATCGGTAAGGCCGTCTATTTGAAATCTGCATGTCGCTAATTCGACGATCGTCAAATTTGGTCATCAAGGCATATAACCAGAAATTTGCTGATCGTCAAAGTTGGTCAGCAAAGTGTTAAGCACAAGTGTGCTAAATCTCTTGTATATTAGTACGAGGTAAACATGAACAAGTATGAAACATAAAAGAGCAACAACAGTAGCTTCCATGTGAAGCTCAGAGTATACAAATATCAGGTGGTATCTATTCTCCTGTATGAGAGTGAGAACTGGGCACTTACTATGATTCTGGATTATATGAAGGATCCAGAGGCTTTCAAACATAAGTATTACAAAAGCTTCTACATATCTTAAATATACAGAATAATTAAGTGCTTTTGTTCACTCATGAACTTCTTCATATACTTAGCAGCTGTTCCAATTTCATGGTAAAGAATGCCAACACAAAAGTCCAACAAAAAATACAGTTCACTGTCGATGGAAGCGGCAGTCACTCGAAAACCAGCAGCCACACATTACTGGATATGGCAAACCCAGTAAGCTCAGCAATTGGCTGGCTGCCATTTTTCTGAACATGCAGTTCACGATACAGATAACCATGGACAGATGTAAAAATACTCCAAATGAAATCCACAGCTCACAATGTCGCTCCACACACTAACTCAGTAGCAGGGCGACAGAACCATGCACTTCTCCTTATTGTCCAGGCCTTATGGTGTTGATCAGCATGCCTTTCCACAATCTTCTGTCTCATGAGCTCCCATCTGATCAGCATGCCTTTCCACAATCTTCTGTCTCATGAGCTCCCATCTGATCAGCATGCCTTTCCACAATCTTCTGTCTCATGAGCTCCCATCTGATCAGCATGCCTTTCCACAATCTTCTGTCTCATGAGCTCCCATCTGATCAGCATGCCTTTCCACAATCTTCTGTCTCATGAGCTCCCATCTGATCAGCATGCTTTCCACAATCTTCTGTCTCATGAGCTCCCATCTGATCAGCATGCCTTTCCACAATCTTCTGTCTCATGAGCTCCATCTGATCAGCATGCCTTTCCACAATCTTCTGTCTCATGAGCTCCCATCTGATCAGCATGCCTTTCCACAATCTTCTGTCTCATGAGCTCCCATCTGATCAGCATGCCTTTCCACAATCTTCTGTCTCATGAGCTCCCATCTGATCAGCATGCCTTTCCACAATCTTCTGTCTCATGAGCTCCCATCTGATCAGCATGCCTTTCCACAATCTTCTGTCTCATGAGCTCCCATCTGATCAGCATGCCTTTCCACAATCTTCTGTCTCATGAGCTCCCATCTGATCAGCATGCCTTTCCACAATCTTCTGTCTCATGAGCTCCCATCTGATCAGCATGCCTTTCCACAATCTTCTGTCTCATGAGCTCCCATCTGATCAGCATGCCTTTCCACAATCTTCTGTCTCATGAAGCTCCCATCTGATCAGCATGCCTTTCCACAATCTTCTGTCTCATGAGCTCCCATCTGATCAGCATGCCTTTCCACAATCTTCTGTCTCATGAGCTCCCATCTGATCAGCATGCCTTTCCACAATCTTCTGTCTCATGAGCTCCCATCTGATCAGCATGCCTTTCCACAATCTTCTGTCTCATGAGCTCCCATCTGATCAGCATGCCTTTCCACAATCTTCTGTCTCATGAGCTCCCATCTGATACAGATGTCCCTCCAAGCCAAGATGTCAAACTGTCCAGTATCTTCCCTCTTGATCTGCACCTGCTCATCCTCCTCTCCAACTTTCCTGTTGTCACAATTATACTTCAGCCTTCCCCTTCTCATGATGTGCACACAGAATATGGATGATTGTCTTCTGATGCCAGTGACCAGTTCTTTTTGTGAATGACCTTCTTTCAAGATGTCTTCATCAGTATGTTTAACTCTCCATGATGTTCTCATTCTTCTATACACAGCTTTCACATAAATCTCACTAATCTGCAGGTTGTCCATGATTCACTTCCACACATCAGGATTGGCTTGATATAGCTATCAAGAACACTCTTATCTTGACTGACACAGAACTCAGTAACTACCAATTAAAAATGTATTACCTAGGAAATAATTGATACTTTCAACCAGATGTGCCTTTAACCCTTTACAGGGCAGAACGGCCATTTGCGGCCAATGCCTTTAACGAGCATATCGGCCGATTCCGTCCGATACTATTATGCATTGTAAAAACGCGATTTCTCGGCCTTACGATACTTCCGATGGCTACTTTCGCTTTCGCCGATAGCTTGACAACGTGGCCGCCATTTGTAAGCGCCGACTATGAATTTGAACGGACTTTTACTGGACTTTTTTTGATAGTTTTCGGGGTTTTTACGCTTAGTTTTTCAAAACGGATTTAGGCGATTTTTCAAGTGATAGCCGAGATTTCACTAGGTTAAATTTAAGTGACATTAAAGGGCACGAAGTTGACTATTAATTGGAGCTAGATATCAGTCACAAAGCTTTACTTTGCATTAGCAGTCTGAGTCGGACTTTAAAGAAAGTGATTATGATTCTGAAAATGTGTTTGTAAATTGCCGTATAGATGACGGAAAATCACAAACAACATGCTGTATTTCGTAAATATTTGTGTTCATATATGGATTATCAACAACAATCACGTGAGTGACATATTCTGCATGCTTTTCCCTTCATTGTGTTGTTTATTTAACTAAAATCGGTTGACTAACACCTTATTTATGATGTTTTTACTAACGCAACCCGAAATTTTTCCGAACCTGAAAAAATCTTGCCTGTTCAGGGCTAAAAATCGGACAAGCGTCTGCCCTGTAAAGGGTTAATTCCAGCTGTTTTTAAATTCCACCATTTCTTTCTTCTGATATGTGAGCAATGTGGAAAGGTGTTATCAGGACCAATGAGGGAAGCAAGGTGTTAAAAGGCAAATGGATCATTTTCATTGCATCGGGTTTTATCATATTTGGCTTGGTCTCTTTTTGTAGCAGCACAAAGCATGATCCCTGTAGCTCATGCGACATCCCCAGTAGCCTCTGAGAACATTGCACATGTGAACCAAATGATGTAGCCTGGAATCAAACCCACAACCTTTGGAAAGCAGGGCAGGTGGCATTAACACTTCGCCACAGAGACTCCCTTAAGGGAAGCAAAGAATAGTAACACCGCAACTTGCCATGCACGTCATAAGAAGTTGCTAAGGAGAGTACAAGTAACACCATCATGGTCTCAACTCAATGCAAGAAACATTGAACTCCATCTCCATTAGGTGAGAATGACTAACTCATAAAAGTGCAGCAGATTCAGGTCAGGGAACTGAGTATCCACTGGGATAAATGGACCCCTGCCTCTGAGATATGTAACTGTTCTGTGAGCCAGAAACTGCTGTCAAAGGTTGAGGTAATAAACCATTAATGTGAGTGTGGAAGGCAATGAGGTTATATAAGCATGTTACACCTCTGTAAAAGAGGGATCCCTTTTTGAGAAGCTTTATGCCAGTCTTGGGACTGAATAACCTGAGATGACATGACATAATGAGGGCTGCCAAGAAATATGATCCTGAAATCATCATCATCAAGTTCCATCTCCACATTAATGGTCAGCTGAATGCCTTCAAGTCAATAATTCCCTCTGCCCTGCAAACTCACATATTATCCTGGTAGTTGAACATAAAACACTCACTCACCAAGATTGAGTTCTTCCAACACTTGCTCAATAGCTTTTGTTTTCTTCTGTCCAATAGTTGCAGGCAGTTTCATCTGTAACAAATTACACAATTTACAATATTGTAGGAGAGTAACTTATGCAATGCAAGTCATGTGTGTGTGTGCGCACGCGCATATGGGTGGGTGTGTGTGTGTGAGAGAGAGAGAGAGAGAGGGAGAGAGAGAGAGAGAGAGAGAGAGAGAGAGAGAGAGAGAGAGAGAGAGAGAGAGAGAGAGAGAGAGAGAACAGAGAAGGTTGCTGAAAGGATATAGGAGAAGGATTTATGAAGACAAAGTGTTCATTAGTTCCCAACAGTCAGTGTTGTTCCAACGCTGCAGACAACTGTAATGGATAACACAGTGACAACCCACCAGTACCCTACTCAACAGATGGGGTCTACTTGAACTGTAGGGCCATATAGTGATTGCCCCTTATAATAAACATACTAATGGAACCTCTGTGACAAGGTACGATTGCCTTTATTTACACAACTACAAATGGGGGAGAGAACACATTGAACACAAACTGTCAGTTTTCTTTTTGCATCCACTTGCTTTGAACTCAGGCGTAGTCCATACACGTGCTACTACTTCTAGTGCACTGGACTGAATTTTGCACGTGAATTAGCTTTCCCCATTACCAGTGTCCCTCGTCATCAAGCGAACCCACTCCGACTTCTGGGGAACTTGTAATTTATGTCTCCAAGTCAAGGACGAGAAGCCAACATTTTAGTCCAACTGACCGCCGGTGTAGGGGTAGAACCTACTACCTCAATATCAGCTCACTGGATGTTTAAGAGCGGGTGCCTATACACACTTGAAGTTTGTATGATCAAAGAGAAAACAATCCTCATAATGTGAGAGATACAAGGGAATTGTAAAACACATTTGAAGTTTGTATGATCAAAGGTAAAAATATAAAATACTGGACATTAACGTGAAGGGAAAATTACACTATTTCCATAACAGATAAGGACTGAAAACACAATGGATGGATGCAGACAACAGCATCTAGCAAAGATGAGAGCAGATGTGAAGCCTGGTGTAATAGTTAACTCCCATAAAAACATGATTAAAGGACAAATAAAAGGCACCATAACTGTTTTCTGGGCACAATCATCACTTCAGATGGGAGATGTGTGATAGCCTTTAAGGGCAGATTAGGTTAAGCAAAAGCTGGATTTCAGAAATTGAAAAGTATCTTATGTAATATATCAATATCATTGAATGTCAGAAGGAGAGTGTTGAAATGTTATGTAGAACCTGTGCTACAGTCTGCCAGTGAATCATGGAAAGTGAACAAACAAATCAGGAAGAAATTGTAGGCAGCAGAGATATGATATCTAAGATGAATGTTGCAGGTACCTCGGACTGTCAGAGTAACTAACAATGACTGCCTGGAAGAGGCTAATGAAAGTAGAACATTATATACAAATATGAGGAGTCAAAGAGCATTCTTTGGTTGTGTAATGAGAAGAGAGGCACTGGAAAACATGACATGTTAAAGGATCAGCAGTAGAAGAGGCAGAGGCAGACAGATGGTGCAGGATGGACTGAAATTGTTTTGGAGGAATGGCATCGGTGAAATTAATCAAGAACACCAGGTACTAGGATCTGTGGAAATGCACGAATGCACGAAGCCAGTTGGCCAGGCATATGATGATGATAATTGTAGCAAACAATTCAGATATGATTAAACATAAGGTAACACTTACTCTCTGACTTCTCAAGCTAGTACCAGATGCTTTGTAATCTGAGAACTTGATGCCTCCGAGTTCTGGTGTTGCCTGGATGCAAACATGAAATGTGTGAGATGGATATTTCAAGACTCATTCAAACACCCCCAGTGTTGTCTGTGACAGATGTACAGAGTTGTCTGTGACAGATGTATGGTCTTGTCTGTGACAGATGTATGGTGTTGTCTGTGACAGATGTATGGTGTTGTCTGTGACAGATGTACGGTGTCATCTGTGACAGATGTATGGTGTCATCTATGACAGATGTACGGTGTCATCTGTGACAGATGTATGGTGTCATCTGTGACAGATGTACGGTGTTGTCTGTGACAGATGTACGGTGTTGTCTGTGACAGATGTACGGTGTTGTCTGTGACAGATGTAAGGTGTTGTCTGTGACAGATGTACGGTGTTGTCTGTGACAGATGTACAGTGTTGTCTGTGACAGATGTACAGTGTTGTCTGTGACAGATGTACAGTGGTGTCTGTGACAGATGCACAGTGGTGTCTGTGACAGATGCACAGTGGTGTCTGTGACAGATGTACGGTGTTGTCTGTGACAGATGTACGGTGTTGTCTGTGACAGATGTGCGGTGTTGTCTGTGACAGATGTACGGTGTTGTCTGTGACAGATGTACGGTGTTGTCTGTGACAGATGTACGGTGTTGTCTGTGACAGATGTACGGTGTTGTCTGTGACAGATGTACGGTGTTGTCTGTGACAGATGTACGGTGTTGTCTGTGACAGATGTACAGTGTTGTCTGTGACAGATGTACAGTGTTGTCTGTGACAGATGTACAGTGTTGTCTGTGACAGATGTATGGTGTCATCTATGACAGATGTACGGTGTTGTCTGTGACAGATGTAAGGTGTTGTCTGTGACAGATGTACGGTGTTGTCTGTGACAGATGTACAGTGTTGTCTGTGACAGATGTACGGTGTTGTCTGTGACAGATGTACAGTGTTGTCTGTGACAGATGTAGTATTGTCTGTGGTAGATGTTCAGTGTACAGTTACTGAAGACCGTCACAACACTGAGAAAGGTGGGTATAAGCTGTGCTGGATACATATAACCTGCAAGTGTTATAAGTCTGAGAAACAGAAAGGAGGGGGAGGAGGAAACAAGAAGCATCAGCATAGCAGGAGCTAAAGAAGAAAAGAACAAAACGAGGAGGGAGGAAACAAATGAAGAGGAGGGAAAAAATCAAGAGAGGCAAAAGCAGAAGGAGGAGTAGTAGTAGTACAGAATAAAAAAATGGAAGCAGTAACAAAAGCAGTTGATGAAGAAGAAGAAGAAGAAGAAGAAGAAGAAGAAGAAGAAGAAGAAGAAGAAGAAGAAATAGAAGAAGAAGAAGAAATAGAAGAAGAAGAAGAAATAGAAGAAGAAGAAGCAGAATGGTGAAATGTGGATGACAGTGTGGTTCCAGGAGGCATGTATAAGGGAATGTGATGTGATGTTTACAACCCGTCTACTACTGGAGCAGTATCTACAGTTTATGCCATTTGCTGAGGGCGACAACATCACCTATGGGTTTGTCCAGAATGCTATCATTTTGATTATTAACCGTTAATAAAATTGATTTATTTGGTTGTTGTGGGATTTTCGGGCATTAATAAAATACCCACAATACAACCAAATCATGGGATTCTTTATGAAACTTGCTCTCATTGTGGCTTGCCAAAAAGATTCTTTATCCTTCACCAGTTCCCCTGTCTGACGCATTTTTATACCTAAGATGTCTTCAATGTCCTCTGCCCATCTTCATGCTGGCTTTGCCTGCCTCTTCTTTCAACACCCATGTCTTCCATCCTTGTTCTCTTCTAACCACCGTGACTATTAGTATTGCAAAAGTATTTGAGTTTCCGAGACATGATGATATGAGTCAGTTTTCTTCGATATTCAGAAATTATAGAATTTCAGTACCCTTATTCTTGGTTCGTCATGATATTCTATGAATATTTCTATAGCATTTAAATTGAAAAGCCCCAAATTTTCTTCCTTGGTGATCTTGAAATGATTCATGACTCACATCCAAATGTTTACTACCAAATAACAAGAAAACAATTCATGTTATCATTTCGGGCCAAAAACACATTCCACTGCTGAGAGCTGACAGTGTCTGCCTCAAACTGAGCAGCTGCCAGATTTCTTCCAGACATAGAGCGGGGTATTTTTCTACAAGAACCACTGGTTTCTAATAATTCCACACTGCCCTTGATATACTGATTGGTGAGATTGGATAATTTGTTTCCTGGGATGGAAGTGAACAACACAAGCACCCATGTGCAAGTCGTGGACGTTAAAATTGTCACAGCAGTTAGAACATTTAATTAGCACAAAATAGTAAGTCACTATCATTGAATGTCAAAAAGAGCACAAAAATGTTCTATAGAACCTGCAGCAGATCCTTTGCAGGATGAGGCACTCATCACAGCACATTGACAATGTTCTGGATCACTGGCCACTTCTACCGATTCAGGCACCCACATGCCCTGTGTCCATCTTCACGCTGGCCGACTTCTGTCACTGTTCTGTCCATGCCACTGTCATGTTTAATATGGCCAAAGTATTTCTGATTCGAGACATGATGCTATTTATACACCAGATTTCTTCAGTAATAATGTCAATATTTGTCTTCTTCCTGGTCCACAATATTTTAAGAACTTGTCTGTAACATTAGATATGAGGGGAAGTCAATAAGTAAGTCACAAATAGCTGTAGGAAAATAACTAAATATGATAACAACTTGAAACCAGTTTATTTTTATACAAAGATTGTCCCTTTATTTCTCAACATAATTTCCACCAACAGTGATCCACTTATCCCATCGTTTTATCAGCCCTCCCAAACAAGCTGCATAGAACTGCCGGCTGGCGTAGGCGTTCATGGCTCTCCATAGATCTCGGTCTTTGGTTTTCTGGATCAACTCTGCTGCTGATATTCCTCCATGCCACCGTCTCAATCCATCCAGCATCACTTCTCTTGGTCTACCTCTGCCTCTCTTCCCCTCGATCTTTCCAGTTGTTACAATGTTCTCCAATGCCTCTCTTCTCATCACATGACCAAGGAAAGCTGTTTGTCTCTGTCTTATTGTTGTATATAATGTTCTAGTTTCATTAGCCTGTTTCAGGCAGTCGTCGTTAGTTACTCTGGCAGTCCAAGGAATTCGCAACATTCGTCTCAGGAACCACATCTCTGTTGCTTCTAATTTCTTCTTAATTTGTTCATTTACATTCCAAGATTCACTGCCATACAGCAAAACTGGTTCTACATAGCATTTCAGCACTCTCTTTCTTACATTCAGTGACAGTGACTTATTGCATAAGATACTCTTCATTTTATGAAATGCGGCTTTTGCCTGCCCTATTCTGCTCCTAATCTCTGTTGTACATCTTCCATCTGATGTTATAAATGCCCCTAGGTATCTAAAATTATCAACTTGGTTAAGGATTTTCCCTTCTATTTCTATGTCACATTTTGGTGTCACCATTTTCTTGGGTTTTCAGTGGACGAAAAAGGTGGAAATCGCTAGGAGCTAAGTTCTATGCAACCGGTTTGGGAGGATTGATAAAACGACGGGATAAGTGCATCACTGTTGGTGGAAATTATGTTGAGAAATAAAGGGACAATGTATGTATAAAAATAAACTGGTTTCAAGTTGTTATCATATTTAGTTATTTTTCTACGGCCATTTGTGACTTACTTATCCACTTACCCTCGTGGAATGTGAAAACAGGAAAATACCAACTTGGTAACAGATGGATAACTGATATAACTTTAGCAACAAACACCAAAGTGCATGAGGCACATTTCATAGTGCTTTTCAACACTCTTTCCATTTCCTGATTCTGCAAGACTAACAGACAGAAGAAATTAATAAACAAAGATAATGACCCAACACAACCTGAAAATAAAGACATTAAAGTTTACAGCCAACATCTACAAGAAGCACAGGCAGATTTTCACAAGAAGAAGATTATTCTCTGCAATGTAGCTTTGTCAATCGAGGTGATGAGTTCTCAAGAGTGATATTGAGCCAATCTGATGTATGGAAGCAAACCACAGACTATTGTGCAGACAAGTGAGGAATTAAGTGGAAGCTATGGGGATGTGGTTTTATAGAAGAATGATGAAAACACTGTGGATGGATAGAAAGAGCAATGAAGATATCTTGAAAGAAGTTCACTTACAAAAATCTGATTATTTGTGTTAGAAAAAGACAGTTCACATTCTTTGGGCATGTCACAAGAAGGGGAAAGCTGGAGTATGTCGTCACAATGGGAAATTGGAGGGATAGAGAGGCAGAGGGAGACCAAGAGAGAAGATGCTGGACAGTCTGACATAATGGCACAGAAGACCATCGGTATCAGAAATGACTGACAAAGAGACAGGGGTTGTGGCCAGACATGATCACCAATGCCACACAACATAGACTACAAGAAGAATAACTCTACAACAGTGCTTACCCCTCCCTCTTTCAATTTGATTTCTCTGGCTTGCAGTTTTTTCTTTGTGCTCTTGCGGTCTGCCTTCCTGTTGTCAGCATTGCTGTCAGCCGCTGTAATCAGTTTCTGTAGGTCCTGCTGCTTCTTCTCTCTTTCCTTCTTCCTCAGTTCTATCTTCTTCAGCTCACCTATCAGGTACTCTTCTTCATCAACCTGGAAGTAAACGACTGCTGTTAGAATACTGGGGGTTACATGAAGTATTGCAGGTTAGGCAAATTACTGGGGTTAGATTAATTACTGGAGGTTACATAAGTATCGCAGGTTAGGCAAATTACTGGGGGTTAGATTACTTACTGGAGGTTACATGAAGTATTGCAGGTTAGGCAAATTACTGGGGGTTAGATTAATTACTGGAGGTTAGGTGAATTAATGGAGGAAACATACTAGGGTTAGATGAATTACTGGAGATTTTATATATATATATATATATATATATATATATATATATATATATATATATATATATATATATATATATATATATATATATATATATATATGAATTTCTGGAGGCTAGCTGAATTACTGAATTACTGGAGGAAACATACTGGAGGTAGATGAATTACCGGAAGTTAGGTGAATTACTGGAGGACAAATAATGGCTGCCACAGGATATAACAATCTGACATGAAAACAGGTATGTGTATCTCCAGTGAAAAAAGAGAGATATTACAAATACATAGAGTGTACATACCTTACAACGTACTCATACATGGTTAATGGAAAACCATAATGAGAAAATAAAAATAATAGTAATACTAAATTAACGTAAAGTCAAAATTAGCGAAACCACAACACAACAAATTCAACGTTTTGATCTTAGTAATATTATTCAGGAACAACACAAACACATCTAAATAAAATAACATTAAAATGTTTGCATATCCTTTACAGGACATCTTTCAGCTGATTGTTGATTTCTTGGCAAGACTACGCTCAGTAGTTTGCCATTGCTTTCTGAGAGGCCAGCTCACATCCCCTGTAAGTTACAGACGCGATCCGAACCACCGCTGATCTCACCGTCGTCACGTTACTTACGAGAGTATACAAGATTACGGAGAAAAGTCGCTAACCTCTAGGCCAGGAAGCCAGCAAAATAACATTAGATAATTAAAATAAAACATTTCTTAAACAAACTAGAAATATAAAACTAAATGTGGGTATCGGACATTAATAGGTCACGGTGCATCATCAGTTTATCATCGCTCTCACAAGGAGCAAAAGTAGGAACCACAGACACACACGACAACACACACCAAATAACAGGCTCAGTAAAAACACAAGAAACTAAAGCAGGAGAATAAGAAACATATTCTCACCAACTATCACTATTACCTTGGAGTGATAACAATTTTCTGCCTTAACAGGGATTCAAAATGATAACTCCAGTGATCAGATACAAGAAACCTAACCACTCTGCCACAACATCCTCTCACAAAGCCATCCACAATCAAGTTTATCAATGTTCCAAACTGTAATTAATGAAATTTTACTGTGATATCTGACAGAAGGTGTGACACAGAGGTAAGAAAAAATATTGCCTCGACGAAAGAAACCTTTCAAGAATGAACAAAATCAAACATAACTATCACGGCAAGTACAATAAGCCGCTTATTGAAAAATTGTGTATGACCTCTTCTTATGTATGAATTTGATGAGTAATGAAATGGTGAAGAAACTGGGGTCAATGAAAATGTGATACTTGAGAAAAATGTTGAGAATAGCATGGACAGAGAAGAAAACAAAAGCTGAGGTACAGAGAGCTGCAGGTGTTACAAGATCACTCATCAAAACCTTCAGGAACAGATCAATGGAATGTATGGGACATATCAACAGCAGAGGTGGAATGGAGAAATTAGCCTTTTATGCAGAAAATACAAGGCAAGAGAGTCAGTGGAGCTTTACAAGAGAAAATACTAGGCAAGAGAGACAGAGGAGCCTTAAAGGGGAAAATACTAGGCAAGAGAGTCAAGAGGAGCCCTAAAGGGGAAAATAGTAGGCAAGAGAGTCAGAGGAGCCTTAAAGGGGAAAATACTAGGCAAGAGAGTCAAGGGGTAGATAGAGAAAGATGTATATGGAAAGCATAAACAGCTGTACAATAAATAATATATGCAACACCAACTCCAACAAAATACCAACAGACATGGAAGACTGGAGGGTTATAAACACTGCTGTCTGCTCCAGATCAGGCAGACGAAAATAGCTACAAACTCCCATCTGTAATTAATGTTACACATTGTACAAACCATGCTTCAGTTAGATATAAGGTCATGGGAAACTGCACACAGACCTGCTCTTGTGTGCGATCAAACAGTTTTGTCAGCTGTAATTTCCTACGCCGCTCATGTTCCGCATCAAATGCTTTTATTTTGGGTTCTGCTCCTTGTGGTGCTCGCACCTGAACACATATAAAGATAGTCAGTCAGTTAAATGTATTCATCATACTGCCTATCTAGAAGAATATATTCAGAGTAAAATAAATAAAGTGAAGAACCCTTTCACACATCCTAGTCGCATTAGGTTTTACTGCTGATTTTCCCAACTGTAGTGATGCACTGCAGCGCCTCTTGTCTCATTTATAAACAAGGAACATCATTTGATGCTTTCTTATTGCTGCGTATGATGTTGTTCTGGCATTACCCTCTTCCAGGTAATCATTGTTCACTATCCAGGTTGTCCAGAGTACTATCAACATTCGTTTCAGAAACCACATCTCCACTGCCTCCAAAATGTTTCTAATTTGTTTATTCACATGCCCAAGATTCACCGTCATGGTTAAAAAAAATTAGTTACGGCACTGGTTAAATAGATGTGCACTGAGAAATGGCAGACAGTGCACTGGGTGAATAGTAAATGTGCATTGGGTAAATAATAGATAGTGCACAGGGATAATGTGCACACTGGGTAAATAGTAGATAGTCCAATGGGTGGATAGTGGATGTGCATTCTGTAAATAGGAGGTGGTGCACTGGGTGAATCATAGGTAGTGCACAAGGTAAATCATAGATAGTGCACAGGGTAAATCATAGGTAATGCACAGGGTAAATCACATGTAGTGCACAGGGTAAATCATAGGCAGTGCACAGGGTAAATCGTAAATAGTGCACTAGATACATAGATGTAATTGAGTAAATAGTAGTTAATGCACTGGGTGGGTCAGTAGATGTGCACATGGTAAATAATAGGTAGCACACTGGGTGAATAGTAGATGTGCATAGTGCACTGAATGGATAGTTCACGGTATACTGGATAAATAGATAGTGCGCTGGTTAAATTGTAGAAAGCGTTAAATCCAAATCATTCAAGGCTGAATGACACCGGTGAGCTAATACTGGTCACATTACTTCCCTAGAACTCTAGTACTCATCTGATAAGGTTGACTGAACTCCCATAGACTGGGAAAATACAACACTGTATCAACTGAGGATCAAAAATACAACACTGTATCAACCGTGGATGGGTTAAGCCGAAGACATTCTTCAACAGGTGTGTTCACTTGAGGACTTGAACCTGGCGAGGAGTGGGTACAAGTGCCAACAGATTTCTGCACATCCTTTTTAGTTTGCATCCAACTAGATAGAAAATGCAGACAAGAAAATCCGGCTACTGTGGAGGCTGAAGTACAAGCATTGATTTTCGAGAATTCGCTAGACGGTGATGCTGTCATCTACACAGATGGGTCGGTCGTCCGACATGTGAGAAGCTCATGGGCCTTTACGGCTCGGGCCGAAGGGAGAAATGTGAAGGAGGATTCTGGTGCTTTCACTGAAACTACAAGTAGCCTGACTATGGAAGTCATGGCAGTAAGTAAAGCAATAACATGGCTCGAGACACAAACATTCACTAGGGCATGTTTCCTTAGCGACTCAATGAACATGATCAAGAGGATAGAGGAGGTGGTCGATCCGAAGAGAATGGTTACTGCCTCTGGAGCGGTCTCGGCTGGCAAAGATTAGTTTCATCTTCGTGCCAGGGCTTGTGGTAGTACAAGGAAATGAGCGGGCTGACAAGCTCACAGGTGAGGCTACGGTGGAGGGAGGATGCGCCATGGACCAGGCTGACATTCTGAATGCTCTACGAGAAGTAAGACTTTTGCGTGAACCAAGTGATGACTGTGAATCTACAACCATGGCCAGACTGCGAGAACAGCAAATTAAAAGAGGGGTGGTTAAACAAGAACACTACGCAGGAAGCCAAAGAAGATTGATAAACCAACACAGAACTGGTGTCGTTAGCCGCTACACGCTGCGGGATTTGCTGAGGAGGGGATCCGAGCACTTATGGACTGAATGGTTCGATGTGCAATGAGGATGATCTGTCGACTAACTAACTAACTAACTGAGGATCACACCGAGGAGATTTAATTCAACTTTTCAATTGCTAGTTCATAATCCAGGTGTTTGCACCACTGAATACATATGCAGAACTGAATACATTTGTGTAGTACTGAATATACACAGTTGACACTTAACACAAAGTAACACAATACCTTTGCCAGAGTGTTGCAGATATTGTAGTATCTCTCCTTCAGATCCTCCACACTACGATCCTTGTACCTCTCCCTGTCCCACCGATCATGGACCACGATAAAGCGCACATCAAATCTCTTGCACAGATCAAACAAGTGGTCGGTCTCCTGTCGGGTCCAGTTATCATCATGCAGATGTTGCTGGTATTCCAAATCAGAAAATGTTGGCACATCCACTGTCTGAAATTAAAAATATGAAACCATCGTCATAATCATAAAGTGATGTCTCAGCTGGGGTGGAGACCATGCCTCTCAATTAACTCTCATTTCCTAGTAGAAAAAAAAAACCTTGTGATGTACTGGATATATATTCATGTAGAGCAACTGGCACTCAGGTGATTTGATCATCATGCCAGAGGCCTCGACTTACCTGGACATTACAAGGCTGGCCAACCTGAGAGTCCAGGTACATTTTTACAATAACAGCCAATGGGAATTTGAAAACACAACCCCTGGGTTGGCAGGCATGTGGTGGGTGGTCATGCTTCTGGATAACTCTCATTTTCTAGCACTATTTATCAATTCATACTGGGCCGGTTCAGTGGTGAAGGAGTTAACGGATACAATTTGTTATCCTGCATACCGCGGTAAAAACACAGCAACGGCAATTTGGAAGCAGACCGCCTTGCGTTGGTTTCCATGCCATGGTATGAGTGCTAGTTGTTCAGAAAGCAATGGCAAGGTACTGAGCGTACACTTGTCCAGGAATTACAAACATTCACAATATGCTGGAGTTGACTGCTACGCCCTGTAAAGGATATGCAACTAAATTTTTAACTGGGCAGTATTGCTTTGTTCTCTGCCATCTTCTTCAAAGAATCTTGCCAACTGTCACCGCATGTTCTAGTTATTCTCATCCTGTGACAAGTCCCAAGAATGTTTAGTCTTTCTTTGTGACAGGTCCAAAGAATGCTTAGTCTTTCCTTGTGATGTCTGTGACAAATCCCAAGAATGTTTAGTCTTTCCTTGTGATGTTTGTGACAAGTTCCAAGAATGTTTAGTCTTTTCTTGTGATGTTTGTGACAAGTTTTCTTTGTACGTTAGCTATTTTTCAAAACATTTTCATGACTAATTCTGACTGTCCTCTAGCATGTTTAACATTCTTCCATAAATCCACATTTCTGGGCTCCAGGGATGTTCTTGCTTGTTTATTCATTTTTCACTCTTTATACTCTCAGATAAATAGCACAACTCTGAAGTTCAAGAGTTCAAAAATCTTGGAAGTATGATCACAGAAGATGTGAGATTGGGTAGAGACATCAAAATCAGATGTCAAAAAGCTAGTGCACTTACATATCGACTATCACCCTTACTGAAACATCCAAAAATACCCATGTCCACAAAACGACAAATAATAAACAGCATATTGACACCAACCCTATGCTACCAATCTCAAACCTGGACTTTATCCAAATTAAACCTTCGCAAAATCAATACCTGCGAAATGAGATGCCCGAGGAGAGCTGCCAACTTAACAATCCAAGACCGAGTAAGAAATGCTATTATCAGACAGACTGGGATCAACACCTTGTGCCACATTTATTGAAAGACAGAAGATCAAGTGGTTTGGCAATTTGTTAGAATGCAACACCAGCAACTACCATCACTGGCCTTACATCAAAGATCATCTGCGACGAGACCATGAGGACGTCCAAGAAGAAAATGGATTGACAACATCAAAGACATTGTACAACCACACGGAATGACACTATCCAGTGCCGCCCACCGGGCGCTGGAGCGCAAATTATTCCTCCCCACGAAGCTTGATGGCAGAAGTGGAAGATGATGATGATGATCCCCTCATTGGGGCACTGGCCCTCAACCAACTCACTCCAAGTCTTTCTATCCCATGCAGCTCCGCCCATGCCCCCCCCCCCCCCCCATATTAACTTCTGTTTCCTCTTCTCTATGTATTTTTAGGTCTTGTTTACCATCTACGATTCATAGCTATATATTAAAATAGTTTCTATGTAAGAATTAAGCATTCTTTCTCAAACTTCTTACAACAAGAACTTATTGAAAACATGACTTTATTTTATCAGATGCAGTTTTTGTTTATTCTGTTCCTTACTTTTCTAATAAAACTTCTGACTGCTATTAAGTAATCAAACATTTAACTTTCTAGGGACAACAACTCTTAGCAGTCCAATGTGCTACTGAGTTGCCTACTCTTGGCAATCCAATGTGCTACTGGGTTGTCTGTTCTTGGCAGTCGAATATGCTACCAGGTTGTAAATCTAGCTTAAGGACAGTCTTTGCCTTTACCGGCCAGTTTGTCTGATTGATCACAGGCAGGAAAAAAAAAAGAGTATAGGAAAAAAAAGAGTATGGGAAAAGCAAGAGTGTTAGGCAGGGAGAAGTAGTGAAAGTTAATGATAGAGTGACAAAAAAACACACGCATATTTCACATAACAAACCTTATTAAATCTGGCAAATGGGTAATCTTTGCCTTCATCAGCCAGCCTGCCCCAGTGGTAGAACACTGCTCCGTCCTGGAACAGAGACACCAGGTGTATAAGATGTCTGTTTGTTCACAGTAAAACACACATGACAACACTACCAATAATGTCAGAACATTAAAACACAGAAGCCACATGCAATAGGTTGCATGATTTATTGCCTGGCATATTTCATTGCATCTTTTCCAGGTGTATGCTATAGAATGATATATTACATGAAGCTTGTCTTGTTCCAGATGTAGAGGTGTTACCTTTCCTCTGGAATGAACTAGGCAGGCCGAGAGAGGGATCATGCTGCATGGGCAACACATAATTTCTATATTTTAGCCCAGGCTTTGTGCTATGGATTATTGCAGATAAGTCACACACCGAGCATGTGAGACGTAAGATGGTGCATGATGGTGGAAATGACCATGTGTTCACATGCATTCACTGTGAACGGACATTTACAGCACGAATTGGCCTTATCAGTCACATTCGCTACCGCCATAGGTAAAAGTTATTATGCCTTTTTAAAGCACAAACTATCGTCTGTCAAGATTGGCAAGGTGCCAATATTACATGAAGGGAATAGATGAATCATAATTTATTTGAAATACAAAACACATGAGTAAGAAAAATTTGATATTTACGGGTTCGTCATAGACTACAATACCTTATCATGTGATCATTTGACTTTCCTTCTCGCTCTCTCTCTCTCGCAATTGTGTGTGTGTGTGTGTTTTTGTGTGCCATACCTACAGCAGTTGGAAATCGCACAGAGTAGGCCAACAGTTTGCTGACCTCCTTATTTTGTTAGGAAAGAAAACTACCCATGGGTAGATAGAGAAATTGATCTCACATAGAGTCCGTCTAGATTCCAATTCCAATTTTCAAAAACAAATTTCAAATTCGGTCTTGTCTAACCTGCTTCCTCGGCGGTGGTTATTGTTGAGATCCGTGGTTGTGTGGACTGTTAGTCCTAATTCATATTGGTTTTACTGGTTCCGATCTGTTCGTTGGATAAAGTTATTTTCTTTCTGTCTTATGCTGGTCCTGATAAAGACCGGTCCTTGGTCGGGCGGTTTTTGATGAAGAAAATCTGATATAAATACATGCTGAAGTTGCACATACTGATTTCTGAGGTGCACAACTAGGCGTGAAGCACACACCCTTCAAAACAGTAAGAAAAAAGAAGAAAATAAAATGAGCCAAATCTAACGTCATCAATCCACTAGCAGACTGACAGGAGTGTCTATTGTGCCAGGTGTCGCTTCTGCCATCATAGAATCTCCCTGTCTCTCTCTCTCTCCCTCCCTTCCTCTCAGCTCTGCATGTCATCATCATCATCAGGTGCCTTGCCAACTCCACATCTTACCATCTCCAACAGCATTAAGTGGTGGTCGCATGTTTAGTAATTCAAACAAATGGTTGTGATTTTACACGTACAACTATTCACCATCATTATCAGGTTAACTGGACTGAAAAGTCATCTGATCAAGTATCCCCACACGTATGTTTACTAATTCAAACAAATGGCTGTGATTTAACACACACAACTATTTTAAGGAGAATTAATCACCATCATTATTAGGTTACTCAAACAGAAAACTGGTATTGAAGCTATCTGATCAAGTAATTTCACACAATTCAAACAAATGGTTGTGATTGTATACACACAACTATACAAAGGATAATTCATTATCATTATCACAAGATAAGTTGGTCTGAAATAGTTTCTTATCACATTCCATTTTCTCTCTGACAATATTAGTCTAACACCTTTTATAACCACATGTCACTTACAATATTAGTCGAACACCATTTATAACCACTTGCCACTTACATTATTTGCCAAACACCATTTATTAGTCATTAGACGTAGACAGTCACAATTTTTTGGGCATGTTATGAGAAGAAATGACTTGGAGAACTTGGTGACGACTGGCAAGATCGAAGGGAAGAGACCAAGGGGAAGACCGAGAAGTAAATACCTGGATGGCTTGGCCTTGTGGCATGGTCGAGACAGAAACATGGAGCTGATCCATGACTCTGGTGATCAAGTGAGATGGCAGAACATGACCGCCCACACTTATTGGCATGGCACATGATGGATGGATGGATTTATTATCACATGCCACTTACAACAGTAGCCAAACACCATTTATTATCATGTGCCACTTAAAATAGTAGAAAAACATCATTTATTATCACATGCCACTTGCAATATTAGCCAAACACTATTTATTATCGCATGCTACTTACAATATTATCCAAACACCAATTATTATCACATGCCACTTAAATATTAGCCAAACACCATTTATTATCACATGCTACTGACTTTTGAAAGTCACACGGGGAGCTCATGGGCTTTCATGCTGAGGTCAGAAGCAGAACTATTAAAGAAGACAAAGGAGTGACTACAAGCAGTTTAACCATGGAGGTCATGGCAGTAATAGAGGCAATTGCATGGTTGGAGACACATATGTTCACACATGCATAGCATCAACACCCTCAGGGAAGCAAGATGAGTAAATGACTTAAGAGAAGGATGTGATTCTTTGATCAGGCTGTAGAAAATCGAGTCAAACAGGGCAAGAGAGAACTAGAGCACCATGTGGAAATCCAAAGAATAGTCAACCAATACTGAACTTGTGTATCGTCAGTCGCTGAATGCTGAAGAAGATGATCTGAGCACTTGTAGACTAATAATTCGATGTGTATAGAGGATGATCTACTGATCAACTAACATGTCATTTTCTTACTGTAAATATTAGCTAAACACCATTTCTTATCACATGCCATTTGCTTACTGAAAATAAGCAAACACCATTTCTTATGCATGCCATTTGTTCACTGAAAATATTACCCTAACATCATTCCTTATCATATGCTAGCTATTCACGAAAAATGTCAGTCAAACACAATTTCTAAAATGTATCTTACTGGCACATGAACGACTGGTTAACTTTATATTAACAACACCCTAAAGGTAGCAATAACAATCAGAGCACACATTTCAGTACCTTCCTGGCCGGATTTGTGAACGGCATCCATTTCCATGGCCTGACTCGACTGCTTCCTATGCGAGCTTTCATCTGTTTGTACCCTTGTTTAGTGTCAGAGGGAATGATAGGTGCAGCATCACTGTTCAAATTAGCAAGTGTACATATGAGTCTGACCATACACTATTTTAAGTCTAATGCTAACTTTTATTAACGGTAGGTTCAATAAAGTGTTGAACTATGCAAACATAGATACAATAAAGCTCTAATGCTAACTTGACAAACAGTAGATTCAATAAAGTATTATTGCATACAAACATAGATAAATTAAAGGGTTAACATGTACAAACTGTGGATTCAATAAAGTGTTAACGTCTACAAACATAGATACTGTACATTAAAGGGCTAACTTTAACTTGTACAAACAGTAAACTCATAAAGTAGTAACATATACAAACAGTGGATACAATAAAATGTTAAATGGTACTGAAAGTAGAAACAATAAAGTGCTCACTCATACATACAGTAAACACAATTAAATGTTAACTGAAACAAACAGTTTACACAATAAAGTGTTAACTTACAAAGCACAGTAATTACACAATCAACTACACAATACAAGGAACTAACTAACAACTGCCTTCAACCAATAAATACAGTGTACAATCAATGGGGCAAATATTTTACTCAAGGTACCCTATGACTACTGAAAACTACTGAATGTAAACTTGCCCAGGAATCACAACCAACCAACCAATGCTGGAGTTGACTGCTAAGTCCTGTATAGGATAAGCACATACACAAAACCCCATGACAAACATACCTTAACACATGGAAAAGGGTCCTTTACATTAGCTGTTTTTAAACCCTGCGACAGTACTGGCCATCTTCTTCATCCTGATGTACTACACTGACAGGTTAGTGTGATCATGAGTGGTCATCTCACACGATCACTAGTCTTAAATCAGGTCTGTGTTCTTATAATGAATCTTGCCTTATGGTCAGGCCATCCAGTTCTCTTTGTTTTCCCTTTTTTTCTCTTCACCAAGTGTGCTAATAGTGACTTGGTTTTCAAGTTTATTACAATTTATTAAACTGATCTTGTTCTTGTAAAGCTGACCCCATCAACTGTTTTTTTTAAATTACATTCATGTCCACATTTCCTGGTTTGTTGTTTCTGCTGTGTATGTCTGATGAGAAGGTCCAATGAGGCCTTCACACTGGCTAACAGCTTAGGCTCTCTCCTCGTAGTGCAGCCTATCAAAGACTTAGCCTCCACTCTAGCTAACACTTTCATGATCGCTACGCCTCTTCTCAGATGTGAAGTTTCAGAACTGGCTTTACACACCCCGCTGATGCCTGAGTTGGAGAGGGGTTGGAGAGATCTGCAACACAGTTCCTGAGAAGATAGTACATCTGTACTGGGTTGGGCAAAAAGCCCTTGCACCAACTTCACTCCAATAGAAACAAGCCCTTTTCACAGCTTAAGTGACATTAACACTAATGCAGACTTAAGAGTTAAAACACAGTCTTCCAGAGAATTCACAATCAAACATGTCTGCTTAGCATGTGTCATGCTGTCTTTCCTTTCCCTCATCATGATAGCAACAGAAGACACAAAGGGCAGCCAATATTAACAACAAGTCTCCACCACTTACGTCTGGTATCTGCTGTCTGTGTGCAGCAAGCCCCATAACTCTCGATGCATTCCCTCTGGACGTTTGGTGGCTGCATCTGGTTTCTTGATCTTTTTCTGAAAATATAAAACAAAACACATAATGCCTGGCTTTGCTTGAATTATTTTAACTACTTAAATAAATATGTGGCCGGTCTCCCTGGTTGAGGGGTTAGCAGCTTTCTCCGTAACCCCGAATACTCTCATGGTTGACATCGAGCGCACGAGAATTGGAACGGTTCGAGTCGCACCAGTGACTTATGAGAGTATGGAGCCGGTCACTCAGAAAGTTGTGGCGTGCTGATGAGTGTAATCTAGCCTAGGAATCAACATACAACTGAAAGATGCTGGTGTTGACCGCAATATCCTGAAACAGGATGGAAACGCGGAAAAAAAATATAAAAATAAATAAATAAATATGTGTAATTATTGAAATAAATGTGTAACTATTTAATTAATATGACTGATTGAAGAAAAAACGTTCCTGGAAAAGCCAAAATGTTCAGTCTCATGCAGCAAAGTTTGAAAATGTGTGTTTCACTGACACACTGGTTGTGAACACATCAACTTTGTTCTCTCATACACCCCTCCTTACTCTTCCAACATTCAACTCCTAATTTGAGCATCCTTGAATGTGTGAGCAGACATGTTGGTGTAGTGGGTAGGATGTTACACTGACAACGCATGAGCATGATCCCATGAAGGTTTGATGCTTGTGCTCAATGTTCCCATAGGAGAAAAAGACTGGCCACTAACCCCTCCATGCACTCAGGCCTAGACAATGTGATGGCTCAAGGACTTCACACACCCACAGCTGGCTCCTTCAACAGGACTTGTTCTTGTGTGTTCAAAGTGATCCATTGCAACTCTAAATAAATGTTTAAGTATTTAATTGACTGGCTTTTCCAGAATCAATATTATAACACTTCAGGCAAAACACACATGTTGCAAAGTGTAGATTCTAATCAATCTCTCAGGCACCCCTTTCTACCATGAATACACTTAACTCCTAATCCTTGACAAAGTTGTTCCATCTATTGTAACTGTTTAAATAAATGTGTATACAAACAATTCTGGTGTATTTGGTCACACACAAAAATCAATTAAATGTTAGCTACATTTCAAGGAATTTCCTATCCTCTTTTCCAGAAAGAACAATAATAGTATTTCACTGTCCGTATGTCCTCAACTGATATCTTTTTAGAATAGTTGCATGTGTCCCCAACCAGTATCACCTTAGAATAGTTGTGTGTATCCCCAACTGATATGTCCTTAGAACAGTTGTGTGTATCCCCAACTGATATCTCCTTAGAAAAGTTGCACGTGTCTCCAACTGATATCTCCTTAGAGAAGTTGAGCATATCCCCAACCGATATCACCTTAGAAAACTTGTGTATGTCCCCAACTGACGGTGAAAGCATTCATCCATTAGGTCAACCAGCTTGAAGACTGGTGTTAAGTCATCTGACCATGTCGCTCCACTGCCTTCTTCTCAGCAACTCCCTTCAGCTCAAGGATGTCCTGCTGGTGTGATATACTTCTTGTCTATGACATCTCATTGTTCTCTTGTCCTGGATGTTGCATGCAGTATTTTCAGGAGCAGATCTCCATGTCTTCTACAATGATGCAACCATGATCATGGTTAAACTTGCTCTCGGATAATAATGTAGCGGTTTCCATTACAATTCTACATTAACATTGGTGATTTGCAACCTCTGCCGTAGCAATTTCCAGCTGTTTGGACAAGTGAGTGTCCTGCTCTGCAAGCATGCAATAATTATGTAAATCATCATCATCATCATGTGGCTTTTCCAGTGACAAACTTTTCCCTCATAACAGTTTTGAAAGTCCTCTATCATAAACCAGCTGTCCAAACTCTGTTGTTGTCATGTGTAAATTATCTATTACATTTTTAATCCACCTGTGACATGGTCTTCCTCTTTTCTACTTCCCTGGTACACATCCCTCCATAATTATCTTTCCCAGACATTCATGTCTCTTTACATGCCCAAAATAGTTAATATTTCTCAATGTTATTTGTCTTTTCGGGTAGCAGTATCCCCCTATTAAAGGAGAAGTAAGGTGCCCCTTCCCTCCGCTAGCCTACAGGACAAGGTGGAATACACTTTTAGCCACTCGACCAGGGTTACGCCCTAAGTTCAAGGTGTATCCTGCGTGTCAAAGAACTGCATGACTGTGGGGAGCACTGTCGATAACGGAGGCAGTTAAGCTGTTGCGGGGGTGGTGCTTGACTGATGGGCATCTTGTACCGGGCCCCTTCCCCAGCACAAGGGCATTACTGGGGTGACCGTGTATGAACCCTCACCTACACTACACCAAATATGGTATTCAATTGTATTTCTAAGAATCATCGCTGGTGCTATGGAGATCATCTTCAGTGGTGGAATGGAGAGAGAAGGCATAAAAATAGAAGGGCGGGGGCCAGGAGAGTAAGGAAAACAAAACAATGCCTAGGATTCAAATATATAAGAGTGGGCTATAGAAAGTGTCGCAGTGCCAGGCAGAGAGGGCATGTACTGGATAAGCTGATTTATGACCGATGTCATCATGCTGTAAGAATTGAATAGAGATGATTACCAGTGCCATGGATATGTCAGCCACATTAATACGACTGGACAGGGGAGACATGGGCAGAGTCTTCTAGTGAAGGAGGAATTAAAACATGAGGCTTTAGACCTAAGTTAGTGGAATAACAATGCAAGAGAGGTGCAGGGTATAAAGATAGAGATTGGGGTCTGACCTGGAACTTAAATAAATGTATATGTCGCGATAGATTCTTTTGTCACAAAGGAACGATGGGACTGGCTTAAAAAGCTGGAGGAGACCCCAGGCAGCAGGCTTCTCATTTGTGGGGACTTAAATGCATGAAACAGAGAGTGGGACAATGCTGGGGAAAATTAACAGGGAAATGCCCTTGCAGAAGCCATGGTGGATTCAGAAGTAGTTTGCATAGATGATGGGAGGCCAACGAGAATTGGAATGAGGCCTGGTGGTGCAGACCCGGCTGCTGACCTGGCTTTTGTCACCCAGTTGACAGTACTGGATGTAAAATGGACTGTCCTAGGGGATCATGGTAGTGACCATCTAACCTGTTCAATATTGATTTCTAAGTCCAAGAAGACCAAAGCTGTGAGAGCACAGTTCTGGAAATTGCACAGATAGATGCATAGGAAAGATCATCATACCACAGTAGGTACAATATACAGAGATAGTGGCTTGCCTTTGACAAAAGACAAAGAAAAAGGGGAAGCTTTCCTGCAGAGATTTATAGCACAGACAGATTAGGATGAGGGGACATCAGAGTCTCAGTTAGAGAAGGTCTATCAGGTACCATTAAAAATACCTGCTGTGAAGATATCAGACATCTGGAAGATATAAAAAATGTATTGAAAAAAGCAAAAGACACCACACCAGGACCTGACAGGGTTAGGTACGCCTACATGAGGGATGTGAGTGATGGAGAACTAATGGAGAGGCTGCTTCCTTTAACCTGAGCATCAGGACATCACCAGTACCCCAGGATTGGGTGCACAGCTATTTAATGCCACTTCCTAAACCAGGCAAAGATCTTTTCAAGCTAAATGGGTTCAAGATCATCACCCTATACATTTGGCAAGGTGCTGGAGAAGACTGTTGCTGTTAAGCTTCAGGACTATTTAGAAAGGGAAAAGCTCCTCCTGAAAGGTTTGAAAAGTTACCGGCCAGGGAAGGATACTTGGATGAATGCAGCCGCTTTTGCCTATGTGTCTACATGACCTACTCTTGACAATTTCCAATTGCAGAGGGATTTTTAGCACCTGCAAAAAGGAACTTCTATACACAGAAGAAGGCTAGGTATTTTGTCTCAGTATTTGCCACATGTAATGCACTGCACAAAAGATTTTGTAGACCAGGGTATGAGGTAGAATGATCCTCACTACATTTTCTTGCCAGAAACATGTTGACAATTATCTCGGATCCTACGGTTTCTGACCACAATAGAATGTAAATCATGAAACTCTGATGCTAAAGTCACTGCATTAATTCCCCAAGCATAAGTTTATAAGTAACCACAAGGCTGAAAATGGTGGAATAAAACTGAATAACTTGGATATCATATATTCTCTGTGCTGGGACTGAACCTGATATCTTTGGAAATAGAAGTGTGTGTCATACTTACAAACAAGATAAATCACAACCAATTGAAAAATGATACCTTTCTGCCATCATTCATTAAATATTCCTTGGTCACAAAATCTGTAGCCCCTTGTCCAGCATCCAACTCCAGGATATCTCTCACATCGCTGCTGGTGGCCATCTGTACAAAATGATGAACTCATTATATACAATACACTATACAATTAGCTATTTGCTGCCAAACTATTCTTTGTAGAAACTACTGTAAAAATTTTTACCAGTATTTTTAGTTTCTTCTCTTCTTTAATCATGTTGAAAAAGATGTTAGTCGCAATTTAAAACATTTGAGGATTATTTGGTATTCTCTTTTCAATCACATTCTGATAGAATATTGTACTGTTGCCTGTTTATAGACAAATCACTTAGATGTGGAATAGTTTTTCGGTCAGCTCTTGGTTGTCTACTTTAATGCAAGATGTTAAGCCATAAATCAGACTCCATTATTATTTGTTTTTAATGGCATCTTCACTCTCTGCTTTAATTTAAATAGTATCATCATCAAGTGCCCTGCCAGCTGGCGTAGGCGTTCATGGCTCTCCACAGATCTCAGTCTTTAGTGTTCTGGGTCAACTCTGCTGATGATATTCCTCCATGCCAGTCTTAATCCATCTAGCATCATTTCTGGTGTGAACTCCTGACAATGTCAAGAAGAGGGGAATGGGAATCTCCATGGTGAAGTGGTCAAGCCATCTGCCTCATGCTCCAAAGGTTGTGGATTCAATTCTAGGCTACATCTTTCAGTTCACGAGTGCATTTTTATCGGAGACTCCTAGGGGCCGTCGCTGATATCGGAGTTTGTGCTTTCTGCAATGCTTTTGGCAGGCCACCCTGGGGAAAGAGACCGAGCCATATGGGATAAAAACAGGTGCTATGAAGTAAATCCTTTCGACTTGTAAGACTTTTTGTTATATCTAGTGGACCAACCAGCATCTACACATCATGACATCTACTGCACGAGACTAAGCACCGATGGGTGTGCCTGGTGCACTATGTCGATTCCTAATTCAATCAATAAAAGTCAGGGTAGTCCCACAGATGATGCTGCTGTTGGAGTGTGAAGTGTTAAGCTTTCACTTATTCTAGACCATGAGGTCTGGTGACCAGTTTGCTTTCTTGTCACCGTTCATTCCCAGCAAATTGTCAGCTACCCTTTTATGAGGTTGGCCCAACCTCAAAGATTGAAACCAATTATCCTGCCTTGGTTAAGGATTGAACTTAGATAACTGTCTTGGCAGGCAAGCACACTAACCACTATTCCCCCAGGGTTCCTCTATAGTATATACGTTTGCTTCTGTCATATAAAAAACAAATGCTTCCATACAACAAGAGCTGAATATTGAAAAAGGTTGGCTAATAAAGATGATAAAGCAAAGAAAGTTGAAATATTTTAGTCACTTGAAACATCATGAAAGTTTAGAGAGAACAATCATGCAGAGGTATACTTCCGGGAAGAGAAGAAGAGGAAGGCCATAGAGAAGATAGGTGCAAGATGTGGCAGATGATCTCCAGATGGGTGTATCAGATGCAGGGCATCTTCCTTATGACCGAGAAGTTTTCCAGACTGTTGTTATGGGAGCGAAGTTCTGCAAGGGACATGCTACTGAATGAATGAATGACAGTGAAAAGCATGGGCACTGGCTGCATATGCCCAGTTGCAAGTGAAGGCAGTAAAGATCGTGTCTGGAAAGTCCCTAAATGTCAAAAGAAATATTAGACCAAGGGCCTTGACCCAAAACATGCACAACATACGAGATTTAATGCATTCAGCCCCTTGTGTGCTATATGATTATGTATGACTTATTCACAAAGATAATCAGAGTAGGAATTTGTATGCTTGGCGACACTAATGGGAATTAGTTATTTGCAAAAATGAGGACATTCCTTAAGTAATTTATTTATTTACTTTTTTTTTGCGTGCTTGGTCGCTTTGAACTCAAGCATAGTCCATACACACTACTTCTAGTAGTGCTGGAGTTGAATTTTGCGTGTGGATTAGCTTTTCCTATTACCAGTGTCCTTCGCCATCAGGCAAACCCACTCTGACTTCAGAGGTGCTTGTAATTTACATTCCCAAGTCAAGGACAATAGGTCAACATTTTAATCCAACTGTCCGGTGTAGGGGTTAAACCCCTTACCTCGGCATCAGCAGACCTTTTTCAAACACACGTCAATTCTCAATTTATATTTATTATATCAGACATCTGCCTCTGCCTGTCAATGTCTAAAACTAAAAGCAGTCTTGAACTGTACTTCCCTTCAATGAGTCAATGCTAAACAAAGCACAAACATAAAACAATTAAAACAATGTTTTCCCGTGATGAATTTGAATAACGAAGACACAAACAATAGATTGCACGATTTATTGCCTGGCATATTTTGCTGCATCTCGTCAGGTACATACTGCAGAAATCACACAACTTACGTGAATTAATTAGACAAATCCTTCAAACTGAAATATACACATGTTCGTACAGTAATGTCGATTGTCTACCACGGTAATTTTAAACTGACTAACATGTCTTTCTGCTTACACAAGGACGGCTTACGAAGGTTGATTAGTATAGCTTCAGCAAACTTTAACAATCGACTACTTTGTGTGTTGAACAACACACGGAAGGCACTGTCTCTTTCAACCACATGACCACTCTCGAGCACGTGTCTCCCTACCGATGAAGCCAGACTTTTCCGGTGTGTCGGCCTGCCTAGGCTACCATCTTCTGTGTGTAGTATCTTGTCCAACCAATTTGGAATATGTTCCGAAACCCTGCTATGTAACTGTCGCTCAGTTCTGCCTATGTAGATGGCCTCGCATCTGCATGTAAATTGGTAAATACAATTTGATTTGGCGTACTAAGCTACAGGTTCTTTTACTGCTGGGACTGGGATTGGTGTGTTTCTGTACCTGATGACTAGAGCTGCAGCACAGAATGTTCGCTAGACTGCTGTGGTGAGCCGGTACGAACATGTGTATATTTCAGTTTGAAGGATTTGTATAATTAATTCACGTAAGTTGTGTGATTTCTGCAGTATGTACCTGACGAGATGCAGCGAAATATGCCAGGCAATAAATCGTGCAATCTATTGTTTGTGTCTTCGTTATTCAAATAAAACAATTACTTGAATTTGCGGGGTTAAAATAGGTTGTATTAAAAGTAAAATATAAAAGAACATTAAATAATTATGCAAATTTAGGTAAGCATACTATTACTGTAGAATCGGCTATTTCACTTCTAAGTTATGTTTACATATTTTTCGTTGTTGTCGTTGTGGGCAGTGAGTAGCTGCATTTGATAGGCTATTATGATAATATTTAAACATCAGTGTCTAAGTGGCAGGCAACTGAACATATGTCCAGAATGGGAACAACACAAACTGGCGTTTAAAACAACTGCTATTTCAGTATTTGGAAAGGAAATATGTGTCTACCTCTATAAGAACTAACTGAAGCTGAGCAGACAATTAATTCACACATAAATTCACAATAATATCTCCGCTGAGATGAGAGCAAGTTAATGTTGTGTTGTATTTAAATTTAGAGACCGGAATATCATATATATGTCACTCACCAACAAATTACAATAGATTTCATGTTGTCACTTCAATCCAGTTTGTGTTTTCCATATATTATAACTTTTGAGAAATTAGAAAAATTTTATTACGCTAATATCCAGTTGCTGTTCTTAAACTGTGAAAATTTGAAGAAAAAAATTACAAATGAGGCAAACAAATGTATTGTATTTTATAATTATTAATAATAAATAATAATAAATATTATTAAATTAATTAATTGTAAACAACGTTGACTCTTGAGTAAATCAACCGCAACAACCAACCTTTTCTCTGCTGGAACGGCAAAGTAACTAATGTTATTCCACTGATAATAAAACACTCCAACAGCAATCTTGTGTAAACAATCGTCACTGGTGACATTAAGACATGTTTCCTGTGTTTGAAATATATATTTCCCCAGTCAAATCTGACAAAACATCCACCGATAACGTTTCTACTCCTGGCTAAACTGAAGCGGAAACTGTCACGAATTGTAGTTTTTAGTTTACCTGTTAAATTTAAAAGTTGAAATGGTAAACGACACCGAAGATTGTACACTGCTGAGAAGTTTATGTTTACAGTATATTAATTATTATCTGTAACTGTAAGCGAAGTGAATAATTGGAAGTGCACAATAATAACGGTAACACGACAAAAATACATTTTATAATATTTAATAAATTACACCTAATAGTAATAGTAACATGTTTATAAACAATATAATTATAATTCATGAAAGAATAAAGCACTCCCGCTCCCGCATGATGATTATAATTTATATTATAATTATAATAAAATAATGAATTAATTGAATCAATATATAAACTATACATAATACTACAATCAATCTCTCTCTCTCTCTCTCTCTCTCTCTCTCTCTCTCTCTCTCTCTCTCTCTCTCTCTCTCTCTCCTCTCTCTCTCTCTCTCTCTCTCTCTCTCTCTCTCACTCTCTCTCTGACTCCCTCTCTCGAATTATTGTGGGTGTGTGTGTGTGTGCAATCATCATCATCAAGTGGTACCATGCCAGCTGGCGTAGGCATTCATGGCTCTCCACAGATCTCAGCCTTTGGACTTTGGTTTTCTGGATCAACTCCACTGTTGATATTCAGATATTCCTCCATGCCACTGTTCTGTCGCAATCCATCCAGCATAATTTCTCTTGGTCTGCCTGTGCTTCTCTTCCCCCGATCTTTCCAGTTGTCACAATGTTCTCCAATGCCTCTCTTAACTTATCATCACATGACTGAAAAAAGCTGTTTGCCTCTTTCTTATATAATGTTCTAGTTTCATTAGCCTCTTTTAGGCAGTCGTCGTTAATTACTCTGGCAATCCAAGGAATTCACAACATTCATCCCAGGAACCACATCTCTGTTGCTTCCAATCTTTTCCTAATTTGTTCATTTGCATTCCAAGATCCACAGCCATACAGCAAAATATGTTCTATATACCATACTATGTACTATAAGACGCACCTTAATTTTTAAGCAATTTAAAAAAAAAATTACATTTTTACCATTTTTATTATTAGATTGCAAAGCCAGACTAAAAAAAAATTCTTAGTTTATAAAACCGAACTGACCTTTAAAATCCCTGAAAATCGTCATCTGAACTTTCTTCTTCTTCTTCTTCTTCTTCTTCTTCTTCTTCTTCATCGTCATCGTTGTCCTCTTCATATATAAGATGGTCTTCACTGCCATCGAGAGCGTTACTTATGCCGCACTTCTTGAAAGATTTAACAATAATATCTTCTCTCACTCTAGACCACGACTGTTTTATCCACTGACACACTTGTTTGATTGTAGGTCGTTTTAAAGCTCCCTTCGGCGTGAATTCATGTTGGGTTTCATCCATCATCCATTTGTTCCATTCCTCTCTCATATACACTTTAAATGGTTTATTTATCGAGACATCAAGAGGTTGCAATTGTGAAGTAAGTCCTCCCGGAATAACAGCAAGCTCTGTATTTCCCTGTCTCAATTTCTCTTTCACAGAATTTTTCAAATGACTACTAAACTGATCTAGCACAAGAAGAGAACTCTTCTTCAATAAAGCACCTTTCCTTCTCTCCCACACTCTGTTAATCCATAATTTCATACCAGCCTCGTCCATCCAACCCTTGTCATGTACGTGAACAACAACACCTGGCGGTATTTCAGAAGGTTTTGGCATTGTTTTGCGCTTGAAAATGATCATTGGATTAAGTTTAGTACCGTCAGCACAACATGAAAGGACAACAGTGTAGTGCATTTTTTCATGTCCACTTGTTTTTATAGTTACAGTTTTAGCACCTTTCATGGCAACAGTTCTGTTACTCGGCACATCAAATGTCAGAGGAGTTTCGTCCATATTCGCTATTTGGCTTAGTTCCACACTGGTTTTCTTTCGATGTTGGATAATAAAGCGATGGAAAGATAATATTTTCTCTTCATACTCTTGTGGCATTTTCTGAGATATTTTGGTTTTGGTTCGCATGCTAAGTCCATGACGCTTCATAAACCTGTAGCACCAACCAACTCCACCCTTAAAGTCTGTTAAGTTCCACTGTAGCGCTAGCTTACGAGCGTGTATTTGAATCATTTTTGTATTAATTCCAATGCCATTTTGACGGTGTCTTTGAATCCATTTCAATACATCATCTTCTAGTTTTGGCCATTTTGCATTCAGCCCTCTATTTGCACATTTAGTCTTCCTCATTTTTTTCAGTTCTTCTTTACTAGCCCGCCAATCGCGAATGGTTTTTTCTGTTGGTGGAGGGCCGAAATGCCGCTCAGCTGCTCTGTTTCCATGTTCTTCTGCATATGCTATTACTTTCAATTTATAGCCCGCATCATATGAATACCTTTTATTTTTTTCCATTGCGAAACTAGCTACTAACAAAAATATTGTACTGTTACCGATAACACAAATCACTTTCAATTCAAGTTCACTGGCACCGTAGACTGCAATGACGCATCATAGGCTAGACAATGTTCTGGGTTTGTGATGGCGGGGCGGGAGGGAGACAGTGTTAGCAAGCTTGTGAATCCCCGCAACTCATGTTCGTCGCATCGGTGCACTGCTGCTGCCAGTTGAATCCAATGTTGCCAGATAGAGATAGGTTTCCCGCGGCATCGAATATATGGCCATTTTTAAGACTGGCGGGAATTTTAAATCAAACACTGGACATTTTTATATTAATTTCGAGTATAAGACGCACCTGAATTTTGGAGGCAATTTTTTGAAGAAAAAAGTGCGTCTTATACTCCGTAATAGCACTTCAGCACTCTCTTACATTCAATGATAGTGACTTATTGTATAAGATATTCTTCATTTTCTTAAATGCAGCCTTTGCTTGCCCTATTCTGCCCTTAATCCCTGTTATGCATCTTCCATCTGATGTTATAAATGCCCCTAGATATTTACAACTATCCACTTGGTGAAGAATTTTCCCTTCCTTTTCTATTTCACCTTTGGATGTCACCTTTATCTTTGATATGACCGTTGTTGCTGTTGTCTTGATATTCAAGGAGAGTCCTTTCTGTGCACTTTCTGCTACTACAATGTCCAACAGTTATTGTAGATCTCTTACATTATCCACCATCAATATTGTGTCATCTGCATGGTGTATATTGTTTATATTATAACCTCTGAATAGTATTCCTGGCTTCTCTTTGATCTCTCTCATTATTACTTCTCTATAGAGGGAGAAGAGATCCAGTGACAAAACACATCCCTTTTTTGTTCATAATGTCCTTCTTTATTTCCTATTTTAATTGCTGCTACTTGGTTCCATAAAATTTTTTTTTTATTATTCTGAGATCTTTCCCATCAGTGTTAATATCTTCCAACATTTTAACCAATTCATCATGTTTAAGAATTCTCTTGATGATAGGCTGGGCTTTAGCAAAGGTCGGCATTGTTGCCTCTACAAGTTTGATAGGTTGTTTTTTTTTTGGCCTATGCTCACTTGAGCTCAAGCATAGTCCATATATGTGCTACTATGTCTAGTGCACTGGACTGATTATTTGCATGTGGATTAGCTTTCCTTGTTACTAGTGTCCCTTGCCATCAGGTGAACCCACTCTGACTTCTGAGGTGCTGTCAGAAGTCGGGGTGCCCCACCGGCTAGATGAAAGTATTTTTCACTGGCGAGCAACCCCTAATAGTCAGAAACTGACTAGGGACAAAAACTATATGGCTGAACTATAGATTAAGCCCTGAATATCCAACGTACAGCTCCAAGTGGCTCGTTACAAAATTGAAATGAACTGTGCTGAATATTCGCCAAGGAATAGAAAGAGAAGGTTAGCTCAGATAGATGTTTTAAGTCTAAATATGTGATTATAGACGACTATCTCAGTACAGGTTTTCTCCCTGACTGCTCCTTTCCTTGGTGTGTAAGTGAACCCCCACCAATGTACACACACAACACGTATGCACAATTGGAAAAAATATAATGACAGAACTATGAGTTACAATACTACAACATTTATTTGCTAATCATAACAATAGACATCGGATGATTGTCAATATGAGGATGATAAAATCATATAACATATTGTGATGAGAAACATTACGTAACTTTACTTGTTACTTCATCTATCTGGAACTGTGGTCCAAATCCCCACTCTCCAGTAGACTCAACAAAAGAACAGCTTGCCGGTATTCTGACGACTGCCAGTCCTGGCTCTCCCTAGTCATAACTCGTTCTTGAGATCTATAACATAGGTGCTCCTTGTGAGAGCTGTTCTGAAGTCAAACTTAATCTAACATAAAACAGGCTAGGGACCCTTATTTAAGCTGAGTCAAGCAGACCGTATTATCTCCTTGGCATTCCCGTCATAAATTCTTCTTATCTCCTCCTGACAGTAATTGCAATTAACTCCAAGTCTGTCCAGTCATAAAATTCTTTCTGCATGCACACTAGCCTTCACACCTGTGGGTCTGACCATTATTAGCCCACTGAGTCTTATCAGTGATTTCACACCTTGCGCCTCTAGTCTCTACCAGATGGGGTCAGCCATCGCGGTTGGGTGATTTCCTAGCTATTCTTATCAGGTGTCATGTCAAGGGAACAATTAGGTTCTCATGGTCAACAGCCAGTTTACAACTCTGTGGGTAAACCAGGTTTTAATTACACAGTCCATGGCCCAGTTCATTGTTGATTCAGCATGTCTGGGTCAGCAGTTTCCCAAGGTGTATACTAATTATCTAGTTGCCATTTTACTTGCCATCTGCAAGCTTACGTCATGGCTAGTTGGTTTTAATTACTATTCAGTCCCTTGAGTCTGCCCTCCCGTCTGGCTGGATTGATAACAAATGGGGGTGACTGGTACTGGTGTCAAATTAACTTCCCAAATAGAAAGCCATTCCTGGTGGTTTGTTTACTTGCAGGTTTTGCAAGCTTACGTCAAGACGGTATAGCCTTGAATATAGAGAAAACAGTTTTGTTCGTCTGTTGATTCTCTACATGGCCTATCAAAAGTGAACCGAAAATTGTTCTGGGAAGTAAAGGCTGCCAATTCGTGACAGGTGCTTGTAATTTACATCCGCAAGTAAAGGTTGAGAAATCAACATTTTAGTCCAATTGACCAGTGTAGGGGTTGAACCCGCTACTTCTGCATTAGCACACCGGAAGTTTAGAGCAAGTGCTCTTATCCATTTGACCATAGTGACCTCCTTTCATTGTCACCAGACTCTAACACAGTGCCCAGGGGAGACAATGCTTGTAAAATGGGTGCCATGTCGTTTTCTATAAATTACCTGGGAAGGAGAAGTTATGAGGATGCTAGCTGGTCATTCCACTTCTTTGTCCCTATGACCTTGTATTATATGTGAAGTTCAAATACTTTATACCAACACAACAATATCTGTATACACTTTTCAGTGACGTTAGACTGCTAGTAGCAATAACCACAGAATGACTGCGGGAGGGACCACATACAAATCTGCCAGAGACTCCAGTCATGCAGGCAGCAGTACTCCTCGCTTCTGGAAACCAGGTACCAGTGTAAACTGTGTGCTTTTGTATTTTCTTGTTCCTGAGAATAATATTTCCTGTGTGGGAACAGAAAGTTACAACTAAAATTTATAAAGGAAATATCTCATTCAACCCTGCAATGTTATAACTGGGAAAAGTAGTAAAAGTAAAGATAAGAACCCTGTCATACATCTTGAGGCTTTATTATATTTGTTGCTAGCTCTATATTTTATAGATCAGCTGACACTTGATTACAGTAAATAGTAAAAGTAACTGATTAAGACTGGTTAAAAAGAGGAACAAGAAGCATATGTGTGTTTTATTAGTGATCACACTGCATATTTTCAGTGTTCATCTTTAGTGCGTGCATCTTTTTTCATTCATTATATTTTCTATGTTATGTGGTTATTTCTAACTTCATGGAATTTACTATTTGATCCACGGAAAAGAATCCTTTATATGTACATCTGGTCTGTTGGATTATATGGTTTAAGATATTTTTTTCTCTCATAAGTTGCATATCCTTTACAGGACATTGCAGTCAACATCAGCATTTTTTGCTGTTCTGATCTCTTGGCAAGCCTGTGTTCAGTAGTTTACCATTGCTTTCTGAACGACCGGCACCCATACCAATTTGTAAAAAACCAACGCAAGGCAGTCTGCTGCCAAATCGCCCACAGTTGTGTTTCGAACGCGGTATGCAGGATCACGATCTGCGTCTGTAACCACATCGCCACAGAGCCAGCAGTTTAAGATATAGGCAATTAATAAACATTCAACCCTACAATGTAAAACGTGGTAAAAAAAACATATACAGGCATCTGAGATGTGGTGTTATTGAAAAATGACAAGAACTATGTGGGTTGACAAATTGAAAAGAACTATGTGGGTTGACAAATTGACAAGAACTATGTGGGTTGACAAATTGACAAGAACTATGTAAATTGACAAGAACTATGTGGGTTGACAAATTTTCAGGAGCCATGTGGTTTGACAAATTGACAAAAACTATGTTAGTTGAAAAATTGGCGAGAAACATGTGGGTTGGCAAATTCGCAAGAACTATGTGGGTTAACCAATTGACAAAAACTATGTGGGTTGACAAATTTTCAGGAGTCATGTGGGTTGTCAAATTTTCAGGAGTCATGTGGGTTGACAAATTGACAAGAACTATGTGGGTTGAAAAATTGGCAAGAAACATGTGGGTTGACAAATTCACAAGAGCTATGTGGGTTGACAAATTTATAACAACTATGTGGGTTGACAACTTGACAAGAACTATGTGGTGTGACATATTGACTAGAACTGTGTGAGTTGACAAATTGGCAAGAACTATGTGGGTTGACAAATTGGCAAGAACCATGTGGGTTGATAAATTGACAAGAATTATTTGGGTTGACAAATTGGCAAGAACTATGTGTGTTGACAAATTTTCAGGAGCCATATGGGTTGACAAATTGACAAGAGCTATGTGGGTTGACAAATTGACAAGATCTATGTGGGTTGATAAATTGACAAGAACAATGTGGGTTGACAGATTGACAGTAACTATATGGGTTGACAAATTGGCAAGTGAATCAGTTTTGGAAAATACAGCACAACAAAGAAGACTACTTAAAGTAATCAAAAAGTAAAGACATTCATGATCTGGTCACACCCAAAGACATGGAGAAACAAAAGAAAGAATACAGGAGGACACAATACTGGGGGAAGAGGAAGGGACAGACCAAGGTCAGTATTGACAAAACAGTCATGAACAGATCCATCATTGCAGACATACTGGAGTTAAAGGGAGCAGCTCAAGACAGACAATGATGGAATGGAATAATCTAGAAGCTTCATAAACAACCCACAGGCTGAAATATGTGCTAATGTAAAAGTAATAGTAAACAGCCGCTTTTCATGTCTTGCTGTATATTGGGTACATGGTGCTAATCCCATATGTTTAGACCAGTCAGCACTCGATGGGTGATTTAGACAAAGTAGTGCTAGCTGTCTTTACTTCCCATGTAACTTCTTCATACCAATTTTAGACTTAAGTGATTGTTTGTTCCATATGTTCTTATTAGGCACTTTTCACAAGTGAACTTCTGCACTGGATAGTACGGAAGTGAACTGGATCGTGTGAATGCAGATGTTTGTTGACTAATTGTGTTCTGTTGTTGTTCAGGGACACCAGCGCCAGGTCTGGGCAACATATCTGAGGAGAGAACGTCAACAACAGACCAGGGCGGAGCAGACAGTACTAGTGTGGTGTATAACCCTTACAGAAACCTGTCCATTGAACAGCAAAGACAGAAGTTGCCGGTGTTTCAGGTACTTGCCTGCTTGGATTGGATTAATTCATTCATTAACTCATTGGATTCAAGGACCACTTTTATTGTGCTTGAAATTATCCAATTATGTTCTGAGGAGCGGCTGGCCGAGTGGCTACAATGCCAGACTCTCCTTCGGGAGACCCGGGTTCGATCCCTTGGTAAGGTGTGGGATTTTTTTCTGTCGGGGGCAAAAAGAAATCCTAACCTGCACAGTTCGCGGCGACCCCACTAGCCAGGCGACCTTAGTTCCTCAGGCTCAAAGACCCCTCTGCCATACACCGCAAGGTACTATATTGGCAGTAAATGACAGTTTATGACAGTTCTGGTCTGCTCTTTATCTAGGTCAGTCAAGATGATTCTTAGTTCAATGCACAAACTTTATCTCTTTCCTGTAGTTGTATATAATTTTCTAGTTTCATTAGCCATTTTCAGGCAATCGTTTGTTACAAGGGCAGTCCAAGGTATTCACAACATTCATCTCAGGAACCACATCTCTGTTGCTTTTAAGCTTTTCCTAATTTCTTCATTCAAGTTTCATGATTCACTACCATGTAGCAAAACTGGTGTTATATGATATTTCAGCACTCTCTTACATTCAACGTATTACATAAGATACTTTTAATTTTCTGAAATGCAACATTTTCATGACCTATTCTGTCCATTGCTGGCTTCCTGGCCTAGAGGTTAGCAACTTTTCTCCGTAATCTCGTATACTCTTGTATACTCTCGTAAGTAACGTGACGACGGTGAGAATCAACAGTGGTTCGAATCGTGTCGGTAACTTACGGAGTATGTGAGCCGGCCGCTCAGACAGCAATGGCAAACTACTGAGCGTAATCTTGCCAAGAAATCAACAATCAGCTGAAAGATGCTGATGTTGACAGCAATGTCCTGTATAGGATATTTTTTTTTTTTTTTTCCCGCGTTTCCATCCTGTTTCAGGATATTGCGGTCAACACCAGCATCTTTCAGCTGTATGTTGATTCCTAGGCTAGATTACGCTCATCAGCACGCCACGACTTTCTGAGCGACCGGCTCCATACTCTTATAAGTCACTTTTGCGATTTGAACCACTGCTAATTCTCGTCGCGTCACGTGACGAGAGTATTCGGGGTTAGCGGAGAAAGCTGCTAACCCCTCGGCCATGGAGCCGGCGTATAGGATATGCAAAACATTAAATTTTTTAATTCTGTCCATTATCTGGTGTCATGCTTCTTCCATTTAATGTTGTAATTGTCTCTAGATATTTCAATTTATCAACTTGTTTAAGCATTTCCCCTTACATTGTTATCTCAAATTTTGGTGCATCTTTTTCTTTGATATAACCATAGTTTCTGTTCTATTGATATTCATGCAAAATCTTTTTTTTTTTTGCTCTCACTGTTACTACAATGTCCAAAAGTTGTTGATCTTTTGCATTATCCGCCATCAATACTGTGAAATCTGCACGTTTCATTTTATAACAGCCAACTTATTATTTTTTTTTTTTTCGTTTGCTCACTTTTAACTCATGCATAATCCAAACTGGACTTATTTTTACAGATGGGCTAGCTTTCCCTATTACCAGTGTCCCTCGCCATCAGGCTAACTCACTCAGTTATTTGAGATTTACTAAAACACAGTAAAGTTTCTTCTTCTCTTCATTCCTCTTTCTAGGGACATGCGTCACACCTAGTTATGTACCTCAGAGGCCCCTGTTTCTGACATCAGCATGCATTTGTATTAGGTCTACTTCCTCTAGGTCACATGTATCAAACTCAAGGCCCGCAGGCCACATCCGGCCCGCCGTATAATCATATCAGGCCCGAGAGGTCTCAACCGACGTTCAAATATATTCGGCCCAAGAGAGAATTTTAGGCCAAAATATTTTTTATGGTCACGATATAAAGTGCAACAGAGGTGTTTCCAAGGCACCAGGGCCATGTTCTATACTGGCCAAGATTTACTAACATGTCCTAGTCATGCGTCCTGGGCAACAGGTCCCTTCGGGGTCCTGGCTAACGTAATAGGATCGCTGATTCTTCCGAAGTCGGAGAGTATCTGCCTGCACAGCGAGGAACCACCAGTGTGCACACCAATAAGCCAGACTTGGGACAACAGTTACTCACGCAAACCTCAGGTCCTGTATGATATCACACTGATGTTGGACAACAGGATGTCTTCATCCGACATACAGGACTTTGCGCTGGAGTTCACAGCCAGCAAATGCAAGCAAGCAAGCAAATTCCCTGATTAGCAGCCTTTCGAATGATAGGCTACCTGAGAGTATTCTCGCGTCGATCAGAATAAGCGAAAATAAAAGTTGTGTAGTGAGTTAGTGTTCATCGTTATAGTTACTTTGCAACGTTCAGATGCTCGTTTTGGATTGGCGCACAAAAAATGAAAGTAGTGTAATGCCAGGATATTACATCACCTTTTCCCACCACGGCTAACCTGATATCAATCAAGCGTCTGTCGGTAGATGCACAATCTTTTAAAATCAAAACTAGCCTTTAAAATGGCCAAGAGAAAAGTTGATTCTGAAAACAGAGCCTTTCAAAGCTGCTGGGAGGCTGAATATATGTTTACTGATATTGGCGGTAAATCTGTGTCTAATTTGTGGAGATAATGTGGCTGTGATCAAAGAATATAATCTGAGACAGCACTACGAGAATAAACATCAAGACAAGTTAAACAGCCTGAATGCAGAGCAGAAGCTACAGAATGTAGAAGAATTGAAGAAGTATCTAACATCACAGTAGATGTTTTTCATCAAAGCAATTTCACAAACTGATGCTGCAGTCAAAGCAAGTTTTATTGTGTCAGAGGAGATCGCAAAATCAGGCCGACCATATACAAAAGGGAGAGTCTATGAAGCGCTGCATGATGAAAGTGTGTGACGTCTTGTGTTCAGACAGAAAGCAGATGTTTGCAAAGGTAAGCCTTAGCAGAAATACGGTTGTTGATTGGGTTTGTGAGATGGCCACTGATGTGAAAACACAGCTGATCGAAAAAGGCAAAGATTTTGTTGCATTCTCCCTTGCTGTCGATGAAAGTAATGACACGACTGACACTGCACAGCTCGCCATCTTCATCCGTAAAGTACACTCCAGTTTGAATGTTACAGAATAAATATTGGACATGAAATCCATGCATGGGACAACGACTAGAAAAGGCATTTTTGACAACATATGTCAAAGTTTAACGAACATGAACCTGCCTTGAGACAAACTCGTTGGATTGACAATAGATGGAGCACCGTCGATGTGTGGCGAAAAAAGTGGACTAGTTTGAAGGATGTGGTTAAAGATGCAGGAGAACTGTACTGGTGAATTGATAGCATATCATTGCATCATACACCAAGGATCGCTGTGTGGTAAAGTCCTCAACATGGAAGATGTAATGAGCATTGTAACACAAACCGTCAACTTTAGCAGATAGCATATTAATGTTTAAAAAAGGTTTAATTTTTGGCTTATTGAATGTTTATCCTTTCCGATCCGCAACCTTACGTGTGATTTGAGTTTTGGCCCACTGAGCGATTGAGTTTGACACCCCTGCTCTAGGTAGACTTCATCCAACATTTGTGCCAGGTGTACTTCCTCTAGGTAGACTTCACCCAACATTTGTGCTAGGTAGACTTCACCCAACATTTGTGCCAGGTGTACTTCCTCTAGGTAGACTTCAACATTTGTGCCAGGTGTACTTCCTCTAGGTAGACTTCAACATTTGTGCCAGGTGTACTTCCTCTAGGTAGACTTCAACATTTGTGCCAGGTGTACTTCCTCTAGGTAGACTTCAACATTTGTGCCAGGTGTACTTCCTCTAGGTAGACTTCATCCAACATTTATGTCAGGTGTACTTGCTCTAGGTAGACTTCATCCAACATTTGTGCCAGGTGTACTTGCTCTAGGTAGACTTCATCCAACATTTGTGCCAGGTGTACTTGCTCTAGGTAGACTTCATCCAACATTTATGTCAGGTGTACTTGCTCTAGGTAGACTTCATCCAACATTTGTGTCAGGTGTACTTGCTCTAGGTAGACTTCATCCAACATTTATGTCAGGTGTACTTGCTCTAGGTAGACTTCATCCAACATTTGTGCCAGGTGTACTTCCTCTAGGTAGACTTCATCCAACATTTGTGTCAGGTGTACTTGCTCTAGGTAGACTTCATCCAACATTTGTGCCAGGTGTACTTCCTGTAGGTAGACTTCATCCAACATGTGTGCCAGGTGTACTTCCTCTAGATAGACTTCATCCAACATTTGTGTCAGGTGTACTTGCTCTAGGTAGACTTCATCCAACATTTGTGTCAGGTGTACTTGCTCTAGGTAGACTTCATCCAACATTTGTGTCAGGTGTACTTCCTCTAGGTAGACTTCATACAACATTTGTGTCAGGTGTACTTCCTCTAGGTAGACTTCATCCAACATTTGTGTCAGGTGTACTTGTTCTAGGTAGACTTCATCCAACATTTGTGTCAGGTGTACTTCCTCTAGGTAGACTTCATACAACATTTGTGTCAGGTGTACTTCCTCTAGGTAGACTTCATCCAACATTTGTGCTAGGTGTACTTCCTCTAGGTAGACTTCATCCAACATTTGTGCCAGGTGTACTACCTCTAGGTAGACTTCATCCAACATTTGTGCCAGGTGTACTTCCTGTAGGTAGACTTCATCCAACATGTGTGCCAGGTGTACTTCCTCTAGGTAGACTTCACCCAACATTTGTGCCAGGTGTACTTGCTCTAGGTAGACTTCATCCAACATTTGTGCCAGGTGTACTTCCTCTAGGTAGACTTCACCCATCATTTGTGTCAGGTGTACTTGCTCTAGGTAGACTTCATCCAACATTTGTGTCAGGTGTACTTCCTCTAGGTAGACTTCATACAACATTTGTGTCAGGTGTACTTCCTCTAGGTAGACTTCATCCAACATTTGTGCCAGGTGTACTTCCTCTAGGTAGACTTCACCCAACATTTGTGCCAGGTGTACTTGCTCTAGGTAGACTTCATCCAACATTTGTGCCAGGTGTACTTCCTCTAGGTAGACTTCACCCAACATTTGTGCTAGGTGTACTTCCTCTAGGTAGACTTCATCCAACATTTGTGTCAGGTGTACTTCCTCTAGGTAGACTTCATCCAACATGTGTGCCAGGTGTACTTCCTCTAGGTAGACTTCATCCAACATTTGTGTCAGGTGTACTTTCTCTAGGTAGACTTCATCCAACATTTGTGTCTGGTGTACTTCCTCTAAGTAGACTTCACTCAACATTTGTGCCAGGTGTACTTGCTCTAGGTAGACTTCATCCAACATTTGTATCAGGTGTATTTCCTCTAGATAGACTTCATCCAACATTTGTGCCAGGTGTACTTGCTCTAGGTAGACTTCACCCAACATTTGTGTCAGGTGTAATTCCTCTAGGTAGACTTCATCCAACATTTGTGTCCTGTGTAATTCCTCTAGGTAGACTTCATCCAACATTTGTGTCAGGTCTACTTCCTCTAGGTAGACTTAAACCAACATTTGTGCCAGGTGTACTTCCTCTAGGTAGACTTCACCCAACATTTGTGCCAGGTGTGCTTCCTCTAGGTAGACTTCATCCAACATTTGTGTCAGGTGTACTTGCTCTAGATAGACTTCACCCAACATGTGTGCCAGGTGTACTTGCTCTAGGTAGACTTCATCCAACATTTGTGCCAGGTGTACTTCCTCTAGGTAGACTTCATCCAACATTTGTACCAGGTGTACTTGCTCTAGGTAGACTTCATCCAACATTTGTGTCAGGTGTACTTCCTCTAGGTAGACGTCACCCAACATTTGTGCCAGGTGTAATTCCTCTAGGTAGACTTCACTCAACATTTGTGCCAGGTGTAATTCCTCTAGATAGACTTCACCCAGGGTAACATGCTTGATATCTACCTTTCAGCAGGTTGTTTTTTCCACAACAATTTTGCCAGAGCAGCAGCTTTTTAGCCCATTCTTTTCAGTTTCCAATTGAGATGGGATTCATAATGTGCACAACTGGCGCATGGGACCTCCTGGTTTTTGTCCTAACCCAAGAAGGTGATTTATCTTATCACACTACCCAAGTGATGGGGGGGGGGGGGGGGGGGGGGGGGGCACCCTTGTGCTGGGATTCAAACCCTAACTGCTGGACTTGCGTTAACACACCTGAACCTCACAGTCACACCTCCTCATCAGTAACTGCTGGACTTCTATTAACACACCTGGACCTCACAGTCACACCTCCTCATCAGTAACTGATGGCCTTGATTTAATACACCTGAACCTCACAGTCACACCTCCTCATCAGTAACTGCTGGACTTCTATTAACACACCTGGACCTCACAGTCACACCTCCTCATCAGTAACTGCTGGACTTGAGTTAATATACCTGAACCTCACAGTCACATGTCCTCATCAGTGTGTTTAATTTTTGTTTTCACAGTGCCGTAATCACATTCTATATTTGGCTGAGAAATATCAAACCGTTGTTATCATTGGTGAGACTGGTTGTGGGAAAAGTACGCAGATTCCACAGGTCTGTTTTATTTTTTTTTTTTCAACTAATGTTGTTTGATATTGTTTCATTGCATGTGTTATTTATCTGAATTTTTCTTTCAATTCATTTTTTTTAGATGTTTTTTATTACATGTCTTTTTTGTCTGAATTTGTCTAAATTTCTTTTCAACACATTTTTATAGAGATTTTTTCAGCCAGTTGTCTGTTATGATGGATACAAATCATCACTAGCCCACAACTCCATCAGTTCATCTTCATCTGAAGCATTTGTCCAGTAGCAATCTATTTCAGTCATGGATAAATGTTTTTAGGTTTCACCTCAACCCAAAGTTATATGTTTTAGTCTTTGGTAAGATACCATGGACAGATAGAAAAACCAATGACCAAGTCCTTCTGAAGCAAATGAAAACCGTACACTGATTAAAAAAATTAGATGTAGACACAATGTTTTGACAAGAAATAAATTGAAGAACTGATGACAGCTGGCAAGATCGAGGGGAAGAGAAAAAGGGGAAGGCAGAGAAGTAAATATCTTGTTGACATGGCCACTTGTTACATTCGAGACAGGAACACTGAGCTGATCCGCAATTCTGGTGATTGAGTGAGATGGCGAATCATAACCGCCCATGCTTATTGGCATGGCACATGATGAATGAATGAGTTAAGCAAGCCCACCCATGTATTACTGGGACTTAAAGAGAAGCAAAGAACTGTAACACTCTAGCCTGTCATGCCACTAAAGAGGGTTGGGGTTGGCTTACCCATCTCATAGAAAACTAGCTGCAAAATCCTCTAAACAAGAAAATAAAAGAAGAATAAGTTAGCTAACCTAGAGGAAAGAAGGCTCTTCTATGAGAGTTACAATGCAATGTGGAATAACCACAAGGAATCTGGATCCTGATTATGCCTTGTGTCTGACTTCAGGTTCTTCTAGGAGAGTTACGATGCATTGTGGGAATAGCCACAAGGAATCTGGATCCTGATTAGCTTCCTGTTGCCTATAATTGGCACCTGAAATATTAAAATATGTACAGGTGGTGGTAATATGGGAGGGTCATGAAGAGAGCTGCATGAGATAGCAAACAATAGGATAGCTTGGAAGGAGCTGGTTGAGTGCCTATACTTCAATGAGGGATACAGAACAGCAGGAGAAGTAAATGAAGTTAAAAAGTTAGTTGCATTTCCTTTACAGTATGTTGCAATCAACCCCAGAATTTTTTGTCTGTTTGTGATTTCATAGCAAGTTTACATTTAGTAGTTTGCCATTGCTTTCTGAACGACCGACGCTCATACCATTTAAGGAATACCAATGCTATGCAGTCTGCTGCCAAATCACCTGCAGCTGTGTTTAGAACATGGAATACAAATTACTAATTGCATCTGTAACCCCTTCTCTACGGAGCCGGCTGTAATATAATTCTGGAAACATAAACTATTCTGCCAAGCAATAGGAGGGTCGACCTTGGTCTCTGCTGTGATGAATGCACCCTGCTGAGGACTAGATATTTTGCATGCTGTAAGGTTGCAAGAGAGTAACAGCAATTATCCATGATGATTGTAAATATGAACACCTATGTTTTGCACACCCTGAGTGGAGAGCTCATGGGGCATGCTGAGAATAAGTGTGTTGTTGTCTGTTGTGGTGGATGCAAATCATCCCTATCCCACAACTGCATCAGTTCATCTTCTTCTTCTTCTGCTCCTGATCTCCTAATGTAGCAAAGGCTTTCAACAGCTGAAATAAAAAGCATTCTGTCATTAGGCAACTGTACACATGTGGTTAAAAGCATGACAAAGAGGCTAAGACTTTAAAAAAAAGAAAAAAATTATCGCAAACATCAGAAAGCAAAGTCATAATTGTTTTGCCTCATTATGAGAAGACTAGATCTAGAACATATTGTGACAACTGGAAATAATTGTGGAAAGAGAGATAGAGGAAGCCAACAACAGAAACATCTTGACAGTCATGTGTCATGACACAGAAGGGTGTCAGCACAAGAACTGATGCATGCTTTTGGAGATCACAAGAACTGATGCATGCTTTTGGAGATCACAAGAACTGATGCATGCTTTTGGAGATCACAAGAACTGATGCATGCTTTTGGAGATCACAAGAACTGATGCATGCTTTTGGAGATCACAAAAACTAATACATTCTGTTGGAGATCACAAAAACTAATACATTCTGTTGGAGATCACAAGACATTGAGAAGCATGACCACCCACACCATCAGCAAGGCACCTGATGATGATGATGAACTGTACAAGACTCTTCTGTAACATTTATAGGGGCACAACTTCATTATTTCATTAATTTAAAAAAATGGTTGGTCTTTTTATATCAAAATATGCAAACACTGTTCAAATTTGTTGCTCTTTTTTAAGCGACAAACTTGAACAGTGTTTCTATCTTTTCATATAAACCAACCATTTTTAATTAACAAAATAATGAAGCTTTGCTCCTATGAATGCTACAGAAGAGTGTTAAGTTTCATTGAATGAAAAAACAAAGAAACAGATCTATTCTACAGGAACTCAGTGTTGAAGAAGACTGGTTAGTTAGACAAACACAGTTGAGGAAAGGAAATATTGTGGGCATGTAAAAAGACATATGTATCTGGAAAAGATCGTTTTGGAGGGAGGTATACCAGAGAAGCAGAGAAGGGGAAGACCACAACATGGATGCATTCAGGATAAGAAAGGTAAAACCCTCACAACTGCTGCACAGGCAGGACATCTGGCTTGTGACAGAGAGAAATGTTGAAAGGATATTACTGGGCCAAAGTTCTACACCCGACAAGCCACTGAATGATGGTGATGAATAGCCTTCAAAATACAAATTTTCTTTTGGAGACATCATCATCATCAAGTGCCCTGCCAACCAGTGTAGGCATTCATGTCTCTTCACATATCTCGATCTTTGGTGTTCTGGATCAACTCTGCTGATATTCCTCCATGCCACCATCTCAGTCCATCCAGCATCATTTCTCTTGGTCTGCCTCTGCCTCTTCTTCTTCTTCTTCTTCAGCATTCCAAGCCATTGAGGTTCTTTGCTGCAGATGCAAGCCATCTCCATTCGTCTCTCTGGTTGACCTTCTCTTGCCAGTCGTTGATTCCAAGTGTTTGTAGGTCTGCATATGTATTATCTCTCCACCGTCTTCCTGGTCTACCTCGGGATCTACGGTCATTTATTTCCTGAGTGTAAGCGAGTTTTGTTTCCCTATTATCTTCCATTCTTTCTATATGCCCCAACCATTGTAGTCTATTAGCCTTCATGATACCAGTGATTAGCGGGGACTTAAACAGATCATAAATGTCTTTGTTGCTTCTTTTCCACTCTCCACTTTGTGTATCCCTAATGGGCCCAAAGATGCGTCTTAAGACTTTGTTCTCAAAGGTTTGTAACAAGGCTTCGTCTCCTTTAGTTGTACTCCAGATTTCAGAGCCATTCAGCACAACTGGTCTAATCAGTGTTTTGTATATTGTTATCTTGGTGTTACGAGATAGCGCATTTGATTTTAGCAGATGTTGTAGTGCATAGTATATCTTATTTCCAGAGTTGATTCTAGCTTGTATTTCTTCCCTTATTATATTGGAGCAGTTGAAGATTGTACCTAGGTATTTGTATGTTTCCGTTCTTTTAATGGTCATATTATCTATTTGTATGTGGCCAGAGTTTTTAGCCGTTCCTTCTCTTGAAATTACCAAATATATTGTGTCTTATCTTGGTTGATAATCAGCCCCTGCCTCTCTTCCCCTTTATTTCTCCAGTCATCACTTTGTTCTCCAGTGCCTCTCTTCTCATTACATGATGTTTGGAGTCACTATATATAATTGCCCTGTTTCATTACTTCACCATGAAAAGTCTTGGGAAGTGAAAGTGGCCAGTGTGATACTGATAACATCATATCCTGAGTGTTGATTGATAAAAATGGTCCTTTACGTTACTGTACTTTACTTTGAGGACTTCTGGTCCCCAACATGGCGGTTAGGCAGTGAACCGCTACGGCCTCTGGAGTATTTAACCTTGTGGTTGCGGTTTGCATTCATATTTTCCTCATGTTGGACTGGTAGTACATGGTTCCCTGCTACTGAGAGAGTGCATGGCGCGCCTCTGTGAGATGTGAAATTCATGTGGAATGTTTTTACATCTGTCCGCATTTGTTTGTACAGTGAATTGCATGTTCGGAACAACGGCTACCGGCTGTTGCTGAATTGACTAATTTGCCTTTTCGGTTCATGAGTTCATTTTTCAGGAGACTCCTGGGAGTTGACACTTGAGTTACGGAATTCGTGCTTTGTGCGGCGCTTTTGGCGGGTCGCCCTGCGGTAAGAGACCTAGTCATGTGAGAAAACTCAGGTCAATGAGGTCTTTCTGGTGACTGCCGATTCTATCGACAATGAACTGTAATTTTCGTGGATGACTTTTGTGGTGGCATTCTGGCGGCGGCATTATGCACAGTGTACCTGTGCGGGCTGTTGGATTGCCGAGACTCCTGTCTGTTTCACTTTTCACATTGGACAGTGAGGAGCATTTTGTGTGATATTCACTGGCACAGGAACGAAGCATAATGGGGATGACCCTTTGCCGTGAAGTTGGAACCTTGACTAACTAACTGTACTTTACTTTACTTTACTTTACTTTACTTTACTTTACTTTACTTTACTTTACTTTACTTTACTTTACTTTACTTTACTTTACCTTGCTTTACCTCACTAATGGAAGTCCATATATCATTGTAGACATCATGTTATTCTTGTCCTGTCTATAGTATCTTCTAGAGGCTGGATGGGCCACAGAGGGTTATGTGATTGGTGTAACTCAGCCCAGGCGGGTTGCATGTGTGACAGTAAGTGTCCTTTCTTTTTTTTGTCATAATTGTTGCTTTTGTTGTTGCTGTAGTGTTTGAAATCTAACCTTTGAGGCAGATTTCAGGTAGAATGATTGGGTAATAGAAGTAAACACAGACATACACCTTTGCCACATTGACTACATGAAGTATTTTGATAGAGTTAACATGTTGACATGATGAAGATGCTTGCAGATCTCCAAATTGACAGGAAAGACCTTAGATGTGTCTTCTTCTTATCATAGTCCATGCCATGTGGCATTGATGTCTGTCCACAGCTTTCTGCTTCTTGTGCTGTCAGTCATAACTGATTCTGATGTTCCAGTATCTTCTCTCTTGTTCTCCCCCTGCTTTTTCTCCCCTCCAACTCTCCCGTTGTGGCGAAATATTCCAGCTTTCCCATTCTCATGATATGGTCCTCTTCTGATGTTGGTAACCAGTTCTCTTAGACTTGTAAAGAGCATATATTGTATACAACAAGCTGCCATGACAACTGATAATGAAATAGATAATTACCATCCTATCATGAGAGGTGTGCAACAGGGATGCATTATGTTAGTGAAAATATTATGAGAAATATAGAATATATGAGGGGAAACAATAGTCAGGTCTTAGTCAGATATGACTGAGCTACCATAATGACAGCAGACGGTACTACCTGCCTTCTGTTAGCGCCAAATGTTGGGCGGCACTTACCAAACCCGACACCCCACATTGTACCAACGGCTTAGGGCGGAAGAGAGCAATTGGGAGAGTACAAGCTTTATCCTGTTGCGAGGAAATGCAACCTAAAGACAAAATGTCATGGCAGGGCAGACCAGGCCCTAAGCCTTGGTTTGCAGCTGGTCTAGGATCGAAGCTCCGACAAGCGACAGTCAGAGCATTGCTTTGCTGATCTGGCAGCTTCTGCAGCTTGTCTTGTTCCAGATGTATTGGCATTACCATTCCTCTGGAGTGAACTAGGCAGGCCGAGAGAGGAATCATGATGCATGGGCAGCACATGGTCTATATTTTAGTCCAGGCTTTGTGCTATGGAGAGGTATAACTCCATCCCTGGTCTTAACTGGTCTTGGAATCAAAGCAAGAGGTAGCAGTTATGGGTTATAAGTCCTAGTCAATTGGCGTAGACAAGGGGCGCCAGCGGGTTGATGGTGGGAGACACCTACAGGTGTCACTGATCAGCTACCGCCCGCCTTAAGCTGGGCAGCCCCCGGCCAATTGGCTGCTAATCCACCACAGCCTGCCTGCTTCACTGGGTGCTTGGGGCCAAGACAAAATCTGAATCGCAGGCTGTTAAACCAATGCATCAGGCACTAATAAAAATAAAAATAGAAACCTCAAGCTACTGCTTGCAACCTGGAACATAAGAACCATGTGTCCAGGATGTTCCATTGACCTGACGAATATTGACGATGTGAGAAAAATGGCTGTGATTGATGCCAAACTCAATCATCTTAACATTGATATTGTTGGCCTGCAGGAGACTCGCCTCACTGAGGAAGGGTCACTCAGGAAAAACAATTACACCTTTTTTTGGAAGGGTAGAGAGCAGGCAGAAAAAAGGCAACCTGGTGTAGGCTTTGCAGTGAAGAATTCACTACTGGGAATGATTGAAATTCCAGCTGGAGGTAATGAAAGACTATTATCCCTGCGCTTGGCAACCTCTTGTGGTTTTGCCACCATTATCACTGCATATGCACCGACACTCACTTCCTCTGATGATATGAAGGATTCGTTCTATGAGGAGTTAGACTCTGTGATCAAAGCAGTTCCAAAATCTGACTACATTTATATGCTCGGTGATTTCAATGCTCGTGTGGGCAAGGACTCGAGTTATGGCCAGTGTTCCTTGGAAAATACAACATCGGTCGCATGAATGAAAATGGGCAAAGTCTGCTGGAGCATTGCACCAGAAATGATCCTATGTATTACAAACTCCTTTTTTAAAACAAAAGAGCTGCATAAGGTCACATGGAAACATCCAAGATCCGGCATTGGCATCAGCTAGGACTTCATCATCACACGGAGACAACATCTGAACCAAACATCATTAACTCGAAGTTACCACAGTGCTGACTGTGATACGGATCATTCTTTGGTTGTTGCAAGGGTTAGACTGAGACCAAAGAGAATCTACACAGCTAAACACAAATCTAGCCCCAGGATTAATATTATTAACACTCACGATCCTAATAAGTACTTTGAGTTCCAACAGCAACTTGAAGACGCTTTCACTGATACATCAGAAAATTGTACAGCAAGTGAAAAGTGGGGTAAACTTAAGGAAACTCTTTTTTAAAACAGCGGTAGGGGTTTACGGCACTGTGGATCTTAAGAGGCAGGACTGGTTTGCGGCAAACAGCCAGACACTGCAGCCCTTGATTGATAAAAAGAAGATAGCTCTCTTAAGAAACAAGGAAAGACCAATGCGTAACACTCTCAATGAGCTGAAGGAAGATAGGAAGGATGTGCAAAAGGCTGTCAGGCAGTGTGCAAATGATTATTGGATCAAGTTACGTTGAGTCCATTCAAAATGCAAGTGATAAGGGAAACATCAGAAGCATGTATGAAGGGATAAAGAAAGCCTGTGGTCCAGTGATCAAAAGAAGTGCACCATTGAAAACCTTGACTAACTTCGGATGAAGACACAGTGACAGTGAAAGAAATCAAGGCTGTGCTTCGACGATCAAAAAACAGTGCTCCAGGTCCTGATGGCATAAGATACGACGACATAAATAGGTGTACCGACAATGAGCTAGAGAAACTAGCAGACATGTACAACAACAGTATAGGGAGTGCTATCATCAAGGAGGAATGGTTACACAGCTATCTGATTCCCTTACCGAAGCCTGACAAAGACCACAAAAAAATTCAGGGATATCGAATTATAACCATGCAGAATACAATAGGCAAGCTGCTGGAGAAGGTAATTGCCAGGAAAATATCAAGCCAACTAGAGAGGCAAGGTGTTTTCCCACCTACCCTGGGTGGGTACCGTCCAAAAAGAGAAACCTGGACCAATGCAGCAGTCTTTGCCCATGATGTCTATGAAGGTTTCCACTCAGGCACTGAAACCGTTGCTGCTGCGATTGATCTTGAGGACGCATACAACAGAGTACCACTGGATGTTTTAATGTTTCAGCTTCTTGAACTAAATGTAAGTCCATTCCTCCTTAGTTGGATCGCTGCAGCCCTCTTCCAACGGAAAGTAGTTTTTAGATGTGGCAGTTGGACTTCGGAACCAACAACAATATATCCTGGCCTACCACAGGGATCACCATTATCTCCGGTACTGTTCAACGCCTACACACTGAGAATCACCAGTGAGCAGATCACTGGACCTGGCAGGACATTGTCATATGCCGATGATGTTTTAGTGTATCGTCAGGGTAAGGATAGAGAGGAGGTTGGTGTGGAACTACAAACCGAACTCAATCGCATAAGTACTTGGTGTGATGAAGCTGGGGCAATGGTCAACCCAACAAAGGCAACAGTGACTTGGTTCTCGTTGAATAATCATATTGTCAACAATCCAACACCAACTGTAATGCTGTATTCAGAGACGGTGGAAAGAACGCAGGCAATGAATTACCTGGGGATACGGTTTGATCGAAGCCTTGCTTATAATGTGCACATAGACCAGGCGATAACAAAGGCCAAGCGGGGTTTGGCAGCGATGCGGGTGATGGCGGCAGCAAACTGTGAGCAGCGCCATCTATGTCTTCTGTACGAGGGGCTGGTCATGTCTGCTTTGGAGTATGCAATGGCAATCCTGACTCTCAGCCATAAGCAGATAGAAAGGATGGAAAGGATACAGAATGAAGATATGCACATTATTCTTGGATGTACAAGAGATACAGCATGCAGGGCGATGCGCTACCTTCTTGATTTTCCAACCATTGAAGAGAGAATACAAGTTTGCAGGGCACTCGCCTACCTCAGAATTAACGCAAACACACAACATCCACTGCATAGTGAAATTAGGAAGGTGAAGGGCAGCAAGTTAAAAAGAGGACGGTCGTGGATGGGTCAAGCCGAAGACATTCTTCAACAGGTGTGTTCACTTGAGGACTTAGAACCTGGCGAGGAGTGGGTGCAAGGTGCCAACAGACTTCTGCACATCCTTTTCAGTTTGCATCCAACTAGATAGAAAATGCAGACAAGAAAATCCGGCTGCTGTTGAGGCTGAAGTACAAGCGTTGATTTTCGAGAATTCGCTAGACGGTGACACAGTAATCTACACAGATGGGTCGGTCATCCGACATGTGAGAAGCTCATGGGCCTTTACAGCTCGGGCCGGAGGGAGAATTGTGAAGGAGGACTCTGGTGCTTTCACTGAAACCACAAGTAGCCTGACCATGGAAGTCATGGCAGTAAGTAAAGCAATAACATGGCTCGAGACACAGACATTCACTAGGTCTTGTTTCCTCAGCGACTCAATGAACATGATCAAGAGGATAGAGGAGGGGTCGATCCGAAAGAGAATGGTTGCTGCCTCTGAAGCGGTCTCGGCTGGCAAAGATTAGTTTCATCTTCGTGCCAGGGCATGCGGGAGTACAAGGAAATGAGCGGGCTGACAAGCTCGCAGGTGAGGCTACTGTGGAGGGCGGACGCGCCATGGACCAGGCTGACATTCTGAATGCTCTACGAGAAGTGAGACTTTTGCGAGAACCAAGTGATGACTGTGAATCTACAACAATGGCCAGACTGCGAGAGCAGCAAATTAAAAGAGGGGTGGCCAAACAAGAACACTACGCAGGAAGCCAAAGAAGATTGATAAACCAACACAGAACTGGCGTCGTTAGCCGCTACACGCTGCGGGATTTGCTGAGGAGGGGATCTGAGTACTTATGGACTGAATGGTTCGATGTGCAACGAGGATGATCTGTCAACTAACTAACTAACTAACTAACCTTGACTGGAGAAATCATCACTGATAAGAAACATCAGATAGATAGATGGGTAGAGCACTATTTGGAGCTTTACTCAAGTGAGACCAAACTAGCGGATGATGCACTCAACGCCATAGAGGCCCTACCAACTCTTGACCACCTGGACACACTTCCCACCATAGCAGAAGTTAAAAGTGCTATAAATGAACTTGCATCTGGCAAGGCCCCAGGTAAGGATGGGATTCCAATAGAGGTTATCAGGAGTGGGCAAGACACACTCACTCTACAGATCCACCAGCTAATAGAGCTATTATTATATTATATTATTACTATTATATTATTATATTATATTATTATACTGGCTATACTGGATTTCAAAGATTCAAGCATTATAACTCTGTACAAGAACAAGGGCGATCGGAGTGACTGTAACAACTATAGAGGTTTCTCACTTCTGTGTATTGTTGGGAAAGTATTTTCCAGAATTGTTCTGCGCAATCAATGCCTGTATCAGTCATGTCCTGCTTACACACATTTTTGTATCGTAGTAGAGGCCGACTCCGAGATCTCTTACCCATCTGTAATTCACCAAAAAAGATGTCCTTTGGTATTCTACAGACATTAACAAAAGCTGTTAATAGTATCATTAGAAAGTCCTTTCTCTTCAACCCAAAGGGCAAATGAAATAGCAGGAAATCTAAAACACATGGATGAGATCATTAGAGAGGTAGATGAATAATATGGGAAGGGCATGGAGGTAGTTACATGAGATAGCAAAAGACAAAATGGCGTGATGTGAGTTGGTTAACAGCCTAAGCTCAATTAAAAGGTAAGAGGCAGAAGAAGAATTCTCAACAATGAACCCCAATATCTTATATTGTGACCTAGCGAAGACAGCCTACCTTTTCTTTTCTTGTATTTTCCAATAGTAGTCTATTTTCCACAGCATCTGTAAGGATAATTTCAGTGATCACTTTTCTGCCCAGCTCACTCTTTGCACCCAGGTTCTGTTCATCTTCTAGGCCATCTAGTGCTACAGACCAGTTATCAAGAGTGGTTGGCCACCATTACAGAGCAAAATTAAACCTGTCTTAATGTCTTAATGTACGTGGAGTTGCAATAGCACAGTAGTTATTTCATTTGCTTGCCAAGTCACTGGTCTGTGTTCAATCCTCAGCAGTGGCAGCGTTCTGTTTTTTCACCCAGAACAGCTTTGGGGGAACTGCAGTAGAGCAGTGACAATGACCACATCAGCCATCAAGTGCAGATTGGTCTGTACAAGTTGGAGCTAGCACCATTTGCCCAACAAACAAGGATCCTGTACTTTTACTTTGCATGTGTGGCTTAGGGATTGTGAATGTAGTACGAAGTCAGCTGCAGGCAGTTTGGCAGCAGATCATTTTGCATTGATTTTCACAATGGTACAAATGTCGGTCATTCAGAATGCAATGTTAAACTCATTCATTCAGTAGCATGTCCCTTGCAGAACTTTGCTCCCATAACAACCGTCTGGAAAACTTCTCGGTCATAAGCAAGATGTCCTGCATCTAATACACCCATCTGGAGATGATCTGCCACATCCTGCACCCATCTTCTCTGTGGCCTTCCTCTTCCTCTCTTCCCAGGCATATACCCCATCCATGATTGTTCTTTCCAAACTTTCATGACGTTTCAAGTGACCAGTATATTTCACTTTTCTTTGTTTTATCATCTTTAATAGCCAACCTTCTTCAATATTCAGATCTTGTCAAACCACAGAACATAAAATTGCCTAGAAAACTACAAACAGCTGATAACTGCTGAGGTTGATTGCGACACCCTGTAAAGGACATGTAGCTAACTTTTGATCTTGTACTTTGCTTACAGTTCTCAGGTGGTGAGGGAAAGAACTAGCCACCCCATCACTTTATACCCTGGCCTAGAATATGTGAAGGCCTTACATGTCACATCTCACTGACAGCATCTGTCAAACATAGCAGTAATAATATACATTTCTTTAAATACATTGGTGAAGCCATTTTGATCAGTCACAATGTTTTTAAATTGCTCACAGCTTCATTAAATTGTGCATCTTGATGAGATCAAGTTAATTTGTAAATGATTCTGGTGTGGATCTATTTTGTGTTTGATCAAGGTAGCCACTCGAGTTGCAGAAGAAAGAGGAGCAATTCTTGGAGATGAAGTGGGTTACCTCATTCGTTTTGATGACTGCTGTAGTGAAGACAAGACAAAAGTCAAGGTATGAGTGTATACAAGCATTTCATCATCATTATCATTGTCTTCTTATTCCTTGTCTTCTCGTACTGCCACTGCTCTGCTTCTTCTTCTTCTTCTTCTGCTTCTTCTTCTTCTTCTTCTTCTTCTTCTTCTTCTTCTTCTTCTTCTTCTTCTTCTTCTTCTTCTTCTTCTTCTTCTGCTGCTGCTGCTGCTGCTGCTGCTGCTGCTGCTGCTTCTTCTTCTTCTTCTTCTTCTTCTTCTTCTTCTTCTTCTTCTTCTTCTTCTTCTTCTTCTTCTTCTTCTTCTTCTTCTTCTTCTTCTTCTTCTTCTCTCCTCCTCCTCCTCCTCCTCCTCCTCCTCCTCCTCCTCCTCTTTTTCTTCTCTTCATCTTTTGCTCTGCTGCTGCCACTGCTGCCTCTGCCTGTAGATAAAAGAGAAAATAGAAAGGCATATAGGGTGGCAGTGATGCCATATTGTAGAAATTGCTCCAGACAGTCAAGATAGATCCATGGGATTAATATGGGGAAGGGAAAGAGGTGTAAATATGTGTGGGTGGGGGAAAGGTCATGTGATCACATGTTGTTGTTGTTTGTCCATCAAGAATGATGATGACCATTCAATTCATCCAGTGGGGTTGAAGGTGTGGAGCCGTGGGTTCTAAGATGGCTGATAAGGCCTATTTTGGCTCGAAATGTTCTTTGACAATGTGGGCAAAGAATGCTTGACGTCTCTGGAGGAGGATTTCCTGCAGTGGTTTTTCTGTCCTGCCTTTTCTTCACAGCTCTTGCAGTCCTGGTTGCCTCACATAAGACTGCACCTTTGCGCAATGATGCACGCCACGAATTTCGGTCTCTGGCTGCAGCCTCCCAGGTGTCATGATGAATTCCAAAAGCATTCAGTGAAATTTTCAGAGTGTCTTTAAAACGTTTCCTCTGGCCACCTTGGGATCGTTTACCACAACGCAGTTCGCTGTAAAAATTCGTTTAGGGAGCCTGTGATCTGGCATGCGAGTCAAGTGACCAGCCCAGTGAATCTGATTCTTCATCAGTAGAGTGTGGATACTGGGTATGGATGCTCTTTCTAGGACTTCAGTGTCTGGAATCTTGTCTTGCCATTTAATCTTCAGTAGCTTCCTTAGGCAGACTGTGTGGAAGTGGTTTAATTTCCTAGCGTGTCGCTGATAAACAGTCCAGGTTTCACAAGCATATAGCAGTGTGGATAATACAACTGCTTTGTAGACTTTTAGCTTTGTTTGCAGGCTTATTCCAGTTCTGTCCCATACATTCTTGTACAGTCTGCCAAAGGCTGCACTGGCCTTGGAGATTCTTGCATTCACTTCGTCATCGATTGTGGCAGCTTGTGACACGGTGCTGCCAAGATAGGTAAATTTGTCCACAACACTTAGTCTATGATCATTCACTTTGATATTCGGCACAGTGTGATTATTCCCTGGAGCTGGCTGGTACATAACTACAGTCTTCTCCAAGTTGATATTGAGCCCAAAGTTGGCACAGGCATGTGAGAAAGCTGAAACATTATGTTGCATGTCCGCCTCTGAGTTGGCGTATAGAGCGCAATCATCAGCAAACAGGAGCTCTCTGACGGTGCCACTGTTAATTTTGGTTTTAGCTTTCAGCCTTCTGAGATTGAATAACTTTCCATCCATACGGTAGTTGATGTCTATTCCAATGTCGTCGTTCTCGAAGGCATTCATCAACATGGCTGAAAACATGAGGCTGAACAGTGTTGGTGCCAGGACACATCCTTGCTTCACTCCATTGGTGACAGGAAAGGGTTCAGACAGCTCACCATTTTCCTGTACTCTTGCCTGCATGCCGTCATGAAATAGCCGCACTATTTGGACAAACTTTCGTGGACAGCCATATTTTGCCATAATCTTCCACAGTCCTTCTCTGCTGACTGTATCAAAAGCCTTGGTAAGGTCAATGAAAGTGGAGAACATTTCGCAGTTCTGTTCCTGACATTTCTCTTGCAGCTGCCTTGCAGCGAAAATCATGTCAACAGTTCCACGTTCTTTTCTGAAGCCACATTGACTCTCAGGAAGAAGACCTTGATCGAGATGGGCTGTGAGGCGATTGAGAAGAATTCTGGCGAGTATCTTACCTCCAATTGAAAGCAAGGAGATGCCTCGGTGGTTGTCACAGGATTGGCGGTTTCCTTTACGTTTGTAAAGGTGGACTATTGGCGCGTCCTTAAAATCTTGTGGCATGGTCTCGTTCATCCATATGTTTGTGAAGACTCGGTGAAGCTGCTCTGTTAGGACCGGCCCACCTGCCTTGTATATCTCTGCTGGGATGGAGTCAGGACCAGGTGCCTTGCCGCTGGAGAGTTGCTGGATGGCTTTGTTTATTTCCACTATGGTTGGCAGGTCATCAAGAGTCTCATTGGTGGGAACTTGAGGAAGGCAATTGATGGTTTCATCATTGAAGAAGGAAGTTGCATTTAAGATTTTGCTGAAATGCTCTGCCCAGCGTTGGAGGATTTCTTTCTTATCGATGACCAATGTTCCCCCGTCTGCACTGAGGAGGGGAACTATGCCTGGTGATGAAGGACCATAGACCGCTTTCAGTGAGTCGTAGAAGTTTTTCATATCGTGTCTGTCAGCAAAGCCCTGAATTTCATCAGCTTTGCTGCTCAGCCAGGAGTCCCGCATGTGCCGAAGTTTCTGCTGCACTACTCTCTGAATGTTCTTGAAAGCATCTTTTTTTGATGTTGACTTTGGGTCATTTAAATGTGCCTTGAGGAGAAGATGTTTCTCGGCCAGCAATTGGTTGATGTCTTCGGAATTTTCATCAAACCAGTCTTTATGCTTTCGGGGGGCTGGACCCAGGATTTCCATAGCAGTGTTGTAAATCGTGTCCTTTAGGGCTCTCCATTCTGTTTCTGTATCCTGTTTGCTTCAGCATTGGGCTTGAGGCGGTCTTCCAGCATATTTTCAAACGACTGCTGCATTTTCTTGCTGTTTAGGCGGGTGACATTTAGCTTTGTTTGCATTTTTGCCCCTTGAGGACGCCGTGGTGGCCTGATGTGGATGTTCATTTTCGAGACAATGAGACGATGGTCTGTCCAACATTCGGCACCACACATGGATTTTGTCACTCGAACGTCTTGTCTGTCACTCCTCCTGACGATTACATAGTCAATGAGGTGCCAGTGTTTCGAGCGAGGGTGCATCCACGATGTCCTATTTCTCATGGGGAGACGGAAAATTGTGTTCGTAATCAGGAGATCATGTTCGGCACATGTCTGAAGGAGGCGGAGTCCATTGGTGTTACAATTTCCGACTCCATGCTTTCCAATAATGCCACTCCAAGAGGTGGTGTCCGTGCCTACTCTGGCATTGAAATCCCCAAGGAGTATAAGTTTGTCTCCTTTGGGAACAGATGTTAATACATTGTGCAGGTCCTCATAGAACTTATTCTTGACATCATCTTCGTTGGTCATAGTTGGTGCGTAGACACTCACAATGGTTACGTGCTTCCTTCCATTCAGCAGAGGCAACTTCATGGTCATGAGCCTGTCGTTTACAGCCTTGGAAATCCAGCTAATTTGCCGACCAGGGCCGACTTAATGGCAAATCCCACACCGGATTGGCGTCTTTCCTCGCTTTTCCTTCCACTCCAGAAAAATGTGTAGCCGGCACCAATTTCACAGATTTGGCCTTCTTCTGCAAGTCGTGTCTCGCTCAAAGCTGCAATGTCGATGTTGTACCTGCCCAGCTCTCTCCCAATCAGTGCTGTTCGTCTCTCTGGACCTGACGCGCCGTCTCTGTCAAGTAGGGTGTGATCACATGCACCCATTGTGACAAACATTTAATGTGTGGATTAGTCGGTCACATCGGCTACCGCCATGGGTAGTAGTTATTATGCCTTTTTTAAAATTATGATGTAACAAACGATTGTCTGTCAAGATGGCAAGGTGTCATACTGGTATGTATGTGTGTGTGTGTGTGTGTGACAAATGCAAGAAAAATGCCGTGAACAGAATCAACCACTGTTTATTGCCTTCATCGACCTCACAAAGGCATTTGATTTGGTCAGTCGTGAGGGTCTGTTCAAGGCACTAAAGAAGATTGGCTGCCCACCAACTCTTCTGTCCATTGTGGAATCGTTCCACACAGGCATGAAGGGTATAATCAAGTTTGATGGTGCAACTTCTGAAGAATTTGAAATCAAGAGTGGAGTTAAGCAAGGTTGTGTACTAGCTCCCACCCTCTTTGGAATATACTTTTCACTTCTACTGAAATATGCATTTCATGATCAGGATGGTAGTATATACATTCACTCACGCTCAGATGGCGGCCTCTACAATGCTCAGAGATTGAAGGCTAAGACCAAAATTAGGAGGGTACTGATCAGAGAGTTGCTTTTTGCAGATGATGCTGCAGTTACGACCCACTCTGAGGAAGAATTGCAATGTCTACTATCTGCATTCTCCAATGCTTGTTCTGAATTTGGTTTAACAATTAGCAAAAAGAAGACACAGATTATGTCACAAGGTGCACATGGGGTACCATCAATCTTTATTGACGACGCCGAACTAGAGATAGTAGACCATTTTACATATCTAGGATCAGTGGTAAATAGCAAATTATCCCTAGATCAGGAAATCAACATCCGGATTGGTAAGGCAGCAACAACAATGAACAGGTTAAGAAAAAGAGTCCTGGGAGAACAGGAAGCTTACTGCCAAAACAAAAGTCCTTGTCTATCAAGCCTGTGTCCTTAGTACTCTTCTCTATGGCAGTGAAACCTGGACAACTTACTCACACCAAGAGAACAACTTAAACAGCTTTCATATGCGGTGTCTGCGAAGAATTCTTGGTATTAAGTGGCAAGACAAAATCACAAATACTGAAGTATTGGAAAGATCAGGTTGCGTGACAGTTTATTCCATGCTCAGTCTTCGTAGACTTAGATGGATAGGACATCTTAGGAGGATGGATGATGGTAGAATACCAAAGGATATCTTTTTTGGTGAATTACAGATGGGTAAGAGATCTCAGGGTCGGCCTCTACTACGATACAAAGATGTGTGTAAGCGGGACATGATTGATACAGACATTGATAATGCACATTGGGAGCAAGTCGCCGCTGAACGTGTTGCATGGAGGGCAAATATCAGAAATGGAATAAAGTCAAAGGAGAAAATTATTGCAGAAAAGTCACACACCAAGCGTTTGAGACGTAAGATGGTGCATGATGGTGGAAATGACCACGTGTTCACATGCACCCACTGTGAACGGACATTTACAGCGCAAATTGGCCTTATCAGTCACACTCGCTACCGCCATAGGTAAAAGTTATTATGCCTTTTTAAAGCACAAACTATCATCTGTCAAGACGGCAAGGTGCCAATGAGTGTGTGTATATATATATATATATATATATATATATATATATATATATATATATATATATATATATATATATATATAATATATATATATATATATATATACCTAATGTATGATTTTGGGTGCCCATTTTAGGCTGGTCAACCTGGGAATCGGGGTCCAGTTTTTTCTTTTAAATTCCCATTTCAAGGATGTTTGAACACATGAACTCTGGGCCAGTATGCAATCATTCCAGCTGCTTTACTGCCACAGCTTTCTGTTCATATACATTTTTGTAAATCCTCACATCAAGAGGGATTTAAACACTTAACCACTGGGTCAGTAGGCAAGCTTACTAGCCACTACACCGCCACAGCTTCCTATCATATGTAAGTTAGTTGCATATCCTTTATGGGACGCTGCAGTCAACATCAGCATATTTTATCTGTTTGTGATTCCTGGGCAAGTTTACGGTCATTATTTTGCCAGTGCTTTCTGAACAACTGGCACTTATATCTTTGTATGGAAACCAATGCAAGGGGGTCTGCTGTCAAATCGCCCGCAACTGTGTTTGTTTCAAATGTGGTATGCGGAGTTTGTTTCAAATGTGGTATGCGGAGTTACTAATTGCATTCGTAACACCTTCGCTATCATATGTAACCAATATTATTTGCCCTTGCTCCATGATTGGTTCTTGAATTGTGATAGGTGGACTAAATATTTTCCCAACATTAGTCATAAACAATAAATAATTACAGCCAAAACAAGCCACTAATGTAAGAAATCAATACAGATAAATACTTGGTTAATTAAATTCACATTAGTTTAGTTTTAACTTGCCTTTCTTAAGTTTGAGCCTTGTGGTTAGTGCACTTGCTCACCAGTATAGTGGATTGGGCTCAATTCTCAGTGATGGCAGGATATTGTCCAACTAGTATAGTGGTTTGGGTTCTATGCTCTGTGGTGTTAGGATTTCTTCCAACCAGTATAGTGGATTGGGCTCAATTCTCAGTGGTGGCAGAATGTTGTCCAACCAGTATAGTGGATTGGGCTCAATTCTCAGTGGTGGTAGGATGTTGTCCAACCAGTATAGTGAATTTGGCTAAATTCTCAGTGATGGCAGGATATTGTCCAACCAGTATAAAATAGGAAGCTGTGGTCACACAGGGGCTAGCATGTTTGCTTGCCAGTCTGGTGGTCCGGTGGTTGACTCCTCATTGAGACAGAATTGTATTAATTGACCTCCCAGGTTGACTCAGCCTAAAATGGGTACCAGGAAATGACCTTGGAAGTAAAGGTGACCAGAGTTTTACTGACCACATCACACATTGAGTTTTGATTGGTCTCTAAGAATAAAGAGCTAGCAGCATTTGACCAATACGCAGCATAACAAGTGAAATGGCACATAAAACAGTGGAGTGTGAATCAACCTCGGATTTTCTCTAGGTGTGAATGACACCAATCACAGGGTATGTGCCATGGGATAATAATATTTTATTTGTTTTTGTTTTTATCTGAAGTTCATGACGGATGGGATGTTGATCAGAGAAATAATGAAGGATCCCTTGCTAAGAAAATATAGGTAAGACTATGTTTGCCAGATGATTTTTAACACAATTCTTCCAATTGCCAGATGATTTTTTTAACACTGGTCTTCCAATTGCCAGATGCTTTTTAACACAGGGTCTTCCAATTGCCAGTGATATTTAACATGTGCAACATGCACACAGGTCTTCCAAGTTATTCATTCTGATCCAGTAAGACTAGACTTTCGATCCTGTATCTTATTTTGTAAACATTTAATCAGTCAACACATTGAGACAAACTTAATCTGCTTGAGCCCATTAGCAGACACCATAATCTCTGACCTGCTTCACCCCAATCATTGAACTGTAAATTCATCAATCATCTGCTCACTGTTAATTATAAATAACCTTCATATTTGTTCAGTTCAAGCCAAAACACATATGCTTTACTCCATTGCTCAAGAAATAAATTCACAGGTACTCATTGGTACTCATAGAAGTAGAAGGAAACAGTAGAAATTATAGCACATGGAGGGAAACATAAAAATTGAAAGCTATAATCTCCAAGCTGGAAATTGAACCTTGCCACCCCATTTGATTTCATTACCCTGCCATTGTGTTTTGACTTGATTCTTTGGCAAGGCTTTTTCATTATTTGATTTCATTACCCTGCCATTGTACTTTGACTTGTTTCTTTGGCAAGGCTCTGTCATTATTTTATTTCATTACCCTGCCATTGTACTTTGACTTGTTTCTTTGGCAAGGCTCTGTCATTATTTGGAGACAGCAGGTTCAAATTCCGGTATGGCCGCCCTAGCATTCAATTTTGATATTGTCAAGTGTGTCCTCTGCTTCTTTATTCTACTTATGAGTGCTGGTCAATATCTGTAAATATATTTCTTATGCTATTTCAGTGACCTCAAGGATTAATTAACAATTGACATTTCTGTTCATTACTCAGTTTTGAATTTCACACTATGTATCTTTATTCATCTCTATGTACATTTTGTCTCTGTATTTTATTCCTCCCATATAATCTCATGCCATGCAGCATGAATGATATCAATGACATTTCAATGAATCTTCTTCTCACCAGTGTCTTGTTGATCGATGAAGCACATGAGCGAGCACTCAACACTGATATCATTTTGGGGCTGCTTAGAAAGGTAATGCACTTTGTATCCACTTCTTGTTTCAAGCCTGTGACATCTGTCTTCCAAAATCACATAAATTGTGTGTATGTGTATGAATGAGCCTATGTACATGCATGTGCCTGTGTGTGTGGTTGGTTTGGTTTTCTTTTTGTTGACATCATCATGTACTCTGTCTGATGGCGTAAAGTTCATGTCTCTCTTCAGATCTCGGTCCTTGGTGTTCTAGATCAGTTCTGTAGATGTTCATGTCTCTCTTCAGATCTCAGTCCTTGGTGTTCTAGATGAGTTATGTAGATGTTCATGTCTCTCTTCAGATCTCGGTCCTTGGTGTTCTAGATCAGTTCTGTAGATGTTCATGTCTCACTTCAGATCTTGGTCCTTGGGTTCTATATCAGTCCTGTAGATGTTCATGTCTCTCTTCAGATCTCGGTCTTTGGTGTTCTAGATCAGTTCTGTAGATGTTCATGTCTCACTTCAGATCTTGGTCCTTGGGTTCTATATCAGTCCTGTAGATGTTCATGTCTCTCTTCAGATCTCGGTCCTTGGTGTTCTAGATCAGTTCTGTAGATGTTCATGTCTCTCTTCAGATCTCGGTCCTTAGTGTTCTAGATCAGTTCTGTAGATGTTCATGTCTCTCTTCAGATCTCAGTCCTTGGTGTTCTAGATCAGTTCTGTAGATGTTCATGCCTCTCTTCAGATCTTGGTCCTTGGTGTTCTAGATCAGTTCTGTAGATGTTCATGTCTCTCTTCAGATCTCGGTCCTTGGTGTTCTAGATCAGTTCTGTAGATGTTCATGTCTCTCTTCAGATCTCAATCCTTGGTGTTCTAGATCAGTTCTGTAGATGTTCATGTCTCTCTTCAGATCTCGGTCCTTGGTGTTCTAGATCAGTTCTGTAGATGTTCATGTCTCTCTTCAGATCTCGGTCCTTGGTGTTCTAGGTCAGTTCTGTAGATGTTCATGTCTCTCTTCAGATCTCAGTCCTTGGTGTTCCGGACCAATTCTTTTGATGTTATTCCTTCATGCCACTATCTTAGACCATCCAGCATCATACCTCTTGTTCTCCGTCTGCCTCTTCTACCGCTGATCTTCAATGCCTCACGATATTTCATATGTTTCTCTTCTCATCACATGACCAAAGAGCATTGTTTGCGTCTTACCTATAGTTGTGTACAATGTTCTGCTTTATTTAGCTTTTTTTGGTTAACGGGTAATCATTGTTAGTTACTCTGGCAGTCCAATGTATTCACATCATGTGTCTCAGAAACTACATCTCTGCTGCCTCGAAGGGCTTTCGACATTTGTTAATTCACATTCCAAGATTCACTGCCATACAACAGAACAGGTTCAATATAACATGTTATAATTCTGTTTTATTTTACTAGTTGTTTTTCTTAAATATATTCAACATACATTTTCAAGTCGGTTGCTCATGAATCCACCTGTAGAATACTGAGTTTGAACTCAGTTTGATATATCAGCATTCAAGTCATCATCATGGCTTGCATTAATCAGAATCAGATTGATGTTGACACTGTTCTCTCAAACTCATATGAAAGTAGCATCTCTATGGGAACTGCGTTACAGAGATCTTCTTCCCCTCTCCATAAGAAGCTGTTTGTAGCAGTCACGGTCTAGTTTACATCTTTATCTGTGAACTTGCTTTCATAATTTCAATAACGAGGTGTACATTTCCTTGTTACCTGTTTGGTCTAATACCATAATTTGTGTTTGTTGGAATGGTTTATGGATTTATTTCATTTGCATGGAGATTATTTCTAGAATGTTGTACACTGCCTGTGCTGTCATTGCAAATTTTTATCATATGATGGAATTTTCTTGTCATTTCAGATCCAAAAGAAGAGAAAAGATCTCAGTTTAATTATTGCGTCTGCAACACTCAATGCAGAGGTGAGCTCCCTTATTTATCTCCTTGTCATTTGTCAGGGTAGGACCTGCTGGAGATTTTAAAGATAGTTGTGGTTGTTGTTGTTGTTGCCATTGCTATTAGTTTTCTTCTTCTTCTAAACGCCCCTTTGTTGTCTCCTATGACGCATGATAGGCTACAGTGTTACTGTTCGTTGTTTCCTTTATGGCATCGGTAACCCATGACTGATGTTGTTATTGCTGCCTTAGTGCTGCTGAGTTGACTATTGTTGGCAGTCCAGTGCCATTCTTAGTAACGTGTTGGTGATATGTAGTTGGTCCAGGAACTGAATGTTGAAAATGGCTAGTGGGTTTTCCATGTACATTTTAAAATGTGTGGTGCTATTTCAGTGGTTAGATACAAATTCTGTTCATATTCCATAGTTGTGGGTTTATGTGGATGATAGATCCTGGCTAATGAAGACACCTTTTTCTGGGGTGTCCAGTTGGTCATGCGCCAAAGTACACTTGTTCCTGCACTGTCATAATTTGAAGGTGACAGGTTTTAATTCCAACCAGGTAACAATAGCTTTCAATTATTATGTTGTCTAGTGCATCATCTAATCCCTACTTCTTTTTTTTACTTCTATGAGCGCCAACCAATATATGTGTGTTTATTTATGAACAATTTTAAAATGCAGGGTGTTTTATGAGAGGGAGTGCTTTCTATGGGTGAGATGAATTTTTGCACAGTGACTATACTGAGATTTACCCAATATTTTAGCAAATCACATGTTGTAATGTAAAACACACTGGAGTCTCCATGACAGAGTGGGCAAGCTGTCTGATCATGGGTTCATTTTCAGACTACATTGTTTAGTGCTATTTTCCCAGAAATCCCTGTTAGTCATTGTTGGAGCTGCAGAGTTCATACTTTGTGAGATGCTCTGGGCAGGCGGCTTGTCATTCTACAGAAAGTGACCAAGCCAGATAGAGTAAAATCCTGTACATTGAAGTTGATCTACCCACCTTTAGTTTAAATTCTTTTAAAATGTAGAACACACCAAAGCTGATATATTCAGTATCAAACCAGTAAACTTTACTTTTGCCATTAAACACTTGTACATATTTAATTCTTTTTTTTTCCTTATTGGTACGGCTCTGGGAATGACTCAGCCTCATAAACATGGGTGCTGTGCAATTTCCAGAATGATCTAGAAATTTTCTGGGAAGGGAAATGGTGAGGAAGGGAACTGGCCACCCCACATCATATGCCATGGCCTAGAACATGGGACACCCTAATATTTCATACTCCAGTGGCAGTATCTGCCATAGGACTACTTTTACCTATTTTAGAAGTCTGCATTGTACCTGGGGCCATACTGTTTCATGTTTTTAAAAATAAAATCTAATTGTTTCTGAAGCTTGAAACCTGGACATTGTGTGTGCGTGCGTGCGTGCGCACGAGCGTTGACACGTGCATGCATGCAAAGATATCATCATATTTTATAAGATAGAAAATATCTCATATTATGACTTGTGTGACTGATTGGGAGGGGATCAATGTGAGGTTGAGTTTTGGAACTGCTGTGAATTTACAGTTCAGTGCTCCAGGTATTGGGTGGATAATGCATGAAATACTCACACAGAAGCTTGAATCTCTCATGGGACTTGAATGTAGTTAACAAGCATGAGTTGAGGAAATAGTAGATAAAGGAGTCTAGTGATTAAAATTTGGGCAGTCGGATCATTTCCCAGTATAGCTAACAAAATGGAGACTGTTAATTCTCAACAATAGGTGAAAAAATGGAAACTCATCAGTGGGAACCTTGAACCCAAAGAAATAGAGTAGGTGACTTTTTCATAGAGTTTTACACTGCAGGCTCACTTGAAACTTAAATGGGCACTTGTTGAAAAGATCACTCAGATAAAGCTGACTAGTCTGTTTGGGCCTAATGACCAGGTTGTTAAAGATGTAGAACAAGTGAAGAGAAGGACCTTCCTCCATTTTTGTATAGACCAATCAGCATTTACTGGGTGTGGGGGGCAATACCATGCCGACTGTCTTTACATCTCAGAACGTTTCATGGTAGCCATTTCAGAGTTGGTCAATCTGAGAACCCTCAGCCAATTTACAAATATCCCTGCCTCGATGGGGATTCATTCACATGACCATAAGGCTGGCCTGCATGCTGGCTGGCCACTGTGCCACGATGACTCCTTATTGAATATGTACATATGTGTGTGTACATAAAACAGATATAAGACTAAATTATGTGTTGGTCATGAGTATTACCATAAACATCTTGCTATTCTTGCCAGGAAATGAGAGATTTCTTCAACACAAATGAAACAGACGATCCTGAGTAAGTTATTGTTACATTGCATACATCTCTCTCTCTCCCTCTCTCTCTCTCTCTCTCTCTCTCTCTCTCTCTCTCTCTCTCTCTCTCTCTCTCTCTCTCTCTCTCTCTCTCTCTCTCTCTCTCTCTCTCTCTCTCTCTCTCTCTCTCTCTCTCTCTCTCTCTCTCTCTCTCTCTCTCTCTCTCTCTCTCTCTCTCTCTCTCTCTCTCTCTCTCTCTCTCTCTCTCTCTCTCTCTCTCTCTCTCTCTCTCTCTCTCTCTCTCTCTCTCTCTCTCTCCTCTCTCTCTCTCTCTCTCTCTCTCTCTCTCTCTCTCTCTCTCTCTCTCTCTCTCTCTCTCTCTCTCTCGCTCTCTCTCTCTCTCTCTCTCTCTCTCTCTCTCTCTCTCTCTCTCTCTCTCTCTCTCTGTGTTGGTGGGTGGGCATTATGTTTGATTGTTTCACAGGCATGAGTTCATACATATATTCTTAGTATAGAGTGCATCAACAAGAAGAGAAATATTGACAGTCTACCAGATGTGAGCACCAGAGAAAACTGGCTCATAAACAGCGTCATGTCTCAGAAACTGAAATATTTTGGCCATGTTAAACATCATAGTGGCTTGGAGAGAACAGTGATGGAAGGCATGCTTCCTGGAAGAAGTGGCAATGGCCCACCAACATGAAGGTGGGCACAGGGCATTAAAGACACTCTGAACATGAACATGCATATGGCAGGGGAACTTGTGACAGATCAATAGTCTTTCTAGTGGGCCATGATAAGAGCAACAGTCAGCACAGGACTTGCTACATGACATTGATGTATGTACATATATCTGTTTTGTACTTGTTACATTGTGTTGTGGTGGATGTATGTACATATATCTGTTTTGTACTTGTTACATTGTGTTGTGGTGGATGTATGTACATATATCTGTTTTGTACTTGTTACATTGTGTTGTGGTGGATGTATGTACATATATCTGTTTTGTACTTGTTACATTGTGTTGTGGTGGATGTATGTACATATATCTGTTTTGTACTTGTTACATTGTGTTGTGGTAGATGTATGTACATATATCTGTTTTGTACTTGTTACATTGTGTTGTGGTAGATGTATGTACTTATATCTGTTTTGTACTTGTTACATTGTGTTGTGGTAGATGTATGTACATATATCTGTTTTGTACTTGTTACATTGTGTTGTGGTGGATGTATGTACTTATATCTGTTTTGTACTTGTTACATTGTGTTGTGGTGGATGTATGTACATATATCTGTTTTGTACTTGTTAATTGTGTTGTGATGGATGTATGTACATATATTTGTTTTGTACTTGTTACATTGTGTTGTGGTAGATGTATGTACTTATATCTGTTTTGTACTTGTTACATTGTGTTGTGGTAGATGTATGTACATATATTTGTTTTGTACTTGTTACATTGTGTTGTGGTAGATGTATGTACTTATATCTGTTTTGTACTTGTTCATCTAGTTTCAAGGGAATGACTAGGGTGATCACAAGATCTTTTCATGCAGTGATCTTTTATTCAATGTAATCACCTGTTTATATAACAACAGAAATCCCACTTCATAGCAAATGAACTAATACATATGCTTACTCTGTGTGTTGATTATTTTCTAAAGGAAGGACACAGTCGCCATATTGACGATAGAAGGCAGAGAGTATCCGGTGGACATCCACTATACACTTGAGTAAGTTGCAGCCTTGGATTACTCAGTTTCCTGTTTGCATATGGAAATTTGTATTTATTTGACATTGTTAGTTGAAATAATCTTGGCATGCTTGTCAAATGTTTGTCCCTAGCTGTATCTCCAAATTGGTGCCTATATGTGTGTATATATATATATATATGCAGCCTCAATGCCAAGGTGTCTGTAATATCCTGTGTCGATCTTTATGCCAGTTGACCCCCTAGCCCTTCTTCCAGGAGCCATGCCTTCCATCACTGTTCATTCTAAGCCACTGTGATGTTGAGTATAGTGATGTATTTCATTTTCAGGACTTCCGGTCCAAGCTAGCAGATAGGCAGTTGAGCTGTTGAGGCCTCTGGAGTGTTTATGCTTCTGGCTATGGCTTGCTTACAAATTTCCCTAATTTTGGACTGGTAGTACATGGTTCCGTTGCCCAGCTACTGAGTTAAGTGCGTGGAATGACACTGTGAGCAGTGGATTTCATGTGGAATGCTTTTATATCTGTCCATGGTTGTTTGTATTGTGAACTGCATATTCAGAAAATGGCGCTGGCTAATTGCTGAACTAGCCAGTTTTGCAGTATGCAGTAATGTGTGTGAAGCTGCTGCTTTTCTAGTGACTGCTGCTTCCATCGACGATGAACTGTAATTTTCATTGTGGACTGTTGTGTTGTGTTGGCATTCTGGCAGCACCTTATGCATGTACTTGCCTGAGCATGCTGTTGGTTTGTCGGTACTGCTGTTTATTCCATTTTTCACATGGGGCAGTGAGGGGCATTTTGTGTGACATTCACTACCGCAGGAACGGAGCATTTTGGGGGTGACCCTTTGCTGTGAAGTGGGAACCATGAGTAATGACTTATTCTTATTTTCTGAAACACAAAGATGTTTATAAAACAGTTTTCTTTTATGTTCAGATCTTGTAGAATATCAGTATTGAGATTCTTTATTGGCTTTCACTTTGAGTTTCATAGGGTACATTATGTGATAGTTTCCCCTTGATTTCCACATCTACCAGGCTGTGAAGTATGTTCTCAGTCTTGAGCAGCTTGTTAATTAAGTTGCCAGCATTCGGGGCATACCCAGTTTTGTGATCTACCTGGCTGTGGAGTATGTTCTCAGTCTTGAGCAGCTTGTTAAGTTGTCAGGGTCAGTCAATACCCAGTTTTGTGGTCTCTTCGCTAACTGCAAAGAGCACTCCACTTATATCAGTGGATACTCAGTCCTGAGAGCTGCGTTTGCCACATCATGATGTGTTTTCCATCCTCTATCGCAGGGAGCTGCGGTTGGGATTTCACCATTGTCAGGTTTGGGACCATGGTGGCATTGCTCAAACTCTTGCACTTTTAGAGGATATATATCTGTGTGTGTGTGTGTGCGTGCGTGTGTGTGTGCGCGCGAGCATGCTTGTGTGCATGCGTGCACGCTTGCATGAGTGCATGCATGCATGCATGTGTGAATGGTTGCATGTGTGGGTGTGTGTGGTTTTTTTTCTACAATGTGGTGTCACGTGCTTAACACTCTTGACATTCTTAACAACAGGTTACAAGACAATGGCATGGTTATTGTAATTTCTATCACACTTTTAAGATTTTCAATTGAAGTTCTCTCGTACATTTAGAGCATGTATATTTTTTAAACATATATGGCTGGCTCTGTGGTGAAATGGTTACGAATGTAAAATTTAAGTACTGCGGGCGATTTGGAAACAGACCGCCTTGCATTGGTTTCCACACAAAGGTACGAGTGCTGGTCATTTAGAAAGCAGTGGCAAACTACTGAACATAAACTTGCTAAGAAATCACAAGCAGCCAAAAAATGCTGGAGTTGACTGTGATGTCCTGTAAAGAATATGCAACTCTTTTGTTAAATATATAAAATGGTCAAATTTTAGCTAACAGTAACAAATAGCTATATTTAGTTTACTCAATCAATCAATCATGTGCCATGCCGGAAAGTGTGGGCGATCATGACTCGCCATTTCACTCGATCACCAGAGTCGTGGATCAGCTCAGTGTTCCTGTCTCGTCCATGCCATGTGGCCAAGCCATCCAGATATTTTCCTCTCGGTCTTCCTCTTGGTCTGTTCCCTTCGATCTTGCCAGTTGTCACTAAGTTCTCCAGTCCATTTCTTCTCATAACATGTCCAAAAAATTTTGACTGTCTACGTCTAATTTATTTAATCAATCTACGATTTTCATTTGTCTCCTGTAGTACTTGGTCATTGGTTTTTCTATCTATCCATGGTATTCTTTGCATTTTCCTCAGAAACCACATTTCTGCAGCCATCAGATGTTTTTCAGCTTGACTGCACATTGTCCAAGTTTCACATCCATACAAAAGAACAGGTTCTATGTATCCCCTCAACACTCTTTTTCTCGTTTCAATTGACATCTTTTTATTGGTCAGAATGTTTTTCATCTTGCTAAAGGCTACTTTCGCCATGGCGATTCTTGTTCTAATCTCTTCAAGGCATCTCCCATCAGATGTTATGACTGTTCCGAGATAATTGTACCGATTCACTTGTTGAAGAATATTCCCATTTACTTGTATATTACATTGTGGTACTTCGTTCTTCTTACAATTTAATTCCAACCCCAGCTGCTCACTGTGGATAACAACCGCGTCTACTAATTGTTGCAGATCCTGTGCATTGTCTGCAATCAATACTGCATCATCTGCATATCTAATGTTATTTATGTTTCGTCCTCCAATGCTGATTCCATTTATGTCTTCTACATTTCTGAAAATATTTTCACTGTATAGGGAAAAAAGATCTGGAGACATTACACATCCCTGCCTAACATCTCTTAATAGGTTGATATTGTCCCACTTCATTGTCAATCCTTATGGCAGCTTGTTGTTTCCAATATATGTTTTTTATAAGTCTAATGTCTTTCCCATCAATTTGTAGATCTGCAAGCATATCCACCATGTTGACATGTCTAACTCTATCAAAAGCCTTTGTGTAGTCAATAAAGCAAAGATGCATATCCTTGTTTACTTCTATAGCACGTTCAATAACTGTTCGCAGCATATACACAGCATTTACTGTACCCTTTCCTTCTACAAACCCACATTGTTCTTCCCCTATTTCAGGTTGTATTTTCTTCCTCACTCTTTGCATGATAATTCGTAACAAGATCTTTGTGATGTGACTCATTATACTAATTGTTCTATGTTGATCACATTCCAAGGTTCCTGCTTTCTTTGGGATTGCAATAAATACAGAATTACATAATTCAGAAGGTATATCTCCAGTATCATATAATGTGTTCAGCAGTCTGGTGACTTGCTCTAGTCCAAATTCTTCTAAAGCTTTAATCATTTCTGTTGTGATGTTATCTGCACCAGGGGCCTTGCCAGCTTTCATATGCTTAAGAACATTTTGAACCTCCATCTTTAAAATTGGTGGGCCTTCATTATTAAATCTAATATCATACTGTTCCTCTCTGTTATCATTATACAGGTTTTTCACATAATCTGTCCATACATGTAGAATCTGATCTTTTTCTATTATGATTTTGCCATCTTTAGTTTTTAGACAGCCTGTTGATGTACTTGTTATTTTATTAGTAAGTTCCTGAATTCTTTTGTGCACTAATTTGGTATTTTGACTGTTGTGTTGTTTTTCAATTTCTAAGCACTTTTCCTCAAGCCATGATTCTTTTGCCTTCCTACATAATATTCTGACTTGTCTGTGAATTTCTTCATATTTGTCAGGATTATTTTTGTTGAGTCTTCTTGTTTCCATTAGGTGTAAAATTTCTTCAGTCATCCATTTCTTACGACCCACCTTCTTTAATTTTGGAATAGTTGTTTCTGCAGCCAAACTGATTGAATTCTTTAACATTTCCCATTGATCATTCACATCCTGGAATAATATCTCTAGATCAGACAATATATCAAATATGTTCTGTACTTCTATGTTGAATTTGTTTTGTATTTCCTTGTCATTACTCAGTTTACTGTAAGTTCTCATTAAATGTGTGCATGTTACAAATGGGTCTTGGTTTATGTTGCTGTACTATTTTTTACTTTTTGTTTTCAATGTTTCCATTTAAAGGTAAAGATAATCCCATGACAGATACTGTCATGGTTGTATGGAGGGTTAGACCCTCAGGGATACATACTGAGGTGATGCAACTAGCTGCCTTCCTCACCATCTGTCCATCCCAGACAATTATGAATATGTACACGTGCATTACACACACCAACCCACCCACACACAGAAGGTGGGACACAAACACATGCACGCATGCACGCACACATACACACGCACAGAGAGAGAGATGCTCACATGCACATGCGCGCACACACATATGCATTTTGTTGCTATACATGTAATTTTTGTTTCAATCAGTCCAGTCCCTAACTACATCCGAGCATCAGTGGACACTGTGATGAAGATTCACTTCAATGAGAGACCTGGAGATGTAATTGTATTTCTGACTGGCATGGTTTGTAATTTTTATCATTTTGGATTTCAACAAATTCAATGAAGGAAAAGTTGAAAAGCAGTTCTAGGTATTATACAAGTCAGCAATGTTAATGCCACTTTGTTCTTCTCCCCCTGTTTCTTGTTTCTTTATATACAAGAAGCTGGCCAGAAGTCATTATCCTAACCATGAAGGTATAATGTTTATTCTTCTGTAATATGCGTCACCACCTCTTGAATCAACATACATACGCCAACTCTGCTTGATCTTGACAAGGCCTCCAATTGTATGCTTCATTTGTCTTATACGGAATGGTATATGTGTATTTTTAGTATAAATCTGTCATATACAGAATGGTATATGTGTGAGTGAGTGGCACCTTGCAGTCTTGACAGACCAGACAGACAGTATGTGAGTTGGAATGTCGCCAAAATTTCATCACAATGCTTGGGCAGAGCTTCAGAGAAACATGTGGTGCCCAAACGACATCTTCCCTCTCTCGGCCTTGCCTTGTGTTTTCCAGAGGAATGGGTAACCAATATGTCTGGCACAAGGTAGGCTGCAGACGCTGGCGGCTCAGCGTCAAACCTCCGAGACCTCGCCTCCACGAGCAGGTGGCGTGTGGTGGCCAGATCCCTGGAACCCAAGGGACCTGACTTAGAGGCGTTCAGCCAAGTCCCATAGGTGAGGGCCTCGTATGCACCTAAACCGTAGGAAGCGTACATCTGTCAACCACAAGTGTCCGGACCTGTGTAAAGCATGCACTATCGTCAGACTCCCCGCCTGACTTTTGCGGATCCCGCGACCACCGGGAATAGGCCCGCTGGAGATGTATGATTAGTATAAATCTTTCATATATGAAATATTATATGTGTATGATTAGTATTAATCTATCAATACAGAATGGTATATGTGTATGATTAGTACGAATGAACTATAGACATTAGTATATGTTAGTATGGTGGACAGTAATTTATGTTGTTAGATGTGCATGTTTAGTTGTCAGTAGACTGTTAAATTAGTACAAGCATAAAAATGACAGGAGGGACAAGTGTTAACAGAATGTGGCTTAAATATTTACATCCAAAATAATGAAAACTATGATAATTAGTAGTGGAAAGGCGATAACATCAATGAAACCCACAGTAAACAGGGATATACTAGAACAAGTAACAAGTTTCTCCTATCTTGGACATGTAATAACAGATGATGGCAGACGTGAAACAGAAATCAAAAAGTAATTTGGAATGGCCTAACATGATTTCAACATCATGATATCAGTTTTAACATCAAGATCAGGGTTCCCAACCGGTGGGGAATCCCCCCCCTCCTCCCCCAGGGGAGAATTTGGGGGGGGGGGGGGGGGGGGGGGGGGGGAATTAAGATTATTTCAAGATCGTGTTCTAGGCTTGTTCTAGTATGTGTTATTAAATTTAGCTTCCATTTTTACATATACTGTGTAGGGGCAGGGGGGAATTTATAGGGAAGAAATACGAAGCGGGAGGAATGACATTCTGAAAATATGGTTAAGGGGCGCATGGGCCAAAAAAAGTTTGAGAACCACTGATCTAGAGAGATTAACAATGCATTAAAAATGAGAATTGTCACATGTTATATATATATATATATATATTCAATACTACTATATGGTGTGGAAGCCTGGGCATTGAACAAGCATCAAGATGACTCCATCCTTGGTAAACAGCTGATCATTACAAGTTTAATGAATACCATCACTCCATATTTCAACATTGATGTAGCAGTGCAGTGTCATCTCCACAGCCTCAGGTGGAGCAAGAGTATTGAGTTATGTCAGTGTGTATTAAGGGCATAAATGTACCGCCAATCACACAGAATCCAGCATCAGAGTGATGTTAATTTTGACTTGATGAAAGGTAGTTCACTGTGGATCATAGTTCATAAATGAATACAAATGTATTGTTTGACGCTCATAGATGTAGAAAAAAGAAGTAGGAGCGATTAGAGGACACTGTCATCATCATCATGTGCCATGCCGATAAGCGTGGGCAGTTATGTTTCACTATCTCACACAATCACTAAAGTAATGGTTCAGCTTTGTATTCTTGTCTCGACCATGCCACGTGGCCAAGCCATCCAGATAGTTACTTCTCCCTTGTTCTTTTCTCCTCAATTTTGCCAGTTATCACCAAGTTCTCCAGTTTCTTCTTATAGCGAGTCCAACAAATGTTGACTGTCTGCGTCTAATTTCTCTTTAATGTGATATATATGCATTGTTCCTCTTGTTATAGTCACATGGCATTAGTGATCATGTCTGTCCACAGCCTTCTGTCTTGTATACTGCCAATCATTTCTTGATATTGATTTTTATCCATGCTACAATGTCAAACTGTCCAGCATCTTCTCTCTTAGTCTCCACCTGCCTATTGTGATGATATACTTCCTTCTACATACAACGAAAATGTGGATTGTTTCTGATGCGAGTAACAGTTCTCTTTGTGTACTTTTTTTTTCAAGGTATCACCATTACTCTTTCTGTCCATCCACGATTTTCTCTTCATTCTTATATAAAACATCTCCGCAGCTTCCACATAATTCCTCACCTGTCTGCTAATTGTCCATGATTCACTTTCATGCATCAGATGTGTGTTAATACCTTAAAATATATTGTGTCATGCAAATCAATGGTATAGGAAACAACTGCGCCATATGGTTAGAAACATAAACCTTCATAAATAGGTTGGGAGTGGGGTTGCAGAATTTGGCGTGGTGCATGGTATAAATTTGCGCATGTCATAATTATGTTTGTGTGTACATTACAGCTTCTTTTATTATTTTCAGCATGAGGTGGATGATGTTGTTTCACAGTTGATGTAAGTAATTTCTTTTATATTGATTATATTCTGTGTAGCTTCTAAATGCCTTTTCTGTTGATATTACTATTTATTTACTAAATGTCTTCTCTGTTGATATTTGTTATTTGTTATCTAAATTTCTTTTCTGTTAATACTTTTGCTTGTTTTCTAAAGTTATTTTTTGTTTGCTTTCTAAATTATTTCTTGTTTGTTTCCTAAGTTTCTTTTTTATTCATATTATTATTTGTCTACAAATTGTCTTTTCTGTTAATATTTGTGTTTACTTTCTATATTTCTATTTTTGTTTGTTTTCTAAACATTTGTTCTCAATTAATTTTTTATTTACATATTTGATTTGCATTCTAAATGTCCTTTATGTTGATATTTTTGTTTGCTAATTTTCTTTTCTGTTAATATTTTTGGTTTGCATATTCTAAATATCTTTTCTGTTCATAATTTTTCTGTTGCTTTCTAAATTTATTTTCTATCTTGAATTTTGTTTGTCTTCTGAGTGTCTTTTCTAAATTCTTTTGAAGACACTATTCTCCAGACATTTTTTTTCAGAAGCTGAGTGATGTCATACTTCCCTCTCCCCTGATTTATTGATATAGGACTAGCCTTTTTGAATAAGGGTGAAATATAATGTTGTGTGGGTTAAAAATCCCCCATTAGTTTGAAATCATGATATGTAGGATGTGTAGCCATTGCCCTGGCAAAAATATCAAAATTAGAAAATTTACTCATAGAAAAACATTTATAGTGTATGCATTTATTATTGGTATTGGTGTACTCACACTGGGAACCTCAACAATGCTACTGAGTTGGTGCACTGAGCTGAGAACTGTTATTGTTGTCTAATGGAGGAGGTTAGAGCACTAATGTATGAGGGGGCTTCAAATGAAAACCTTTTCCTCCCAATGATTCTTTGAGTTGTCCATACAGGTGGAAATCACTTGGAGCTAGGTCTGGCATTTGTAGATGTGGCACATACTGAAAGTGAAGGTCTATGATGGTTTCAACCATGTTGCAAAAGGACACCTTTGCTCAGAAGTCCACATCGTTTGGATTTAATTGAAGGTCGAACTTCCTACTCCACTCATACACTTGCTGGACTGACAGGCATGCATCACTATACTGGACTTTCCTTCGCCGATGAATTTCTTAAGGTTTCACCCCTTCACTGATCAAACAATGGATAACAGAACGCTGCTTCTCTTTGGTGCATGTCAAAAGTTGGGTGGCCATCTTTAAACTGTCCTTATGATATCACCGTGTTCATCTGGACAGTGCTGTCACATGCTTAACACTTTTGATATCCTTAACAACAATATTGAATTGACAGGTTACAAGGCAATGGCATGGTAACTGTAATTTCTATCACTCTTTTAAGGTTTTCATTTGAAGCCACCTTGTATCTTGGAAAATCTGGCCAATTCATGTTCACTGAAGTACAAACAAATACTTTACTTTAACTAACAGATAATCTAATATATATGTATGTTCGTGTGTGCATATGAACTGAAAAGTCACAGTGTTTTGATTAAAAAGTCCTGCTCACAATTCAGGATAGAATGTAAGGATACAGTTATAAATGCCTGATCATCGCTGTCATAATGTATGAGGTTTTTTTCAGAACGTTATCCTCATTACAGTCTCTTTAATCCCTTGCCAGCTATCTTACCTCAAACATCTTTATGCTCAAGGTGTCTGCAGTGTCCTGTGACCATCTTCATTCCCCAAGGTGTCTGCAATGTCCTGTGTCCATCTTCATGCCCCATAGTGTCTGCAATATCCTGTGTCCATCTTCATGCCCCAAGGTGTCTGCAATGTCCTGTGTCAATCTTCATGCCCCAAGGTGTCTGCAATGTCCTGTGTCCATCTTCATGCCCCAAGGTGTCTGCAATGTCCTGTGTCCATCTTCATGCCCCAAGGTGTCTGCAATGTCCTGTGTCCATCTTCATGCCCCAAGGTGTCTGCAATGTCCTGTGTCCATCTTCATGCCCCATAGTGTCTGCAATGTCCTGTGTCCATCTTTGTGCCCCATAGTGTCTGCAATGTCCTGTGTCCATCTTCATTCCCCAAGGTGTCAGCAATGTCCTGTGTCCATCTTCATGCCCCAAGGTGTCTGCAATGTCCTGTGTCCATCTTCATGCCCCATAGTGTCTGTAATGTCCTGTGTCCATCTTCATGCCTCAAGGTATCTGCAATGTCCCATGACCATCTCCATGCTGGTAAACTGCTGCCTTGTTCCCCACTAGTTATGCTTTCCATATCTGTTCTGTTCAAACCACTGAAACATTTAATGTGGACAAAGTATTCAAGTTTTCATAACATGAAGCTGTTTATAAGCCAGTTTTCTTTGATGTTTAGATCTTGTAGAATGTCAATATTTTGCTTCTTCTTGACCCCTGCTATTCTAAGAACTTTTCTGTAACATTTTAGTTCAAAAGCTCAGATTGTCTTCTTTAGTGATAACAAAATGGTCCAAAGCTGACACCCATATGTTGCCACAATTATTGCCAGCTATTTTTTAATTAATATGTAGAAAAGTGTTTTCAACACCTGGCACCAACACTGTTCAGCCTCATGTTTTCAGCTATGCTGACGAATGCCTTCGAAAACAACAACACTGGAATAGACATCAACTACCACATGGATGGAAAGTTGTTCAATCTCAGATGGCTGAAAGCTAAAACCAAAACTACCAGCGACACTGTCAGAGAGCTTCTGTTTGCTGATGATTGCGCTCTATATGCCAAATCAAAGGCAGACATGCAACACAATGTTTCAGTTTTCTCAAATGCCTGTGCCAACTTTGGGCTCAATATCAACTTGGAGAAGACTGTAGTTATGTACCAGCCAGTCCAGGGATTAATCACACCATGCCAAATATCAAAGTGAATGGTCATAGACTAAGTGTTGTGGACAAATTCACCTATCTTGGCAGCACTGTGTCACAAGCTGCCACAATTGATGATGAAGTGAATGCAAGAATCTCCAAGGCCAGCGCGGCCTTTGGCAGACTGTACAAGAATGTATGGGACAGAAATGGAATAAGTCCTGTAAACAAAGCTGAAAGTCTACAAAGCAGTTGTATTATCCACACTGCTATATGCTTGTGAAACCTGGATTGTTTACCAGCGACATGCTAGGAAATTAAACCACTTCCACACAGTCTGCCTTAGGAAACTATTGAAGATTAAATGGCAAGACAAGATCCCAGACACTGAAGTCCTAGAAAGAGCGTCCATGCCCAGTATCCACACTCTACTAATGAAGAATCAGATTCGCTGGGCTGGTCACTTGACTCGCATGCCAGATCACTGGTTCCCTAAACAAATTTTTTACGGCGAACTGCGTTGTGGTAAACGCTCTCAAGGAAAGGCTTTAAAGACATTTCTGAAGATCTCAATAAAAGCTTTTGGAATTCATCACAACGCATGGGAAACTGCTGCCAAAGACTGAAATTCATGGCGTGCATCATTATGCAAGGGTGCAGTCACTTATGAAGCAAACAGAACTGCAAGAGCTGTGAAAAAACGGCTGGACAGAAAAACCACTGCAGGGGATCCTCCTCCTAGAACATCAAGCATTCTTTGTCCACATTGTCAAAGAACATTTCGAGCCAAAATAGACCTTACCAGCCATCTTAGAACTCAGGGCTCCATACTTTCAACCCCAGTGGATGAAATGAATGGTCATCATCATCCTTTTTGGACAAACAACAACAGAAAAAAAGGATCAGCTTCATTTATTTGGGTTTGGTCTCATTTGGTTCACACAGACTCTCTAATTAATACATTCAAATTTGATTCTAACTGTCCGCAGATCTGAGGCTCGCAAGCTGAGCAAGGATGCCATGAAAATGAAAGTTCTCCCAATGCATGGAAGTTTGCCATCCTCCGAACAGGTTAGTTGCCTTTTTTTATTGTCTGGTAGATTTTGTTTACTGTGCTTGCTCGCTTTGAACTCAAGCATAGTCCATACTTCTAGTAGCACTAGATTGAATTTTGCGCGTGGATTAGCTTTCTATATTACCATTGTCCCTCATCATCAGGTGAATCCACTTCAACGTCCCCAGGTCAAGGACAAGAAGTCAACATTTTAACCCAACTGTCCAGTTTAGGGGTTGAACCCCCTACCTCAGCATCAGCACGCTGGGTGTTTAAGAACGAGTGCTCTTGTCCATTCGGCCATGCTGATTTCCAACTGGTTAAATATAATAACAAGGAATTGGTGCTGTTGGACATTCATGAGGCAAGAAGAAGGGCTGTTTGTCCATCACTGGGGGATAACCACTCTTTTCATCCAGTTTATAGGAGTAGATGACGTTTCTCTGCTGGTGTCTGTGGCTTGGCGGTGGTGAACACAGCTTCACAATGCTGACACACCAGGTTGGAAGTCTAATGCCAGTGATTTGGGAATTGATGCTTTGTGTTGATTTTCGTAGTAGTATGAGTGTCAGCAGAAAGCAATAGCAAACTACTAAAAGTAGAAAATAACAAACAGCCATATCCGGTCTGATAAAGTCAACATTAAAAAACAAAGTGCTAGGCCCATATTTGTATGAACTAATTGGCACTTACTGGGTGCTGTGGTCACTAAATCATCAGCCGCCTTGACTTCCCAGGACATTTTCTGGTACCAATTACAGGTCACCTTGGGAGTCCAGGTCAATACATAAAAATCTGCCTTGATGGTTTCTCAATCACATGGAAACCTGGCAGGAAGACAAGCATGCTAGCCACTGGGTTAGCATGGCTTCTTATAGAGTAGACCTTTATATTGATTTCTTCATTCATTGAAATATCAGTCGCTTGAGCCATTACGTTAGCATGAGAAATATTTTTTCTTTTGGCACTCGCTCTTTTTGAACACAATTTCATACACACTATTTATAGTAGTGATGGACTGAATTTTTCGTGTGGATTGACTTTCCCTATTAACATTGTCCCTCACCATCAGGCAAACCCACTCCAACTTCAGAGGTACTTGTAATTTATGTCCCCAAGTCAAGGACGACAGGTCAACATTTTAGTCCAGGTGTAGGGGTTGAACCGCTTACCTCAGTATCAGCACAATGGATGTTTAAGAACACACGTTCTTACCCATTCAGCCATGCTGACCTGCACATGAGAAATACATTTGCGGATATTGATGAGCACTCATAGAATACAAAGAAAAGAAGGAGAAATCAGAGGACACACTGGACAACATAAACTTGACTTGAAAAATTTAGGCACACCAGAATATAAACCTCTCATCTCCAAAAAAAATCATAAACAGCAAAACAATGCTGGGGTTGACTGCAACATCCTGTAAAGGATATGCAACTAACTTAGTAATTATTATGTTGTTACATTATTTTCGTCCATTTGTGTTTCATTATATAATCACTAAACTGTCACATTCTGAACGGTTTCCTTAATTTTGTTTTGTTTAATCTCAGATGAAAGTTTTCGAAAGGACTCCCAACAACACCAGAAAGATTGTCGTGGCAACCAATATAGCAGAGGCCTCCATTACTATACCAGCAATCACTTACAGTAAGAGATGCTTCTGACTGACTGAGATATTCTTCTGTATATCCACATCTCCAGGGCCTTTATCAGGCTTTCTATTGTTTCTTCGTTGTCCAGGCTTCCACACCATATAGTAGTGTTGAATATACATAACATTTGACAATTCTCATTTTTATTGCGTTATTAATCTTTCTAGAATCTAGATGTTAATACTGATTTCATACTGTTGAAAGCATGTTTGGCCATTCCTATTCTCTTTTTGATCTACTTAAATTATCTACTTAGAGAAGATAATTACAGACAGAGATGAATAATATTGGGAGGACATGGAGGCAGCTGCAGGAGAGCAAACAATAGGCTTGGTGTGGTTTTCTTGAAGGCTTAAGCCCCAATGGGCAGATAAAGAGCAGAAGAAGAAGACACAATAATGAGATTATATTATTTTACCTAACACAGAATTATCAGTTGCTGGGGAAACTTTGAGAACATTGAAAAATGCATGAGAAATAAAATTACAGGTTTGGCTCGTGGCTTAGATCACTTTCTTTGTACATTAATCCTTCTCTTTTATTTCCCCCTTTGTGCAACATCTAGCTTCATTTTAGCTGTATGCTCTTCAGATGGCCTAGAATTTGCTGCGCAGTTGTTAAGGTTGCTAGGAGCCTTGTAATGAGATCAACATCAAACAATTAATATAATGAGTTACATCACAAAGCTTTTGCTAAGAATTAACATGCAAAGAGTTAAGAAGAAAATACTATCTGAAATAGGAGAAGAACAATGTTGGCTTATGAAAGGCGAGGTTACAGTAAATTCTGTGTATATGCTGAGAACAGTAATTGAACATTCTTTAGAAGTAAATGAAGATCTACATCTTTGCTTTATTGATTACACAAAGGCTTTCGATATAGTAGACATATGTCAGCATGATAGAGATGCTTGCAGATCTACAAATTGATGGGAAAGACATTAAACTTGTAAAATACATATATTGGAAACAACAAGCTGCCATCAGAATTTATAATGAAGTGGATCAATATCAGCCTATTAAGAGAGGTGTCAGATGGATGTGTAATTTCTCCAGATGTTTTTACCCTGTACAGTGAAAATATTTTCAGAAATATAGAAGATATGAAAGGAATTATCATTGGGGGATGAAATCAACAAAAATATTAGACATGCAGATGATACAGTATTGATTGCAGACACTGAGCAGGATCTGCAACATTTAGTAGAAGCAGTTGTTGCACACAGTGAACAACTAGGGTTAGAATTGAGTTGTAAGAAGACACAGATTATGGTTCATCACTAGGGCGAAGGAAAT
>JACEFZ010004904.1:640000-759267 GCA_014155875.1 Cepaea nemoralis | reverse complement strand
AGATTACGCTCAGTAGTTTGCCATTGCTTTCTGAGCGGCCGGCTCAGTTATCCCGCAAGTCACCAGCGGGGATCGGACCGCTCCAGCTCTCGCCCCGCTACGAGACTCTGCGTGATAAACCGGATTACGGAGAAAAGTGTTGTAACCCCTCGGCCAGAGAGACCGGTATATATATATATATATATATATATATATATATATATTATATATATATATATATATATATATATATATATATACCTTACGTGAACGTCCCAAATATATATATATATATATATATATATATATATATATATATATATATATATATATATATATATATATATATATATATATATATATATATATATATGGGACGTTAATTTGAAACCCGTTCCAATGGCTTTATTACAAAAGCATGAAAGAAACATAACAGTTGTTGTATAATTAAGTAAAGCGCTTGGTATCAACGACTGGCACGAGAAGGTCAACCAGAGAGACAAATGGAGACGGATTGTGCAAAGAACCTAAATTGCTCGGAATGCTGAAGAGGAAGAAGAAGAAGAAGAAGAAGAAGAAGAAGAAGAAGAAGAAGAAGAAGAAGAAGAAGAAGAAGAAGAAGAAGAAGAAGAAGAAGAAGAAGAAGAAGAAGAAGAAGAGGAAGAAGAGAAGAAGAAGAATATAAGAAGAAGAAGAAGAAGAAGAATAAGAAGAAGAAGAAGAAGAAGAAGAAGAAGAAGAAGAAGAAGAAGAAGAAGAAGAAGAAGAAGAAGAAGAAGAAGAAGAAGAAGAAGAAGAAGAAGAAGAAGAAGAATGAATTATGCACCATGGGTTGGTCAGAAGAAGTCGCCGTAGGCATTCAGGCAAGCATCCCATTACTTAGGTGGGTATTGATCAGGACTAAAGACTGGATGTTGCAGAATTTCCCACTTCTTCCTTGTTAATATTTCCTGCACAATCTTTGCGATATGCGGACGAGGATTATCATGCAACAAAATAACACCGCAAGAAAGCATGCCGGGTCGTATATTCATGATGGTATTTTGCAGCTTTTCTAGTGTTTGCAAGTAGTGGGTAGAGTTGATGTTGACACCAGTCGGCCAACAATTGCCCTTCATGGTCAAAAACTACGCTCAGCATAACCTTACCAGATGGAACCTGTAAATAGAATTGTTTGGCTTGTGATGATCTAGCATGCTTCCATTGAATGCTCTCTCTTTTGCTGCTCGGCTCAAAGTGGTGACACCATGATTCATCGCCTGCCACTATGTGGAAGAGAAATGTATCACCCTCCATTCTGTAATGCAGCAAGTGGTTCAAACACCATCCCATGCGTTCTTCTTTTTGGTGGTCGGTCAATATCCATGGTACCCACTTTGAACACACCTTCCGATATTGCAATTTCTTACGAACAACCTCTTAAATTGTCCCAACTGACACATCAAATTCTTTCGGTAGCGAACGTATGCTTCGACAACGGTTAATTTGTACTGCTGCATCAATTTTGGCGATGTTTGTTGTTGTTGTTGTTGTTGCAACAATATGCGCTAGACCTGGCCGTCGAAGATCTGTAGTGAACTGACGTCCTTTCAGAAACATTCGTGCCCAGTCTGTCACTGTAGTCTTCGACACACATTTGTTACCGTGCGCTGCCAGCATTCTTCGATGAATGTCCACTGGTCGACATCCTTCAAATGAAAGAAACTGAATCACCGCTCATTGAGCCTCTTTGGACAGATTTTGGATAAACCCGGCCATTTTCTCACCGTCAGAAACAGAACCTATGCATCATGGAACAATAGGCACGTGCTCTTGTATTCATTGGTCTTTACTTATCACATGACTATGACATGATCATGTTCAACGTACGCAATTACGCGCAATGCGGCACGGACTGTTTCAAATGGACGCGACACATGATAATGGTGATGTTACCAATACCGGCGTCCCTTGCAGTGCCCTGGGATATGATGGGAAGCCGCTCTGGAAACACTGATAAATAGAGGTGCACGTCATTTTCCCGCTCTCTCCAAATGTAACAACCGTGGTCGAGGAGATCCATGAAAATGACAGGTAATTTGTAAGCCCACTCTTGGTGAGTTGAATCATATTTAGGATAGCCTTAACTAAAGGTAGGATAGTGGTGCCTCTACTAGTCCCCAACTGGTAAGCTCCAAACTTATAACATCCACAGGGTTGAGGTAGAATTTGGTGTAGTTCGGTTTATAGTTTTACAGAGTCTGAGGTGCACTTCTGCTCCTGATTGACTAAAATTAGTAGAGTTATCTTCGCATGTAAAATGGCGATAACCGGCAGAATGATGACAACATGGGTTGATTCGATGAGTAGCGGTGAAAGTGCTACCCTGCAGACTGGCAGGGGTGTAGTAAGAAAACAAGTACCAGGGGTATTCGGTGAAGATTCAGGACAAAGGATGTTCTCATACGATGGTGTGTGTATATTGTAGGTTTTTAAATTTAATGTAGCAGACAGCACAGTACGAATTGGAAGTATCGATACTGTACTGTGTTGTGTAGTTCTATAGAATTTGATAGGGCCACAATTCAACACGGTAGGCAAAATATGTAGTATCATAGTCCAGAGTAGAGGAGGATGTATGCATTGTTCTATAAAGTCCATGTTCTGACAAGAGGAGGAAAGGTCGTTGCACCTGCAGGACAGTGTACCTGAACACAGCAGTGTTTGATATATGATAAGGGGTAGAATTACCACAGCCAAGAGAGCATATGGAGCACCGAGGCACAGGAAATGGGGTTATCATTAATGCTAGTGATGAGGAAAATCTGTAAGGAGGCAGCTAGGCCAGGTGCTGCAGGGATGTGTATGGAAATATAATCATTTATAATCGTGAAGATGACAGAAGGGTGGGGAAAACCATATTTATGTTTGTGGCACATTGAATATAACATGTAATGTTTTATGTGTGGTGCATTGTGAGTGTGTTTAAATTACCATGACACGAAGAACCAGTGTGCTTCAGTTATGGCATATCAGTGTGGGTTTAGTTATTAGTAGAAATTACATTAGGTGGTAGCTTTATTTATAAGTGCACAGCAATGGCTGAGGCGAATGATCCGCTAGTGATCAAACTAGGCAAATATGAACTGCACAGCCAGAGGCACTCCCACTATGCTATGTTGTGTTTGAAGTCAGATGACTTATTATGACTCCATGATGCTAAACCTGCAGTGATTGTTGGTGTACGGAGGTACGTATGGTGGAAGCAATGGATATGTGGTGCTTGATAACGATTACTGCTATGTTTTCCTAGATAAATGCAGCTATAGTAATAATTATTCATGAATGTGTGCAGTGATGAAGGTGCCAGGTTGAACACTACACCTATGATAGTGTTGTCTATAATTATAAGGGTGTTCATGATTATGAGGATAATGATCTGTGTTGCTCAGGTTTGACAAATGTGAACTAGGTAAGAATAGTCTCCTGACCAGCCAGTGCACCCGGTGCTGAATAGGGCACTCATAATGAATCTGGGGTATTATTGAGTAAGCTTGAGTATGGTGAGAGTGATCATGTAGTGATGTCAGCTAAGATGATTGGGATTATGATTGTGGTGATGGCTATGGTGAGAGTGATCATTTGATGATTGTGATAGTGATTATGATTGTGGTGATGACTATGGTGAGAGTGATCATGTGATGATTGTGATAGTGATTATGATTGTGGTGATGACTATGTTGAGGCTGATCATGTAGTGATGTCAGCTAGGATGATTGGGATGATGATGGCTATGGTGAGAGTGATCATTTGATGATTGTGATGGTTTTATGTGGCGATGTATGTTATATATCTGAGTTGTTGTCGGTGACTTTTGTTATAGTCTGTGTCCTGAATATTGCTGGTGTCATTTGTAGAACTGTACTTCTTGTATATTGATGTTGTCTAGCTGTCATCAGTACAAAGGTGTGTGTCCTGATGATGTCATATTGAAATGCATATCCTATGTCTGCTTGATTGCTGTTGGTGCATTGAACTGTATTTATGTCCTCTATGTACATGTTCAAATGGTGTTGTCCTGTTAGAGTCGTTGTACACCGGTGTAGCTGAGTTGTGTTCGGTGTTGATTTTGACTAGTTGATTAGTGTTGCTGTGTAACATTGGCATGTATGGGTGGTATTGTCAGCCTGTGGTGTTGGGGATGAGAAGTTGTGTTGGGTCAGAGATCTGTAGGTAATGACCTCCCTGAACTGAAAGTATTATGTAAATAAATACGGAGTTAGGTGAGAAGCCAGAAAAGGCTGCGAGCATTGTAACGAGGGATGATCCGCCCTCACATTAAGATTGTGTCAAGATGTGGAAATGGCTGTTGTTCTAATTGCAGACCTAATCACTCCGATGGATGCACATGGAAGAATGGGCATGTGTGATCAATATAGGCAATTGTGACATGTTTAATTGATGACAGAGGACCTAGTTAGTAGTTTGCTCTGGAAATATATCTTGAATAATAAATAGACAAGATAAAGGATATGATTTTGCACGTTTTTGTCTAGAGGTCTCTCAAATGAGATAGATAATCATTCCCGCCTAGCCCTTTTGGAGAACCATTTTTCCTTTGGCTCTGAACCCCCACTGTGAGACTACCAAGTATCTACACAGAAATTTATAAAAGAAGAAAAAAGTTCCCTCAAGGCCAAAAGGAGATCTGAACTGTTCGCCCCTGTACAACTGAGGATCTACTTCACTCATCATAGTGTTGTCAGTGTGCTAGTTCGTCCGTCACATTAGATCTTCCCTTATTTATTTTGTGTCAAAAGTGACCTATATCAGTTGTCCAATTATATCTTAGGACTTTAGGTTTCAATAGTAGCATACAAACTCAACAATAACTGTACATAACATCTGTTAAACAAGACATCTACATGACAGGTTCTTGACAAGAGTGGGACATACATTTACATAAAATTGTTTACACCACAATTGTACAAGACATACATCATGAGAGATACTTGACAACATCTATACAGGACTTTTCACAATATCTGTACCAACCACAGTAACTTAAGACATCATCAGAGACAATACTTGACAGCAACTGTACAAGACATTCTCCTGAGACATGTACTTAAAACACTGGTTCATTAATTCAGTTTATTGAGCTGCCGGTGGGTCGAGTGAAGACCAATGAGTTCATCCTGTTGTCATGTCAACACTTCAAAAAAGTACATACATAATGTACAAATATGCTGAACATGCATGCAGATAAACATGATACAACAACTCCTAATTACTCCACCAACCTATCAATCAACTCTCCTCCTCCTCTCTAATCTCTAACTACACCACTCAGTTACTGTATCTATCATCACTTCTTGTCTCTTGGGAATTTTATAAAATCCTATCATGGAAAACTTAAGGGAGGAACTACTGTTCTGGATCAGTTTGCATCCTGTTATCATCAGCAATTGATGTTGGAAAAGCTCCAGGTAGCAGACTTCCTATAATAAGTTCCATAGCAGATTCATTCCTCTTGAGAACAGAATTTGGGATGATGATACGGTACTGTCTCTCACTGTTGACCAGACTGCTGGTGAAGGCTGACACTGGGGTACTTCGGATTGTTGAGGATAGAACTCTCCTGACATTGGGAGATGTATACTCGGTACATGTAGACATGACTTGTCGAAGAGACCCAGAGATCTGAACACAATCCAATATATTGCAGCACTTCACGTGGCCAGTCTAACCTCACCTACTCTTCAAGTCACATTCTATAATAACTGTGTGAGCACTATGCTGGGTATTCTCCAAGATAAGTCCTAGATAACAATCCACTGCTATAGTCATTTCACCAGTTTTCTTGAATGGGGTGAACAACCAGAGACTTTTTAATTTCTCAGATGACATAATTCAGGATCACTGTATTGATTCCTATATAATCCTTAAATCACATTAATGGATTCATCAGAACTGTTTTTCTCCCATTGACATTCAGCTGTTAGAGAGCTGAGATAAAATTCTCCAAGAAATTCCTGTAGTTTTGGATTCTAGGAGAATAAGTGTTCCATTGGGGCACAGGTTTACTTTCCATGAGCCTGACCGAACCAAACTGTAGACAGGGGTCTTTCTGTTGTCTTGGGCCACGGTATGTCATGAAAATAAAGGCTGGCAACTCGCCTATGTTCTCCTGTGATTGTCCCATGGTTTACTTATAGGGAGTTGGTTCTGGATTCTGGGACTTCTGGTTAGTTGTCCCAGATGATATATGAAAGCCTCTCCACCATCCTTTTTGTTCTCTGTTGATATACAAAATGGCACAACATCTCTTTACATTTGTTAAAAGATAATGTTATCATACATCAACATACACAGATTGGAGATGGGGAGGTTCAGGGAGGGTGTTGTCCAAGCACACCTTTCCTGTTTGATAATGAAGTGTATTTCACTGATGTACTGTGGGTGATATGTTTTCATTATTCACCTCTATCTGTGGTAATCACAAGCCTATATGTTGAGACAGGGGTAGCCTACACAATTACAAGCATTTTAAGGCAAGCAGCATGAGCAAGCATTGTGACATAGCAACATGAGACAGGCATTGTGAATCAGACTTGGCTCACAAGTACATCATACTATCACCATCATCATGTGTTCTTCCCCCACTGAGTAATGTCCATATCTACTACAGTAGGTAAAGAAGCCAAATTGCATGAGCAATTGTTCACATATGCACCAAAGCACATATGGGAAAAACATGTTTAGTCCTTGTAAATTTGCATGAGCCATACATTATATTCAGCCGACTAAGACACAGGTTCACACACCTATTGTCCGTTTAGGAACTAGTTTATATGAACCAACCAACAGTAGAGGTACCAGTGTAATACTTCAGAGAGAAATTATATTAATTCTCTAGAGCGTAATTTAGCCACCAGGCATCACATGAACTTTGCAATTCTGGCGTGCCAGACACGTCCCGCTTACATATGGATATTGAAGCATCTTTCTTTCTACTAGATGTGAGAGGCTACTTATCAGATCACCAGCTCACTCACTCCAACATTCTCAGCATTTACAAAGGAACTTGTACATGTTTACATCACACATTCCAATCCAGACTGCCAAATGTGAACTTGCAAGAGCAGTGTACAGTTGGGTTACGAATGAGTCATGCTAGGCATTTAGGAATGCACAAATGGTTTGCGAATTTGCATTGAGTGTAATTTACAATCATCAAGCATACGCAACCAGTCACAACAGAGGAATGATATGCACTTGGAGTATTACAGCGTAGAAGACCTGACAGGTTGAAGATGCAGTGTTCAGAATACTGGCACACAGAAGTTCTGTTTTCACTTTCACATTTTCTTCATAAAATACTCTTATATTCTTCTCTTTCGTTCACTAGGCATAACCACAACATTTAAGTATGTTTTAAAGTGGTACCTGTTATCCAGAGAACAATATTTTACGGAATCTTTAGGGCATTTTTGCGTCTCCACATCACAGATAGCGACTGCTCCTGGTGGAATCCCCGCTCAAACTAATAGATATTCAAATGTGGCCCAGTGAATAGCGTGGGCTGTCACAATTAGCCAATGAAAAGGCGAGCGCATACCGCTGCCCTACCCCACCGCGTTCTGGAACCTACGATTCTAAGAATAACTCCGCTATCTGGATGGTCTCCGTTCAAAACTAAAAGTATTATTATAGAAGTGGGGGACTGGGAATGTGGACATCTGATCCATTATGCCACAGGAATGCATATATGTGTTGATGCAAATAATGATTCTTTGATGATTATTAATTAGTTGTTGTACCTTGTCATGCATTGCAGGTAGTGACCCTTGGCCATGGTTGTTGTTTGTAGAGCAAACTTGAGCCCCAGCTCTGGTTAATGTCGTTTTAGACCACTCACACCCCTATTCATATACCTGTTTATGCCACTATATCTCTGCCGTTAGTGTTATAGTTCTGTTATTTGATATGTTATGGCTCTTTGCAGTATCTGGTCCCAGTCGACCTATGTGATGCGGGTGTCTTGTGTGGGTATTGAGGGTCCCCTTCGACTCAACTGAACATGGTTGAGGTCTCACTGTCATTTAGAGACCGCCCTTGTAGTCAGTGCTAGGCAGCAGTTATCTCTAACTGTGGGATTTCAGATTCCCATTTCTGTATGTACCGACTGTCCATGAGTCCTGAGATGATAGCGATAGAGAGTCCATACCTGCTGTTACCATTGTTGTTTAAATTGAGGCTCCGTTGTTGCCATGTTCTTGCTGGTTTGTGGAAATGGGTACCTGGTCATGTTCATAGCGATGTTAGGCAGCAGTGATATCCACTGTGGGAACATAGGTTCCCATTTCTGTATATGTCAGTTGTGTGACATGTCAGGATGTCTGTTTGTCCCTGAATCATGCAGTTCTGTCAATAAAGGTCTAATTTTGTTGTTCTTAATTTGTTTTGTTTAGTCTGTAGTTTGTTGTGCAAACTCATTGATCTTGTTACAGTCCAACAGTGTAATCTTTTTTCTGGGGTATACAACTGTACAAAGCACCCCGCCCAAAGAACTCCTGGATTTCTTCTGTCTTAACCTTTTCCTTTTTTTATGTTAACTGGGGAGAATATATAAAGTGCTCTTTCTTCCTCTTTCCTCTTATTATCCTTTTCCTCTCTGGCCTACTGGCAGTCAGTGTTGCGCTTCTTTGTCTTTGAGCACCTAAGAATAGGAAACTATGTCCTCCCATCCTTTGTATTCTTTTTATATAAAAATCGTTGTGTGTATGTATGTATGTATGTATGTATGTATGTATGTATGTATGTATGTATGTATGTATGTATGTATGTATGTATGTATGTATGTATGTATGTATGTATGTATGTATGTATGTATGTATGTATGTCCGTCCCTTATGCGTTCGCGAACGGTCCAACCGATTGAGATGAAATTTTCTACACGTTTTCCTTTCATTCCTGTGCAACCAACTGTGATAGTTTTATCTATCAGCTATCAGCTATTACCTTCCTAAAATTTAATTTTGTAATTACATGACTGAACATAAGAAAATATAAAAATATATGACAAAAAGGGATATAACTTTTAGTAGCATTGTTATATCTTAAGTTAAGTCCCCTGGCTATAGAAATCTATATGAATTAAATGAGGTGCAGCCGGGCCAGGTCAGACAGACAGATAGACAGACAGATAGACAGACTGACAGACAGACAGATAGTCGGGAACGGGAGCCAAGTTTACTTTAGATAGATCTCTTCCAATCATATTTTCTATCTATTCTTCTATTCTATCTATATTTTTAACGGGAACGGGCCGAACATAGATAGATAGATAGATAGATAGATAGATAGATAGATAGATAGATAATAGATAGATACATAGATAGATACATAGATAGATAATAGATAGATAGATAGATCCCCGCCAGAGCCTGGGCGAAGCCGGGCCAGGCAGCTAATATTTATCGTTTCCATCAAGGGGACTTAACATAAGAAAAGTTATTTCAAGGGTCATAACTTTTAATAACATCACTATTATTTTATGTATAGATTGTTGCATTGTTTTCAAAGATTTATAAACTTTTTGTCTATAGTTATTTACAGGCATATGAGTTATAATAAATAATGATATAATCTTTAAGGCATTTTCATAATTTTTATAAAAGTAATGCATCTATTTAAATAGTGAAAATTTTCTAACACATCTTTTTATGTTTTTAAAACCAGTGTTCATTAAAAATAATGGATTTATTTTAGATTAGATACGTTAGAATTTTATTTCTGTACTTTTTTCGGAGTGGAACTTTTGAAGTAATCGAAGCATTTGTTTTTTCCGTTCGCTTGGCAGAGAGAAGGTCAGTACACAATTAAATGGGTATATTCTTGATTTTGTTTTTGTTTTTAAAAAAAGTTGGCCGCGTGTGTGTCAACATCACATTTTTCATTCAATGTTGTGGGTGTGCATACCTTATGCATACCTTACACGCAGCACGCCTGTTAAAATGCAGGTTGTTGTTTTTTTTTTTTGTCTAAAAAAGAAGAAGCCTATCCTTTGATGTACTGTTGCCTCGCATCCCAATGATTCCAACAGACATGCCATTCGAATTCAAACGCCTGCAGTTTCCGGTGCGACTTGCATTTGCCATGACGATCAACAAAGCACAGGGACAATCGCTACAAGTGTGTGGACTAAATTTGGAAAATCCGTGCTTCACACATGGACAGCTATATGTGGCCTGCTCACGCGTTGGAAAACCTTCGGATTTATTTGTGTACGCACCAGACAGAAAAATAAAAAAATATTGTTTATCAAAAAGCACTACATTAGACATCAAATTTGGTGTTCGACCATAACTTAAAAATTATACGTCAACATTTAAAAAACTAAATAATCCTAACATTAAATGAAATTTTCTAGCTGCAACCAATAAATTAGCTGCGAGGGCCCAGGGGCCGAACGCATACTCTGTACGCTTAGAGAATGTATTTGAATGTATAATGACTACTTATATGAATTTAATGAGACGCTCCCCGCCAGGGGCTGGGCGAAACCGGGCCGGGTCAGACAGACAGACAGACAGACAAGCAGACAGACAGATACATAGATAGATAGATAGATCCCCGCCAGAGCCTGGGCGAAGCCGGGCCGGGCAGCTAGTATATATATATATATATATATATATATATATATATATATATATATATATATATATATATATATATATATATATATATATATATACACTAGCTGACCCGGCCCGGTTTCGCCCAGGCCCTGGCGGGGGATATATCTATCTATCTATGTATCTATCTATGTATCTATCTATCTATCTATCTATCTATCTATCTATCTATCTATCTATCTATCTATCTATCTATCTATCTATCTATCTGTCTGTCTGTCTGTCTGTCTGTCTGTCTGTCTGTCTGACCCGGCCCGGCTTCTCCCAGCCCCTGATGGGGAGCATCTAATTTAATTCATATAAGTAGTCATATAAGTTCCCCTTCCCGACTGTCTGTCTGTCTGTCTGTCTGTCTGTCTGTCTGTCTGTCTGTCTGTCTGACCCAGCCCGGCTTCGCCCAGTCCCTGGATCTGTCTGTCTGTCTGTCTGTCTGTCTGTCTCTCTATCTATCTGTCTATCTATAGCCAGTGGACTTAACTTAAGATATAGCAATGCTACTAAAAGTTATGTCCCTTGTTTTATCTTTTCTTATGTTGAGTCATATAATTACAAAATTAAATTTTAGTAAGTAAATAGATGATTGTACACTAAGAAACTATTACAGTTGGTTGCACAGGAATGAAAAGAAAACATGTAGAAAATTTCATCTCAATCGGATGGACCGTTCGCGAACGCATAAAGAACGGACATACACACACATACACACACATACATAAATTGTGTTTTATATATATATATATATATATATATATATATATATATATATATATATATATATATATATATATATATATATATATATATATATATATATATATATATATATATATATATACACATAGGGCTGCGGAAGTTAACGATTAATTGGTCGATTAATCGGTAATTTTGTTTAACGAGTAATTAATTTTTTTTAAACGATTAATCGAAAACTGTTCTCCCATCACGTATGCAGATTAAAAGGATGTCGAAAAAATGTCGGACATTTTAAACATAGTGCTGCAAACACTACCGAGTTGCAAAATTGTAATGAATCACCATTGTGTAAGCTGCAGCTAGATGTACCAACACAATGGAACAATATTTTTATTATGCTACAGAGTCTTCTACAAGCTCGAGAAGCATTGACTGTCTACAAGTCAGATGAAAAGAAGGAATACGAAGGTATGCAAATTGTCAGATTCAGGTTGGGAGAAGATTTCGAAATATGTCAGAGTTTTGGACTTATTCTGTCAAACCACGGTCCTGCTTGCGGTCAAGATTATGTTTCATGTAGCTGTGTATTGCTCCTGCTCTCATCGCTGACAAAGTATATGACTGTACACGATGGTGATCCGGGCTACATAGCTAAATTTAAGGCAGCATCTTTTAATGCCTTCAGTGAACGTATAGCTAATATGACAAGTATTGAAATACTATAGATTGCAACAGCACTTGATCGCTACAAATACCTGATGTGTTTGTCAAAAGATGCAAAAGAACGAACTTGGTCACGAATTGAACAACAAATAGTAGTTTAATCGAAATTAACTATTAATTAATAGTTAATTTTTCAACAGTTAACTATTAAATTTAAATTAATCTGTCGCAGCCTTAATATATATATATATATATATATATATATATATATATATATATATATATATATATATATATATATATATATATATATATATATATATATATATATATATATGTCGTATACCACGCATGTCGTAAGAGGCGACTAAGGAGGCTATGGTTCCGTCGCCCTGCTACTGAGTGAGTGCATGGCGCGACTACTGTGAGCTGTGAGTTTCGTGTGAAATGCTTTTGAATCTGCCTGAGATTTTTTTTGGAACGTGACTGCATGTTCGGAGCGATGGCAGCTGGCTATGTCCCAGAGTTGAACGGTTTTTGCCTTATGCAGAAATGCGTGCTGATTGACTGCCACTGCCATCGACGATGAACTTTATTTTCGTGGACTGTGTGGGTGAACATCTAGGAAACATCCAGATGGGAAAATGACTGCCGATTCCATCAGAGATAAACTGGATGTTTCGTGGGGGACTATTGTGTTGACATTCTGGCGGCGGCATTATGCACAGTGTATCTGTGCGGGCTGTTGTTTGTCGAGACTCCTGTCTTTTCCACTTTTCACATTGGGCAGTGGGGAGCGTTTTATGTGATATTCACTGGCACAGGAACGGAGCATAATGGGGACGACCCGTTGCTGTGAAGTTGGAACCGTGACTAACTAACTAACTAACTAACTAATATATATATATATATATATATATATATATATATATATATATATATATATATATATATATATATATATATATATATATATATATATATATATATATCGCAAAACCTCTAAAGACGCAGTCACGGATAGCATAGAACTTTGTCAAGCTGGACTGAAAGTAGTTATGGGTATGAGTTCGATAGCGTCACGAGCTTCCCGAAAGCGCCTGAGACAAAAGAACATATATATCAGAAGTGAAGCCACATATTAATTTTATCAACACCTCCATCCATCCATCATGTGCCATGCCGATAAGCGTGGGCGGTCATGTTATGCCATGTCACTCGATCACCACAGTCGTCGATCAGGTCTGTGTTCCTGTCTCGACCATGCCACGTGGCCAAGCCATCCAGGTATTTACTTCTCGGTCTTCCCCTTGGTCTCTTCCCTTCGATCTTGCCAGTCGTCACCAAGATCTCCAATTCATTTCTTCTCATAACATGCCCAAAAATTTTGACTGTCTACGTCTAATGTACTCTAATCAGTTTACGATCTTCATTTGTTTCTTGAAGGACTTGTTCATTGGTTTTTCTGTCTGTCCATGGTATTCTTTGCATTTTCCTCAGAAACCACATTTCCACAGCCATCAGCTGTTTTTCAGCTTGACTGCTTATTGTCCACGCTTCACATCCATACAAAAGTATAGGTTCTATGTAGCACTTCAACACTCTTTTTCTCGTTTCAATTGATATCTTTTTATTGGTCAGTATGTTTTTCATCTTGCAAAAGGCTACCTTCGCAATGGCAATTCTTGTTCTAATCTCTTCAAGGCATCTCCCATCAGATGTTATGACTGTGCCGAGATAACTGTATCGATTCACTTGCTTAAGAATATGCCCATTTACTCGTATATCACATTGTGGTATTTCCTTCTTCCCAGTGACGACCATAATCTGTGTCTTCTTAATATTCAGTTCTAACCCTAGTTGTTCACTGTGTGCAACAACCGCATCTACTAAATTTTGCAGGTCCTGTTCATTGTCTGCAATCAAGACTGTATCATCTGCATATCTAATGTTATTGATGTATCGTCCCCCAATGTTGATTCCTTCCATATCTTCTATATTTCTGAAAATATTTTCACTGTACAGGGAAAAAAGATCTGGAGACATTACACATCCCTGTCTCACACCTCTTTTAATAGGCTGATATTGACCTACATCGTTATCAATTCTGATGGCAGCTTGTTGTTTCCAATATATGTTTTTTACAAGTCTAAGGTCTTTTCCATCAATTTGTAGATCTTCAAGCATCCTTATCATGTCGACATGCCTCACTTTATCGAAAGCCTTTGTGTAGTCAACAAAGCAAAGATATAGATCTTTGTTTACTTCTATAGAACGTTCAATTACTGTTCTCAGTAAATACACAGCATTTACTGTGCCCTTGCCTTCTACAAACCCACATTGTTCTTCTCCTATTTCGGTTGTATTTCTTTCCTTCTTCTTCTTTCGTTCTCCTGAAATATGTTTATAACTGCAATGTTATCTCTTGTATCTAAGAGTATCTCTTGTATGAATCTAACAGTCTTTTTAGTTAACTCAGTGGTCCATAGAGTTTATCTTCCACTATTGTCTCTCGAGGCCAGAAGGTTCGCCTGGATATGTTATAGTTCGGGCAATCCTGGTGTATGTGCTCTGCTGCCTGCGACGCCAAACCACATGTGCACATGGCTGAGTCACCAATCTTGAATTTTGTATACATGTGGTTGCGTAGTTTATTGTGTCCTGTTCTGAGGCCCAGAAGAATGACCTGTTCTGGTCTGTCCATAACGTGGTAGTCGTCTTGAGTAGGGTTTGGTGGCCTTCTGACTGATTTGATCATTCTTTTCTTTTGGTGGTATGTAACGGGCACATCAGGTTGTTCTTCTCTGGCTCCTTCCTTAGCCAATCGATCAGCTCTGTCGTTTCCGGGTACTCCACAGTGGGATGGTATCCACTGTATGGTGACCTTATGCTGACTGCTAAGTTCAGAAAGTTGTATTTTCTTCCTGACTCTTTGCATGACAATTCTCAGCAGAATCTTCGTGATGTGGCTCATTATACTAATTGTTCGATGCTAATCGCATTCCAAGGCTCCTGATTTCTTTGTGATTACAATAAATATAGAATTACATAGTTCAGGGGATATATCTCCAGTATCGTATATTGCATTCAGCATTCTGGTGACTTGGTCTATTCCATATTCTTCTAAGGCATTGATCATTTCTATTGTGATGTTATCTGTACCCGGGGTCTTGCCAGTTTTCATATGGTTAAGAGCATTCTGAACTTCCATCTTCAAAATTGATGGTCCTTCATTATTATTCCGATGATCATATTGTTCTTCTCTTGTATCATCATAAAGGTCTTTCACATAATCTGACCACGCATGTAAAATCTGATCTTTTTCTATTATGATTTTGCCATCTTTGGTTTTTAGGCAACCCGTTGATGTGTATGTTCTTTTGTTAATGATGTCATTAATTCTTTTATGCATTAATTTGGTATTCCGGGTGTTGTGTTGGTTTTCAATTTCCTTGCAATTTTCCTCAAGCCATGTTTCTTTTGCCTCTTTGCATAGCTTCCTAATTTTCCTGTGAATCTCTTCATATTTTTCCTTGTTATTTTTGTTATTTCTTCTTACTTCCATGAGTTTTAAGATGTCTTCCGTCATCCATTTCTTGCGTCCTATTATCTTTATTTTTGGGATGGTTGTTTCTGCAGCTTGGTTGACTGATTTCTTTAATATTTCCCATTGGTCACTGACGTCTTGAAATAATATTTCCATATCGGACAATGCATCGAATCTGTTCTTTACCTCTACGTTGAATTTATCTTTTATTTCCTCACTCTTCAGTGCCTGTAGATCAAATTTTGTGTTTCTTGGTGAATATTTGACTTTCTTTAATTTTATATGTAAATTGCTTAAGATTAATCTATGGTCGCTGTAGCAGTCTGCGCTTGGTATAGTTTTTGCGACTTTTAAGGCATTTCGAAATCTTCTGTTGATGAGAATGTAATCAATCTGATTTCTGATCTTATGATCAGGACTCCTCCATGTCCATAATCTCCTTGGGTGCTGTTGATACCAGGTGTTTCCAATAATCAAATCATGCTCTTTTGCCCACTGTACAAGTCTGCAACCTCTTTCATTCTGTTCCCCTAGTCCATACTTGCCTACTATGCATCCGTCCTGTTGATTTCCAACTTTGGCATTCAAGTCACCCATTATGATATTTACTTCAGAATTCTTGCATTTCTTGAAGGCTTTCTCTAAATCATTATAAAATTCATCAATGCTGTCATCACTACTGTCTGCTGTTGGTGCATAAACTTGTATGACGTTGACATCAAAATGTCTTCCACTCAACTTCACCAGTAACACTCTGATACAGTCCAATATCCTTTGATCGATTTTGCTCTCTCTTTATCCATTATAATTGCTACTCCTCGCTGTTGTTTCTCTCCACCAGAATAGATTATTCTATATTCCTCAGATATGCCCATTCCTGTCCATCTGGTCTCACATATACCTAACAGGTTAATATTTAATCTTCTGATTTCATTCTTAATGTTATCAAATTTTCCATCCCCACTCATAGTTCTTACATTCCAAGTTCCACTTTCAATGTTGATATTCTTTTGCACTCAGTCGCCTGATGACGGTCTGGGGTCACCTGGTGCACATGACTACCCCTACCGGGCGAGGTTGCTCCTATGGAGCACCCATTTACGTTGTTTCTCTGATTATCGATAAGACTGCAGTACATGATATTCTTGGCATCTGTAAAGAAGGCAGTTTGCCATTGCTTTCCTTCCTAGCAGTGACCATACTGGTCGATGACTGTAGCCATTGTCTCCCAAAAAAGAGATCCTCTGCCTACTGTCGTGAAGCTGGAGACCATAACCTACAACTATCTGTTGGCTGCTCTTCAAATTCATCCACCACCAGCACCCATGGCTTTACGTAACCCTGATCGGGGGGGGGGGGGGGTTAAACGGGTACTCCACCTTGCCCAAGGGTGTCCTGTAGGCGGAGGGAAGGAGGCACCTTACCTCTCCTTTGATAAGGAATACCCCTACCCCGCCACCCACATGTTGACACATGCATGGAAACATTTCTTTCTGAATCCCACCACCACAGCCAAGAGGCGAAGTAAATTGCTTAGAGGCAGAGCAAGATACTAGACGGGAGTCAATTTTCGCAGCAAAAGTAGGGCAAAGGGAGTAGGGGACAATTGCAATAATTTGCCAAAGATATGGCTTCCATTGAATGCTTGCGGACATCGACACGTTCAGCTATGTAAGTGATGCTAAGAAAGCAACATGGGTGATTCAAAGTCAGTTGTGGAATAGTGAACTGCTGATTGGGAATAAGCAACAGAGGCAGAAAGGCAGGGGAAAAGAACACTGCTTTCTCGTGGTCAAGTCGATGGTGATGTGAGGGGTAAGGAGATCGCAATGCACCGGGTACACGACAATCGCTTTGTCCGCCTGCAGGTGTCGACACAGCGGCTACAACTTATTGGACAATTGCAATCATCAGTGAACAACATGTCCATGTGCTATCCGAAAACAACTTTCCATTTTAGTGCTCCATTTGTTTGTGTATCATCGGATGCTCTTATTTCGGTAGGAATTGAAGAGCGACAGAACTGAACAGGTTGTAACTCTTGGCCACGTGATCCAACTGTTGTAGACTTTTTACGTCGTTTTGTTTATTAAACTGATGAAAGATACCGTCAATCTTAAATAGAATGCATGGTGTAGTCAAGCCATACAGTCATAGACAGCTGGTATCCGTATGAAGAATGGATACTTGCTACCTGAAAGGTATTAGATCAGACTATAGTTCAAGAAAGTATTCCTCAAATACTGTATTTCTAAAACATGTTGACCACAACGACAGGTTTAAGGGTTTTAGTGAGAAAGAACGGGTGTCATCAAATAACGATGATGAGAACATTAAATTTTTTGCCACCAATATTTGCATTTACTCGAAAACACTGGATGGTCTTCTTTGAGAGAGAGAGAGAGAGAGAGAGAGAGAGAGAGAGAGAGAGAGAGAGAGAGAGAGAGAGAGAGAGAGAGAGAGAGAGAGAGAGAGAGAGAGAGAGAGAGAGAGAGAGAGAGAGAGAGAGAGAGACTAAGGAATTTCACATCTTAGTGTTTCGTGCTATGCTTGCGGTTAAAAATAAATAAGTATAATGTAATAACATCTTGAGAAATTATAGTGCAATGTGTATACGAATATTTACAACGAGAATACGAATGTATACAACGAGAATATGAACATAGTCATAATATATGTTCACAATGGAATCTCGTCTAGCAGGTACATAGAACGCCGTTAAACACACACCGTACCCTCTTTTTAACGACAAAGAAATGCAGAGTATTAAATTACAATAATTAATAGGTGTATTTGAATCATATACACTATTGCGAGACCGCTTCGTGTGTAGACATATTAATGATTTCCTGGAACTAATAATTTCATGCCCTGGCATTTGGTTATTTGTCAAAAATTTACAAAATTTTATATAACACTTAATAGCATTGCTTTACATGGACAAGTATCATGGGATACCTTATTTTTTCGAAATCTGAGCAATTTGAAAATTGAATTCGTTTCTCGTTGTCGTGTTTTGTGTATGCTACTGTAAATCGTCAACGAATTATTACGTATTATTTGACAGCATTTGGTAACTAGTACGAATGCAATTATCTACGGTTTGCAAAATGTACACTATTATAAACACATCACAAACAAAAACATGTATTTAAAAAACGTATGCATTGTCATCTTGTTCTTACACAATAATGATAACAAATATACAATGTCTAGCATGAATAAGAAAACTATAATACAGTATTGATAATTGTTAAGCAGTGTGCGAGTCTTACACTCGTTTTTATGAAACGTATATTGTGGTTATCGGCTTCCTGACCTAGAGGTTAGCGACTTTTCTCCGTAATCTCGTATACTCTCGTAAGTAACGTGACGATGGTGAGAATCAGCAGTGGTTCGAATCGCGTCGGTAACTTAGGGGTATGTGAGCCGGCCGCTCAGAAAGCAATGGCAAACTACTGAGCGTAATCTTGCCAAGAAATCAACAATCAGCTGAAAGATGCTAATGTTGACAGCGATGTCCTGTAAAGGATATGCGAACATTTATTTATTTATATTGTGGTAGACATATTTAGCCAATGCTCTTTTGAATCATAGCAGATTTTAAGATTAACATTGACCCCCCAGGTCAACCCAGCATGGACGGGGTATCAGGAAATGACTTTGGAAGTGACGGCAGCCGGCGTGCTATTGATCATGTTTCTCCACGAGAGCCGAATGGTCTTTTTTATTTTTACAGTTCGTTATGGTCAATACGCAAGACAAATGGTCAATTCCTTTGAATTTGTTGCATTTATTCTGTATCGTATTGCTGCGATTTACAAATGATGTTTGAAAGAACACAATCCTAGTTGCATGAAGTTCCTCAACATAGGTGACTTGCTGTTAATCCTTTGAGATATCTAATTTAGTGTTATTTACCTTTCTGGTGTTACCCGATTTGTACGCGGATATATCGTTCAAAATTTAACAAAATAAACATACATCAGCTGGTTCTTGTTGCTGTGTTTTTGGCTGAAATGGCAAATGAAATGCAATTACTAATCAGTCTTGACACAATTCCTTAACGCATATACAGCTAAAGCAAACTTTCTGAGTGCAAATGTAATGAAACCAAAAAAATGCCTCATATTTTGAGCGACGAGGGAAGAATCAATATTTGAAGTGGTAAATTTTGTATATATTTGTACCATTATATCTATACTCGGTATGTCAGCAAATATTATCAATATAATTGTATTCTACAAGCAAGGTTTCGAAAACACAGTAAACATAGCGTTTTGTTGGCTCGCTATTTCTGACTTCTTTTGCCTCTTGACACTACTTTGGACATCTACAACTGTGAATCCATTAATCGCTTCATCAAATCTTCATTGGTCGCCACTAGAAGTCTTGTATTTGACAGGTGCGTGGCCCCACATTTGCTTCTCCAGAATTACAGGTTTTATTACAGTTTACGTAACAGCTGAGAGGTATCTCAGTATAGCATTACCGTTAAAGGCTAAGAACATTATAACTAGAAGTATAACGATATCAATTTTATTCTTAATTTACGCTATCAATATTACAAGCTCCATTCCAGAGTATGCCACTGCTTATCTTGGCTGGAGACTGGATCCTGACAAGAACAAGACAATCTTGGGTTTAATGTTTACCAGCAGTAGAAAGAATGTAGAGGGAGTTATCCATGTTCTTCACTCCTTGCTAGGAATGACTTCATTCGCCGGCGTTATTATTTTTACAACTCTATTAGTAACAAAATTAAGACAAAGTTCTCAATGGCGGAAAAATGTCACATCAAGCCACAGTAAGCAGGAAGTCGTGGCTAACAGAGACAAGAAGACAGTGAAAATGGTTGTGTTGATTGCTGGTGTTCTCATAGTGTGTTACACCCCTGGAGCAGTGATAGCTTTAACGGCATTTATCGTTGGACCAGAGTTCAATATTAGGGGCGGATACACAAATATATGTACTGTGTTTTGGTCAATAGCATTCATTTTCCAGTCTGTTAACTCGAGCGTGAATATATTCATTTATTATTCAATGAGTTCGAAATACAAACACATTTTTCATCAGCACATCTTGAGATATAAATGTTTAAGCCGTTTCCTTAATCAATATAATGACTAGTAAAGACATTTTTATGCCACCGATGCTGGAACTGGATATGATGACAGATTATATGATCAAATAATTAACAAAGACTAGTTTATTCTATTTTAATACAGTTACTATCTCATATTGTTCCTCTAGTACATCATGGTGTCGAGTTGAAGTATAAACAGCTGGACATTTCCCGTGTATGGGCTTCATGTATCGATATTCCCATGAACTCTGCTATTCCTCTCTGTCCATCGTTTACGTGGTTGGCTTTTTCCTCTGCTTCCATCTGGTCTGTACATCATTGCTTGTTGTAGTATACTGTTAGTTGGTAGCCTAATTATATAGCCAAACAATTTTACTTGCTGCCTTCTAACGAAATCTAGCGCTACTGTAACCCCTACTTTAGTCCTGATTTCTTCATTTCTGATTTTCTCTTATTAATCCATCCATCCAACATGTGCCTTGCCGATAAGCGTGGGCGGTCATGTTCTGCCATCTCACTCGATCACCAGAGTCGTGGATCAGCTATGTGTTCCTATCTCGACCATGCCACGTGGCCAAGCCATCCAGGTATTTACTTCTCGGTCTTCCCCTTGGTCTCTTCTCTTCGATCTTACCAGTCGTCACCAAGTTCTCCTGTTCATTTCTTCTCATAACATGCCCAAAAAATGTTGACTTTCTACGTCTAAAGTCTTTAATCAGTTTACGATCTTCATTTGTTTCTTGAAGGACTTGTTCAATGGTTTTTCTGTCTGTCCATGGTATTCTTTGTATTCTTTTTAATATTTTGAGTATTTTTCTCAGGAATATTATGTCTGTTGTTGTGATTTTTCTTTTCTCTGTTTATGTCATTGTCCAGGTTTGGCATTGGTAGTATAGAGTTGGTCGGAACATTGTGTTGTATAGTGCTGTATTGGTAACGATTGACACATGTTTATTCTTTAGTAATGGTGCCATTTGTGCCAATGAGTTGGTTTGCCTTATTGCATATATATTCGATTTATTCTTCTGATTTGCCCATTAACATTGCTAAGGACTATATCCATTTGGATCAGTCTCATTATACTTCTTAATTTTTACACGTGTATGAAAATCCCCTGCTGGCTTGCTAGGCCAGTCGCAGGTTTAAGACAAAAATCTGACCAAGGTTTGTGCATTCTCTTTGGCGAGCCAGAGCCCCTTGGCACATGACTTCGCGGTCATGGTTTCCCGGTCTACACCACGGGGAGGTAGGATGACTTGTATAGTCTGGGGTCATTGGCAGGCTACTAATTTTCACTTGTCAATCCTCCTGGGAGAGGCTAGCCAATCCAAAACCTGCTGGCTGCAAGGGCCAGGCGCAGTTCACACCTTGAAGACCCTACAATTACTAGCTGTCAAAAATGCAGGTACTCATGTTACGGGGCTGACAACAAATAAACAGTTGTTGCATATCCTTTACAGGACGTAGCTGGCAACCCAGAATTTTTGACTGTTCGTGATTCCTGGTACAAGTTGACATTCAGTAGTTTGCCATTGCTCGCCGAACGACCGGCACCCATACCATTTAATAAACAAAACCGTGAGGCGGTCTGCTGCCATATCGCTTACAGCTGTTTGTCAAACGAGGGTATGTGGGATTACGAACCGTGCCTGTAGCACATTCACCACAGAACCGGCGATAACATATGAAGTCGGCAATAAAACGAGTCGATGTCGCGGAGCTCTGCTGGAATATACGTTCCTATGGATTTCCTCCACATTCCCCCCCCCCCCCCCCCCCCTTTTCTTGCATATTTATTTCGAGTTTAATGATAAATCAAATTCCTAAAGTCTGCATAGGAAGCATGACCACCTTATGCAGAATCCCAGCATGAGTGTGGGCTGTGCTGAATTGTAACCTTCTTCCTTCTTCGTCCTTTATCCCAGCATTGTGCCATAGACCCTTATCAAACACATTCCAAGTCGTCATGTCTCGAACTATCAAAGTATGACCTCGTTGCAACTTAATATACCTCTCCACAGATGTGCAATTTCAGTAGAAGTCCTGCACATCAAACTGATATTTTAGCTCGGAGAGGGGAAAGAACGATGAGCAGAACAGTCCGCGTGGAAATGGCACTCATTTACTGGGTGGAGATCAGTTCAGTTCAGTTCAGTCGCTGTTCCAATATTATAGCAATGGGTAGTACCCATTATGCTCCGTTCCTGTGCCAGTAAATATCACATAAAACGTTCCTCACTGCCCCGTGTGAAAAGTGGAAAAGACAGGAGTCTCGACAAACAACAACCCGCTCAGGCAGACTGTGCATAATACCGCAACCAGAATGACACCACAAAAGTCCTCCAAGAAACATTCATCCATGATGGAAGTTGCAGTCACTTTCCCAACCAGATGTTCACCTACAAAGTCTCGATGTTTGTAGATGTTGGTGTTTGTGAGATATAAATATCGAATATATGAATATGGTCTAGGGAATATTAAGGCCTTGGGTTCAGTCCTCGCAATGAGGATAAAGGGATAAGAAAAGTGGGCCAGTTGTCTTCTTAATATGATTTTCTCCATAAACACTAGCCTAGGCTCTTAGTTTCATAAGGAGGGAACTAGGCAGTCTAAGACCCCAGTCCAACCTACATGACAAGATTAATTTCCTGAAGAAAGGTAGAAGAAAGCTGGTCATGTAACCATAGACATTTCAGTTGATGCGATGACGTCTCATTTTAAGACATATTTGTTTATGTGTTGGCGACCTCTCACAACAGCTTTCTCTAAATTGGTATACCCGTGACATATAGTAACAACATTGAACACCACGTTGTAACACTGGTCACACGAAAGTAAAACACCACTGGCTCTTACTATATCCTTTTAATATGGATCAAAACAGTGGGTTACGGGAACTCTAACTCTGCATTACTAAAATCTACAAACACATAATAACAAAATAAAACATCAAATCAGTGCAATGCACTCTTTGGTTACAAAACTAAACAACGCTTTTGTCTAACTTATCACCTGAAATACAACAATACCCAAATCTGGATTGGTGTGACTTCCAGAATAAACCTACTGTGCATACATATACCTAGGTTCAATAAACCCAGACATAGTATATGTACTCCAATACACCTTTTCTAACTACCAAAAAAGACAGTCCATAAATCTTGTATCTGGCTGTTGATTGTATCTTTCTCCTTTCTAAGTCTTGTGATAAGGAGGCTACATCCTGTGAATAAGGAAAAATGTACGAGCACCCCACACTGGGGTTGGATAATACAACTGTATCTACTCTCCACCATCTGACACTTTAGAAAATGTTTCATTACAGTCTCTCTTCTAAAAAAATCCTCCACCATTCTCCCTCGAGGATGATGGGATGAGTTAAGCATACGCTTGATGAATCCCACAGCCGTAGATATATATCACTGGTAAACATTACACTGGCTGGACATCATAGGTAATTGTGATGCATGAACGATCCTGCTGTACTCCAATTTCGGAAAGGGAACATAACAGACAGACATAGGTAACTGTACATGATGGCACCTGGATCGATCCAAATATATATAATGATATTGTTGTTGGCATTTATACCCTGGACCTGAAATCTGTATTACCCGATCTTGCGTATGTCTTGAGAGAAAAATGGGCCTGCAACAAAACGGTGCCTCCACCAAATGGCTAAAAGCTGAGGAAACAAAGGCCATCCACTAGCTTTCTGTAGATACTGGTTGAAGATATCCGGGCTGTCAATCTCCATAGTATGTGGGTATATTTGATATATAATACAGCATGTCTGCTACCATATTAACAAGTGTTAAGTTATAACTGTGACACACCCCCACTTCCCATTTACCGCCATCCAGTTTTGTTTGGTCCAAACCTACATTTCATTTGGCACACGCGAGCAAATAAACACTGGATGTATGTCTAAGAGGAGTCAATGTAACATAGTATCATAATCATACATTACAGCACCACACAAGATTGTAACACATCGTTACAGCGGACATATGCTTGCTTGCTTGCTTGTGTTCGTTGGCTTGAGCTCCAACGCGAAGTCCTGTATGTCGGATGAAGGCATCCTGTTGTCCAACATCAGTGTGATGTCATACAGGACCTGAGGTTTGCGTGAGTATCCGTTGTCCCATGTCTGGATTATTGGTGTGCAGACTGGTGGTTCCTCGCCGTACAGGCAGACACTCTCCGACTTCGGAGGAATCGGCGATCCTACTGACTTTAGCCAGGACCCCGAAGGGACCTGTTGCCCAGGACGCTCGACGAGGACGCGTCAATAGGTCTTGGCCAGTATATAACCCGGCCATAGTGCCTTGGAAACACCTCTGCGTCCCACAGCGGACATATGAGATGAATACATATACACGTACATAAGTTATAAAAAATAAGGCAAATATGTCTTTTTGTTTTAAGTTAAGAAACATTATCACAATTCATAAAAGCCATTCTACAACCCATTATTAAACATTGCTTTTGTTTGCTTATCCTTCGACATCTGAAAATATAAATGGTGAACTTGTCCTGAAATGCAAGCGCCACAACCTAACCAGCTTATAAACATATGAAACAAGTAATGAAATGATTGAAGTGTTTGTGGATATGTTCAAGTAAGTTGCATGTCTTCTACAACACTTTGCAAAATCAAATCCAGCATTTATTGGATGTTTGTGATTTACGAGGCACATGTTAGTTCAGTACTTTACCAATGCTTTCTAAACGGCTGATATCTCATATCATCTAAATCAACGCAATTAGCTTCCGAATCTCTGGCGGCCGATTTCGAACAGATTCAACTGTATATGCAGGAGAATATGAAACTGTGTTTCACTAATTCTTAAAGGCACAGATGCCAGTACGAAAGTAAAGTAAAAGGATCGTTTGTCAACTTGTCTGTCTAGTTTGTCACGAACGTCTGTGACATTACGATGTCAATGACGTCAGGTACACATACAAGTAAGTTAGTTAGTGTAGTCGAGGTTCCAACTTCACGGCAACGGGTCATCCCCATTATGCTCTGTTCCTGTGCCAGTGAATATCACACAAAATGCTCCCCACTGACCAATGTGAAAAGTGGAATAGGCAGGGATCTCGTCAATCCAACAGCCCGCACAGGTACACTGTGCATAATGCCGCCGCCAGAATGCCAAAACAAAATTAATCCACAAAAACCACAGTTCATTGTCGATGGACTCGGCAGTAACCAGAAAGATCTCATTACCCGGGTTATCTCACATGGCTCCGTCTTTTACCGCAGAGCGACCCGCCGAAAGTGTCGCATAAAGCACGAACTCCACAGCTTCAGCGCGACTCCCGGGAGTCTCCTGAAAAATGCACTCGTGAACCGAAAAGGCAATTCAGTCAATTCAGCAACAGCCGGTAGCCATTGTTCCGAACATGCAGGTCACTGTACAGTCTGTACAGGTACAGATGTAAAAGCATTCCCTGCTAATTTCACAGCTCGCAGTGTCTCCCACGCACTCACTCAGTAGCAGGGCGACGGAACCATGCACTACCAGTCCAACATGAGGAAAATGCCATTGCAAACCGTAGCTGCAAGCATAAACACGCCACAGGCCTTAATGGTTCAACGCTTAACCGCCATGTTGACGACCGGATATCAGGTACACACACTGGTTCAGCTCGCTCTCACAGAATGTCCGATGACATACATTAAAAAAAAAAATTCGCATATCCTTTTTAGGACATCGCTGTCAACAGCAGCATCTTTCAGCTGTCTGTAGTCATGAAAAACACTTCGTTTAGGCGATGAAACTTGTATGCCTCTCGTACAACACCACGTTGTGCAGAGATGTCATCGTGCTATCTCAAGGGTGACATCCAATACTTTGATGCCGAGCACATCGTCCATTATCTAGTCTCCCAACTTTGACATAATTGTTCCTATCACCGAGGCACAAACTAATATGGGGAAAAAAACTGACGTTACTGGCTGTAGTATTTTGCAGTGTAGGATGGGAGGGGGGAGGGAGGCATGGGGGGGGGGGGGGGGCTTCAGCCTGATGAATTAAGGCTCCCTGGCTAGTGCATTCGCCGCGTACTGTGCAGGTTAGGATATATTTTTCACCGACAGTAAAAACATATCAGTCGTGTTTAATGAATGGGATTCCGCAGTTGTAGTCAGTCGGTCAGACGCCCCTCATAATATGCTAAACGCGTTAATGTCCATTCTGTCTGCTACAGCAGCGAGATGGCCTTATCCAGTCGAGCACTCTAGTGTTTATAACCATTACTGCTCTGTTTCTAACAGTTTACATCTTTGATGTGTCTTGCATGCTGTCTGTCTATAGATACAATCCAGGAAGCATGTTCTACACCAGTTGCTTAATCCAACGCTTTGTTAACGTCTTCATCTGGCTATCGTCCTAGGATTTGCTCGTCAAGTAAATTGTCAAGTAAATTGTATCGTGCCTATCAGGCGAATCTTTGTTCAGATGTATGGTTCATTCATTGGTAGTAGTTAGCTATTAAATTGAGTTGTCTCTATCCGTATTGTTATTAACGGTATCTGTTATCTATCTGTAATGTGGAATGTGACCGGTTGGTTTATTCTAATTGTGACTCGATAGATAACAACCTCTATCCTATTTCTTGTGATATCACGTTCAGCTAATACTAAAATACATATTTTCACGAGCTAAATTTATCTTGATTCTTGAGTATCCGCAAACTTATTCTGCGTTGATTAATTGGCACTGGTAGAAGCTGTGCCAAAGGAAAGGAATGTATAATGAGATATACGCAGCTAAACACTAAAAGCTCGGCTTCGTGCCTTCGGTATTATTGACGCAGTTCGTAATTCCGTTTACCGAAACACAGCTCGAAACACTGCTGCATGCGATTTGGCAGCAGACTGAGTTGCACTGGGTCTTAACGAACTGGTATGGGAGCCGGTCGTTCAGAAAGCTATGGCAAACTACTGAACGTAAACTTGCAAGAACATCAACAATAGCAATAAAATGCTAGTGCTGACAACGATGTCCTGTAAAAGGATATGAACAAAATACACACACACACACACACACTCACACACTAAAAGGGAGATCAACTGAGGTACAGAAAGGATTATACTTAGCGTCATAGCTTGCACTAAAGCATTTGATAAAGTAAACATGGCTGAATTAGCAACATGTTGGGGGTTGTTAAATTTGATAGAAAAGATGTCAGAATAATAATCTTAAAAATATTTTTTGAAACAAGTAGAGGCATTCAAAATGAGAAATAAAGTGAGCAGTTATAAACAGTTAAAGCAAGGAATAAAGCAGCAACGTGTTTTGTTACGGGGCCTCTTATCTCTTTATAGAGAATAAATCATGAGAGGGATCAAAGATAGAGCATGAATACCAGTCTGACATTATTATATAAATAATCTATTATATGCAGATGATACAATACTGACAGCTGAAAACGCAATTACAACAGCTGTGATACATTGTAGTAATAGGCAGTGAATATAAAAAAATAAAGATCAACAATGGTTATATCTAAGAAATATCATCATCGTCAGGGAGTGTGTTGATTCCTTTCCGTGTCATGACACAGGACTGTGAAGAAACTTCTCACGCTGTCTTCCTATATCTCTCTTTCCGCAAATCTGTCCGGTTGTCATCACAGGTTCCAGTTTTCGTCTTCTCATAACGTGGCCAAAAACGATTACTGCCTCTTTCTAATTTGCGTGATCAGTTGTCTTTGCAATTTAGCTTCCCTCAAAATTTCCTGATTGCTCATTTTGGCTATCAAATTAATTGTTAGCATTCTTCTATAAAACCACATCTTCAATGCTTCCGGGGATTTTTCGTCTGTTTACTAAATGTCCACAATTCGCAGCCGTATGTTAAAATTGGTTCAGTGTAACATGCTCTCTTTCTAACTTTCAAGGATAATAACTTATTGCTCAACACGTTAAAGAAACATTCATCATCAATATGTGGTATTATAAAATAAGGCAACATGCTTAACTAATTCTATAAAATCAAATATTTTGGTTAGTCATAACCCTACGATGGAAGATGCGTAATAGAGATCGAGAGCCGAACAGGTTAGATAAAAGCTGTCTTTCATAAGTTGAAATGTATGGTATGTAATAAGTCATGTTCAATAAATTTCAGAAGACGAGTGCTGAAATAATATATCAAACATGTTCTACTGAATGACAAGGAAGCGTAGAATCTGAACGAATTAATTAGAAAGAACCTGGATGCAATGCAGATGTAGTTTCTGAGACGAATGTTATGGATACCTGGAGTAACTGAATGCCAGAGTAAGTAACGATAATTTCCTGGAAGAGGATAATGTAAACAGGACATTAAATGCAGTTTTAATAAAGAGTCACATGTGATTATTTGGTTAAATAAGAAGTAGACACGCACCGGAAAACATCGTGACGACTTGACAGATCAGCAGTAGAATAGCAGATGTAGACTTAGATCAATGATGTGCAGGCTTCAAATACCGTAGTACGGCGGGATATCATTAAAATGATGTTGATCCACAACACCAAAGGCGGAGATGTATGGATACATTTAAAAGTCTACTCCATTTGGAGGGACACATACTGGTGATAGGAACTGGCATTGTTATTACGCTAACCTTCTTGTTGTCAGTATTCGTATTGTGGACGCACAAGAGAAGATCAGAGTTGTAAACAACATACCCGACATTTTTTGCGTTTTATGGATCTTCCAAAAGAAGTTCATCGGGAAGCTACATAAATTTCGAGAATCTGTGAGTGTTACTTAGAGACTCCGTGGCTCACTAGCATCACGAGAATGGGTGCAATCACAATCCATTGTTTGTTAGGCACGGCAATTCTCCCACTCAGGTCTCGTGGTTATGTCCCCGCCTCCCCCAAATCCCAGATGGGATGGAAATAGATTGGGGATGCGTTGGGAAGACCCGTACCTGCTTTTATTTCGTTACGCTCCTGCTTCTTCGCATTTTGCGAACTCAAATATCAAACAATAGCATCAACTGTAATGATAGAAACATGCGAAACACAACATATTTGAACAGTAACATACACAATAATAATAACGTAAGTAACACGCCGTTTTAAAATGTTCAAATAGGCTGCTAGGACAGTTCTTCTTCTAGCCTGTGAAGTCAAGCCTAATCTCAAAGGAAGGCTCCAGCCACATGCCACGATGGGAACAATGCTGCCAGTGTTCCTGGAAAAGGAGTAATGTAAGTGGTTTTAACAATTTCTCATTACATCAACAAAACAGTCATATGCGATTCAATGGCTACCAAACCACTGTATCATTTGGGAAACGAAAAAGCAGACCTATTTGGAAAAGTGGATGAAACTCAAAAAGACAATGAATTATACTCAGATTTTGAAACAAAAGAAACTGCAATAAAGTCCTCTTTGTTTTGTTATATTTCAAGGAAGTTGTTCATTTGGCAATGTTTCAATTCCGCTGGATATTTTTTTTTTTTTTAGTAAATAGCATTTGCTGTATTCGCGACATAGCGTGGTCTCGACTACTCTTGCAAGGTCTCTGATATATAAACTAGCTTTTCTTTGTGGAGCTGCAGCAATGTATACAACGGGATGATATTACAATTTCAAATAAGATAACAAAACCCGTGTACACGGGTTCTCCAATGTTTCGGCCTCGTCTCGGATAGTTTCATGACATGTACCTATTTATTTAACAATGTAGACTCAGATGGGAGGTACAGCTCTAGATGTTAAAATAGGAAGTCACAAGCAATCCACACTCGCACGAAAACAAAGCGGTGCATGTAAGGAGAATCCAGTTATACCCTGATGAATCGGACATGCCACAACGTCTGGTAATCTAAACAAAGAGCAAAGCCACAGAAACCAAACCTTCACGTGCTACAGTTACACCTAGCTAATGTATACTGGTCAGCTCCCCCACGAGATGCTGTGGCAGACCCCCAGAGCAGGCTGAGATCAATATTCTTCTTTTACCCTGCATACTCCATTGGGGTATAGACCCTCAACCAACACACACCAACTCGTTATATTTTTTGCTGTCACTTGCAGCTCCCTAGTATGTTTTCACCATATCATCTCTGTCTAATCTCGTCTCGCATATTTTAAGTCTCAACCTTTATTTTTGCTTTGTGGGTCCCCTCAAGGAATGTCTAGCTATACTGTCCTCAGGTTTTCGGAGTGTGTGTACTATCCAGCGAATGAATGGTTGTAGTATATTAGTAATTCTTTGATTGACTGATTGATTGGTTGATTTAGGAATCGACATCACAGCATTCGGGGCATTCCCATAAGCGCTCCGTCCCCATCCTCAGCAGCCAGCGAAGAGTTCCAACACCAATAGTAGCCTACCAGTAGCAATCTGATTATACGTCCGTCTCGCCTTTCCTCTAAGCGTTGAGCGTCGGCCAGATCCTTTATTCGTTTAAGTATTTCTAATCCACGCAGTAGTATTGACGTGACATGGTATTTAAATGTTAAATAAGTTTGGTGACACGATGAATTTCTTGTGACTTCCACACATGTTCTATTGCTATCAAAGCCTTACTTATACTTATTTCAATATCTCTATGTGTTTCCGTTTCTTTGTCTACATTGCAACTCAAATAGATGCATGAAAACGCCTGGTGAAGTGAGATGTCACCAAGGTCAATGAACTTTTAATCATTTTGTTTAATATCATGTGTGTAATTTCCCTACGATTGTTTGACATAATTGGTGTGACTTCTGGGGCGAAGGGGTTACGAATATGGTTCGTAACCCCGCATACCGTCTTCGAAACATCTGTGGGTTATTTGGCAGCAGATCGCCTTGCGTTTGTTTCCATACAATGGTATTACTTCTGCTCGTTCAGAAAGCAATGGCAAACTACTGAACGTAAACTTGCTAAGAAATCACAAACAGCCAAAAATTATGGGGTTGACTGCGATGCCTTGTAAAGGATATTAAACTAACTTTTATCAATTGTGGTTAAGTTCAGGACTTCTCTCAGCTTGAGCGTTGGTGTACTAGTTAGACCGTTACTTTGACAATGGCTCAAGAGCAGTGTGTCAACCCTCTATGTCCGCCGCAGGAGTGAAGATTGGCCATCTATTCCTTCGTGCACCCAGACTTACAGAGTATGATGATCCTAACACGTTACAGACTGATAACGGGTTCCTCCTGCGAGATTTGCTGTTTAGTTTGTTGATTGCCTTCACTCTGATCCTCTAGCTGAACCGACAGGCGTAGAGGTAACGCAATTCCATTTGCCCTACGCACATATCAACTTTATTTGTACCCATTATAATGCATCACATGTTGCCTGACTCTGAGATCAACTCCACTCCATGTTGATTTTCTAGGCTATTTTAGATTCTTTAGTTTGCCAGTTCCGGTCTCCCTGGCCGAGGTGTTAGCAGCTCTCTCCGTAACCCCGAATACTCTCGTGGCTGACATGAGCGCACGAGAATTGGAAGCGGTTCGAGTCGCGTCGGTGACTTATGAGAGTATGGAGCCGGTCGCTCAGAAAGTAATGGCAAACTACTGAGCGTAATCTTGCCAATAAATCAACAATCAGCTGAAAGATGCTGATGTTTGACAGCGATGTCCTGTAAAGGATATGCAAAACATTATTATGTTTGCCAGTGCTTTCTGAACAAAATGTTAACGCTTCAATCCAATCATCCTGTGTAGGGAAAGATCTCACTACTCCATCGTAAGCGCACCGGCAGTTTAAAAGCAAGAGTTTTTATCCATTCGATCACGTTGACCTCTGTATCCATTACGCTTGTGTTAAAATTGATATTCTTTATCTGAATGATGAATCTTTGTCTGATGATTGAAATTAATCATCCTCTGGCCTTTAAGTAATATCATATATACCTTTAAGTAATAATCAGATTTGTTTTTGAGCATTTTGTCAAAGCTTAGTATACTGACTGCACCTTGAAACTCCCCCACAGGGTGGCTTCAGTTAGAGTGGCTGCTGCACCCGTGACTTCTTGTCAAAACTAAACAATACAGAGGAATCCTCTTTCATTCCAATATAACTGTGGTCAGCTACTGTACTACAGTGTCCAGCACGCTTGCTTCTCGGCTTGGTGGTCATGTGTTCCAACACTCATGGTGGCAGACTTTGTAAATTGTCCTGGAATTTCAGATTGACCCAGTCTTAAAATAAAACTAGGAAATGTTGGAAAGGGGTGGCCGGCGGGATACTGGTCACATCAATTATCGGGTGACGGTAGGTTAATTTATCTTGTATATGGATACGTGTTTGTGTCATGAGGGTACAATGTCCGTCAGACCTTTCTTGGAAGGCCTGCTTGTCGGCCAGCTCCTCTGATCACTCCCTGCAGCACACTTCTCTCCAGGCTGGGATGATGTATCCGTTCTTCCGCACTATACACACGATACCAAAGGACGCCGACCACGTCTGCCTTATCATGCTCTAATACTCAACTATCCCAGCCAATCTGTCCGCCTCTCTTTTCCCACCATACCAGTATGTCGTGGGAGGGGGAGGGGGCAAGGGTTCCAACACATGCTCTCTATTTTTTAAAGTTGAATGGAAACCTACCACTTTTCCAGAAGCATGCTTTCCTCACTTTTCTCATCATACTTTGTGAGTTTCTTACAATTATAACATGCGTGTGATGTTTGACCTCAAGCCAGCGGAACGAATTTGTGACTACCCCATCTCCATTCTCACACTAGGTGTTGAGGTATCATTTCCCAAGCTCTCCTGTGCAAACAACGTACGCCAACCTTCGCCACAAACACCCGAGCAAATTTTTCAATACTATAATGTAGATTATTATATACACCTGGTCACGAATTCATTAGATAAGATAGGTCTTAATGGCATAACAATGATATTGGGATATTTTAATCCAAACGTAGGTACAGGAAGAGCTGAAAATGAGAGACACAGTTTAAGAAAATTTGGAATGGGAAACGTAAATGATGCAGGCGACAAAGTAATTGAATTTTGCACATAAAATTGGTTAAAAACAACCAAAATACTTTTTTTTAAAGAACTGTGGTAAAGTATATCTAGAAGGGAATATAAATGTTCCTATTAGTTAAGACCGACTACTACCGAAAACCAGAAATGGCTCACAAGACTCCCTATGGGTGGAGACATGTCATAAGGTAAGGATATAATAAATATATAGAAACTTTTTCACGCAGAGGTCAGGAGAGTACAGGAAAGTCACCGCATTCAGTGGAGTGAAATCTCACTCTGGATAATCTGACGCGTGTTGTTTCCTTGCCACACTCTGCTCTCCGAAAATTTGATTAAATGATGTAATAATATCACATTTAACACAACAAAGTTAGACAACAGTGCACATGAAAATGAAATACCCCTTTATTATATATTATAACAATATAATGGGAAAACAAGCGGTGAGTGGGGGGGGGGGGGGTATATGTTAGAATGGCATCTTAAAATATACACAACTCAAGAATAACACACCAAAGAGGCATAATAATATCATTATTTGTATCCATTAGTTTCTTACATTGTTCCTGTGTTCTCACAAGTGAGTAACTAAATTTAAACTGTTCAGTCAAAAGTGAGGTGCTAAACTCTTTCTTAAATCACCGCATATAGTATTAAAATGTCCGTGAGTTTACCGAAATTACAAGACTAAAATGCCCATTAGGTAACCAAAAATTAGACTAAAAATTACCACTAGGTCAACACAACTTATCATCATCATCAAGTGCACATGCCAGCTGGCATAGGCGTTCATGGTTATCCACAGATCTCGGTCTTTGGTGTTCTAGATCAACTCTGCTGATGGTATTCTTCCATTGCCATCGTCTAAATTCGTCCAGCATCATTTCTCTTGGTTTGCCTATGCCTGTCTTTCCCTTGATCTTTCCAGTTGTCACAATCTTCTCCAATGCCTCTCTTCTCATCACATGACCGAAGAAAGCTGTTTGTCTCTTTATTCTTGTTGTATGTAATGTTCTAGTTTCATTAGCCTGTCTCAGTTAGTCATTGTTAGTTTCTCTGCCAGTCCAAAGAATTCGCAACATTCAGGAACCACATCTCTGTTTCTTATAATTTCGTCTTAATTTATTCATTTTGCATTTCAAGATTCACTGCATTACAGCAAAACTGGTTCTACATAGCATTTCAGCACTCTCTTTCTTTCATTCAGTGGCAGTGACTTATTGCATAAGACACACTCCATTTTCTGAAATGCGGCTTTTGCTTGCCCTATTCTGCTCTTAATCTCTTTATAAATGTCCATTAGGTCACGATGAACCAGATTCACAATGTCCATTAGGTTACCAAGAAGTAGATTCAAAATGTCCATGATCTATAGGAATCAATGAAATCAGGATACTAAAGTTTTTAGTACTATTTTTGTTGTTACTACTGTTGTTGGCCAAGCTATCATATAGGATATTTATAGGGTACTTAACTGACTTCCGTTATTCCTGGGATGCTCTGAAATCGGAGGGGTCACTGCTGTTTAATGGTGTTTCTCTCTTTAAGCCGTGGCAAGGCAAATTCCTTCATCCATAATTGAGGACTTTGACCCTCCTGATGAAAATATTCAGCTTTAAGGAATCTACACCAAGGTAAGCCAAAAGACCACTATTCCCTTCTGAAAACATGGACCAAAACATATATCCATACTCACAATAAATTGGGGGGGGGGGGGGGGGGAAAGAGAGAGAAAGAGAGGGAGAGGGAGAGAGAGAAAAAAATAGGGAAGGAGAAAGGATTATTATACAGGTTAAGCTAATCAGACCTAGCCCTGTAGGGTGCCAACACTACACAAATTCGATGTGATTCCGACTCCCACACAACAACTGATGTATGTATTCACCTCTCAGATCGGTATGATATGTCTCCTTCATTCCTGCGCTGTGCAGGTGAATCATCCTCGTGTTCTCGAGGCCCAGTCAGCAAGAATAACACCCGTACACAGTCCTTGCATTGCGTCTCTTCTCCAGGATAAATGGTTGCATAACAGCACTGTCGTGTATCCGTTTAAAGTGTCGCCCCTGGAGTGAGAGGAATCAACACCCACATTTTATTTTAACCACTTATCATTATCCTGGAGAAACCACTAGAATCCGCCTACAAAACTCCGTCAGTTTATGGACACCTCTCTCTCTCTCTCTCTCTCTCTCTCTCTCTCTCTCTCTCTCTCTCTCTCTCTCTCTCTCTCTCTCTCTCTCTATCACTGCCGTATCATGCCCCCTCTCATTCTTCCCCAACGCAACGTACTCAACAACTCTAGCTTCTAAAAATTAATAACAATTAATTTATTAAAAGAAAAGTGTAATGTATGTGAGAAGTGTATGCGAAGAATGTGTGACGTGTTCTATTAATGTGTGTAGAATCGGACCCTCAGATCAATAGCACAGCCAGTTCATCCTTGCAAGGACACACCACAGCATGTTAGGTCAGCACAAGACAACCTCACCCAGTGATGTATCTCTCCTGCCAGACACTAACTTTCTTCTGTAGCTACTTGGTAATCCATATACATGATCATCCGAAATAGATACCGATAGATAGTCTATAATTTACACTGATCATGGACCGGTTGCACACTACATTATAAGTCCCTATAGTTCTTAAAATCTACAAATCTCTGTACTGTGAAAATAAGTATCACTGTTGTTGGTAATAGACTTGATCCTATCTATTGTCTATATTGTCTCATTTACAATGTCCCTTGTAATATTTCACTGGAATCTACCACGCCATGTGAATGTTACATTTAAAGTTCTCGTTTAGTTACTATTGTTCGTATGATATGTGGTGTATCAACAAACATCACCCATCCTAGGTGAACCTTAACACACAGGAATCGTTATTTGGTTTTGCTCTTCTGAACCATGTTATGGTGGACCCTCCTGATCATGGGCCCAGCCTAAACACTATTGTACCAGTTTTCCTCTCGGACGTTATTCATTTTCGTAAGAAAACATTGACTGTTCAACTGGTGTTCTTCCCAATCGGAGTTGAACTTCTTCAAAACGAGTGTAGAGCTTCCTCGTAACTGGCAGGGAACCTGTTAGAGAAATAACACACCTGGTGAGAGCACTAGTCACTGATCCTACCAGCTGAGTGTAGGCCTACTGCCTCGCTCAGATATTTATCAGCGAATTAAACTCTGTCATAAAATCAAATCAAATCAAATAAACTTTATTAGGGTCACAAATTGTGCGCGCAGGCCCGTCTTACATTGGGCCCTTCCAATCACTCGTCTTACGTTCATCAAGAGCATTATACATTTACATAGGAAGAAAAATAAACATTGTGAAATGAATGTTGTAACCATAAACAAGGCTAATTACCATGTTATGAGGCCCATCTCCCACCTATCCATACATCACCCCACCCACACACACACCCCCACCTACTCACACACACGCACACCGAGGGACACATACATACCCCACCAACCGACCCATCCCCCTCCCGCACATCCCCCACCCACACACATTGCTTTCACCTGACCCTCCAACCAAAACACACTCGCCACCCACACATATTCCCCCACCAACCCACACATCCCACGCCCATCCACATACATATCCTAACCCACACATCATCTCCCCACCCACACCCCAAACCACCCATCCCCCAGCCACATCTCCATCGACCACATATTCCCCACCCACGCACACAATCCCCCACACCCCGCACATCGCACATCCACTCACACATCCCCAAACCATACACACATATCCCCATCAACTGACATGTCCCCACCCCCACACACATCTCCCTAACCACCCATACATCCCAATCCACTCACACACACCCCACCAACCACACATACTACTTCCACCCACCCAAACATGCCTTAACCCAATCCCCAACCACACAATCCCCCACCCGCACATCACATACACCTCCTACCACGCACTATTCCCAACCCACGCACCACACACACATATATCCCTCACAAACACATCCCCACTTACACACCATACACATATCCCCCACCCAGATACCACACAATATTCCCACCCACATCCACACAGATACCCTTACCCATCCACTCCACATACCCCCACTTACACACCACAAAAATCCCCCACCCACACACACATACCTCACCCACACAATATCCCCAACCAACACACCACACACCTTTACCCACCCACACACGCATTCCCTACCCGTCCTCCAACACACACTCACTCACGTATACATCCTCCACTACGTACCCACACACCCCCACCCACCCACCCCCAACCAAACATCTCTCGATCACAATACCTCTACCCACACACATCCTCCACCAACTCACACATCCCACCCCGACACATACAACTCACTCACCCACCTACATATCCCTAAGCCACTCACACACCCCAACCCACACATTCCCCATCCACGCACACATCTCCCACCCACACACCCTGTCGTGTCCTCCTTTAAAGTGTCGTCCCTGGAGTGAGGAGAGTCAACACCCACATTATAATTGTTCTTTCCTATCAATATCCTGGAGAATCCACCAGCTTCCGTCCAACACACTCCATCAGCCCATGGACACCTTTTCCTATCACTCTCTCACTGTCGTACTATGCCCCCTCTCATACTTCCCCAACGCAACATATTCAACAACTCTTGCTTCTAAAAATTAATACAGATTAATTTATTAAAAGAAAAGTGTAACGTATATGAGACGTGTATGCGAAGAAAATGTGTGATGTGTTCTATAATGTGTGTAGGATCGGACTCTCAGATAATAGCATAGTCAGTTCATCCTTGCAAGGACACACCACAGCACGTTAAGTCAGAACAAGTCCACCTCACCCGGTACTGTATCTCTCTTGCCGGACACCGACTGTCATCTGTAGCTACCTGGTAATCCATCTTCCTAATCATCCGAAATAGATACTGTTTGTAAATTACAGCTGATCATGGACCGGTTGCCCAATGCACATAATTTCCTATCGTTCTTAAAGAATGCACAAATCCTTTGTAGTGAGTATTTAGATATCACTGTTATTGTTAATATACTTGAACCTAACTAGTGTCTATCCAGGCTCAAGTATCAGGTCTTTTTAACTATTTCCCTAGAATATATCACACCATGTGACTATTATATTGATGTTCTTGTATAGGTACCAATGTTCTTATGCTGTGTGATGCATTAACAATCATCACCCATCTTAGGTGAACCATCTTTCTTCTCGGACGTTATTCCTTTTTTGTAAGAAACATTCTTGTGTCCAACTGGTGTTATGTCTAATTGACGTTGCACTTCATCAAACCCAGTGTTGAACTTCCTCGTAACTGGTATGGAACCTTACGCAAAACCGCCTCATTCCGGGATGGCTGCTACACTTTGCCATAACGACACATGCTAGTTAATTATAAATTAATCTAACACTGTAGAGCTCTCCCACAAACACGTCCATCATAATCCACGGTTTTGGTCAACACTCTTCTCCAATAATGGTTTTTGGCAAACACCTAAAATTGGTCACGTGACGTGGTTGATGTCCTGCAGGTGTTATTTTGGCATATCATCCATTGTCAAGAATCTATCCTCTCTGGCTTAGTCACTGTCAGAGTTGTCATCACTTGTTTTGACATCCCCAACAAGCTAGCGAGTTACTGTATGATCCCAACAACCGTTTTCAATAACAAGCTGTCAATCTGCGTGATGTCCGGAAATTCTAAATGACAGACGGGACTGTTACATGTCCCTAGCTGGCCATTATACGTTGATCCGACCTGTTGATAAACTATCAAAGTGGTGTATTGAGTCATCTCACTCACTTCCCCTACACATCTGCAGCTGTTAACTTTGCCCGACCTGTGATGGTTGACATCTGATTGAAACCAGGATCTGACGGGTTCTATCTGTATTCGAATGTTGATAAACTGTCAAAGCGATGCAGGGATTTATCTCACTCACCACCGAATGTTCCTAATCTGTCGACCAGATGTAAACACGTGCAGCGGCAACTTTTTAGCCTTGTCCTGGGGATTTTGACATCCAATTTGTTTTTTCTGTTAGTTAAAATAGTTTTGGCTTTGCAGATAGGCCGATTAATCAGAAAGTCTCTATAGTAATCAACTGGTTAAACGCGGTGTTTTATTTTTGTGACACACCCCCACATACTTCCCCCAACCACCACACATTCCCTACTCACCCACACATATACCCCACCCATACGCACATTCCCCCCTCATATCACACACATCCCCCACACCACACACTATCCTCCACCCACACACATATCCTCACCCATACCACCACAAACATACCCTCCACCCACACATCATTCACACATCCCCCACCAACACACCGCACGCATATCTCAAACTCACACACCATACACTTCTCCCCACCCGCCCTTGCATCCCCAATCCACCCAACACAATCCCCTACCCACACAACCTCGCCTCCCACACATACTTCCTCAAACCATCCACACATCTCCACTCACATAAACACACATCCCCCGCATCCGTCCCATACACATATCCTCCACCCATACACACATCCCCACACCCATTCCCACACCCCTACTCTCACCCCCACACATCCTATCCACACATCCCACCAACACCCACAAATATCACTACCCACCAAAACCCACACACCCCAACCCATCCAAACGCATACCCCCACCCACACATCCCCCACCCACACATATCCCCACACTCACACACATCCTCCACACACACTCACACTTCCTCACATCTAGACACATACAAAATGTCTCACGTTAGTATTGAAACTAGTATGAACAAACTCCCACAGTTTACTCACACACATACACTGACACTTGTCATGAGCAGTCTCATAAAAATGTTAAACATGGAGAAAAATGTGAACATAAAAAGTATGTGACGTAAAAATAGTGATGCTCTCTCTCTCTCTCTCTCTCTCTCTCTCTCTCTCTCTCTCTCTCTCTCTCTCTCTCTCTCTCTCTCTCTCTCTCTCTCGCTCTCTCTCTCTCACACACACACACACACACACATTCACTCTCCCGCTCACACATTCACTCTCCCACTCACTCATTCACTCTCACGCATTCACTCTCCCGCTCACTCATTCACTCTCAAGCTCACTCATTCACTCTCACGCTCACTCATTCACTCTCCCGCTCACTCATTCACTCTCCCGCTCACTCATTCACTATCCCGCTCACTCATTCACTCTCACGCTCACTCATTCTGTCTCTCATTCACACTCACTGACCTCTCTCACTCAAACTACAGTAATGAACATTAGTTTATATTATGCATGATAAAAATCAAATGGTATTTAACTGATAATATGACATTTGAGAATACACAAACATATGGATTCGCGTGTAACATAACATGCGTGTTACATGACATGCTTCTGCTCAGCTCTCTCTCTCTTCTCTCTCTCTCTCTCTCTCTCTCTCTCTCTCTCTCTCTGTGTGTACGTCTTTCATATACACACACTAACACGCATGCGCGCGCTCATACACACACTAACACATCAAATCTCCCACTGTCTCACTCTCTCACACAAAATCCTTCACACACACACACTCACTCTCTCAATCACACTCTCTCACACATACACATACGCATGAACGCACGCACGCACGCACACACTCCCTCACTCACTCTCACACATACACGTACGAATGCATGCACTGACACATTCCCCCACCATTTCTCGCTCAATCACTCTCTCCACACACACGCATGCACGTGCGCACACACACATTCACTCTCTCCCTCTCTCTGACACCCACTTTCTCTTTCTCTCTCTCTCTCTCTCTCTCTCTCTCTCTCTCTCTCTTTCTCTCTCTCTCTCTCTCTCTCTCTCTCTCTCTCGCTCGCTCCCACACGCACACACATATATAGTGAACAATTATAGTCAAACAATTATAATGAACAATTATACTGAACAATTATACCAGTAAATGAATTATGGTGGCATATAGTCGGTATGGATTAAGTATTGAAAGAGTTTTCGGTTAAATGTGTAGGGACTCATTGGAGTTTTCAGATCTGGAGGCAGATCATTCCATAAGTGAGCACCAGAATAGGCGAAACATGTTTTGTATAGGTACAATCTAGGCTTTGAGACATGTAACAAATTTAGGCGCTTTCTGTTCATTGCATTAGATTAAATCAGCGGCAGAAGATACTCTGGGGTATTTTGAGATATAATTTTATTCACTAATTTGGCTTTGTTGAAAAGGAAGCGCTTTTGTAGTAGTAGAAGTCTTAGATGACTGTACAAATTATTACTTTCAACATGCTTTATGCCAGAAACCAGACGAATAGCGCGGTTTTGTAGAGAACATAGTCGTTTTAAATTAGATTTAGGGCAACCATCCCAAACTGTGGAACTGTAATCGAGATGTGATTGGATATAGCATGTATAGAATATTGTTCGTGTGCTTTCGTCAAGGAAGTGCTGAATTTTAGCAAGTTGGTAAACTTTTTGTGCTATTTTCTTGGTAAGAGCGTGAACATGAGAGCTCCAGTTCAAATGGCTGTCAATTAAAAGACCTAGTGTTTTATGTTCAGTCACATTAACTATAGGTAACGTGCCCATGCACTACGGTTTTCTTGACTAGTATATATAGTACAGTCGTCTGCAAATAGATCACAAGTTGTATTGATATATAAAGGAAGATCATTAATATAAACTGCTAAAAGCAGCGGACCTAGTATTGAGCCCTGAAGCACACCAATATTAAGCTGTGTGGGTCTTGATAGACAGTTGTTGAAGGACACGACTTGTCTGTCGGATAGAAATGACGTAATTATGTTCACCATGTTGGTGCTTGTCTTCATTTGTTTTAGTTTTCTAATTAAAATATCGTGATCTACCATATCAAAAGCTTTTTTAAATTAAAGTCTACAAACACCGTTCCACAAATTATACCGTTGTTGATGTTTAAGTGCCAGTTATCGGTCATTTTGGTTAGAGCACTATGGCAAGAATATTTAGGTCGAAACCCAGATTGACTGTTAATTATTAGATCATTGATAATTAAATGGTGTAACGTTATTTAATGAATGTGTTTTTCTAGTGGTTTTGATAGCGACGATAGTAAGGAAATAGGTCTATAATTACCCAAAACGCTATTATCGATTGAGCCATTTTTAATTAGCGGGAACACTTTAGCAATGTCATAGAGTAGATGAGCTCCTCACCTAGGTCCGAATCAGGCTTAAGACAAGGAAAGACCAATAAACAGAGTGCAGAACCCCAGTGGTCACCCCACTGAAAGATCCCACTATTGGACACTTCCCCCATCTCCCAACCCATTCTTAATCTCTCCAAATATCACCCCACTACACTATTCTCACTAGCAGAGCTAATTCTCACTTCACTACTCTATTCTCAACTAACAGAGCTAATTATTTCCTCACCCTAGCTGGTTTTAAAAAGGCTACTGCCTATATTAATTAGGCCTAAATACACTATATGTAATACCTTATGCCACACCGCATCACTCCTGGATGGCCTCTACAATTTGCCATAATGACACATGTTATTTAATCTTTAATTAAATCTAACACTGTAGATGCTCTCCGAATTCCTAACAGCGGTACAGAAACACGTCAGCTCAAGTCAACCTTCTTGTCTACACTAACTGTAAACAAGTCATGTTTTTGTCAAAGAGCCTTGGAGTGTTCTAGTGGTTCTTTGATGTCAACACATCAGATGTTCCAGGGGCAGACTATCCATTTCAGAATTCTTCTCTCCCTTTTGTTTAATCAATGCAAAAATGGTCTCTCTTGTTTCAACAACCAAATCAAGCTAGCCTGGTTCCTGCATTTTCCCAATCAAGTCACAATAACAAGCCTACCATTTTCTGTCCTGTGGGGAAGTTTCAAGGAATACTGTATTGTTTGATCTCACCGACTCCCCGTAGTAAACAACTTGTAGTGGCGAATACAGCCTGTCGCTGTTATTTTTATCATCTGATTGTTAAATTACAGTGATTTCACTACAATCACATCATATGTTTGTCACACATTTATAGAAAAAACTCATTTTTAATTACATTATACATCATTACATATGTAAACTAATTCTCTTTTTAATATAGATATAAAGAGATTATAAATGATAGTTCAGAAAAGTATCATCTATAAAAGAATACAAGTGATATTTCAGAATATTAGATATTAGATATTAGAATCACTTACATCTTCTGAGTGTTTCTCTAAATCTAAACATACTTCTATTATCACAAAGAAAGCTCTGCTAAAGATTCAGATCCTTTCTATCCTATCCACTAATCTCCATCTACAGTATTTATTATGATCATCAACTTACCGATGTCTTCAGGGCTAAGAATTTACCTATACACATTCTCCTGACAGAACACCACATCCTTCCTCCTTGAGCGTTCTCGGCCAACTGCCCCAAAGATTTGAAATCTTTCTCCACGTTGCATCAGTCCATCTTGTTACTAAACTTATGCTAATGCACCCCCCCCCCCCCCTCTACACTAATCAAAATCCTCCTAATTGGGTGTTTTTCGTTGCGCCAAAGATGTCATCAGCCCACGCAGCTCACGCCGGTTTTCCGGAATTGTTTTGTTTCAAACGTGGCGGGGTTTGGGGAGGTGGGGGTATTTTGTGCGTTTAAAGAATGGAGGAGTGGCTAAGACAGAATAATGTCACAACAACATCCAAGAAGACTCTTCGCCGGACAGTATTACCAAAAACGAGATTGATTATATTTTAATGCAAAGAAGGCGAAGATCAAGCATAACATCAGTAATAACCCTAGAAGTGCAGACTGTGATACATATCATCAATTGAGTAGAATCAGATGTGAAAGAAATCTCTAAAATCTTACCCGTGGACCCGTATTGATTTCACAAAAATACCAAATACATACAACATAGAAGTGAAGAATAGCTTTTTTGGGATTGCTGTCTATACAGGGGGAAATGACACGTGATAAATTGGTAGTACAAACTATAGGTATCTTGATACCTGCAGTCAAAGATCTAATTGCGACTAAGAATAAGCCACATAACCAATGAATTACATCAGGCACGTTAGAATTAATAATACAACGAAGGAAATTGAAACAGAAAGGAGGAGTTGCCGCAGGATGAAGTATAAATCATTAACACGAGAAATAAGAAAGAACACAAGAAAGAACAAACATCAATATATACAAGATTGATGTACCAGAATAGAGCAATATCATAAGAATGGAAGAGATTACGAAATTTTAAAAGACATTAAGTTATTGACAAGACATATTCAACCTCAATTAAATGTTATCTGTGACAAATTGGGAAATTCCATAATAGAATCTAGAAACATTCTAGAAAGATGGAAGAAATACTTCAGTGGAATGTATAATGTAATGACTATGAAGATATGAATGAGATACATGAAACATTGACAGCAAAGACGGAACATGAACCCTCATTAGATGAAACTGTATCGGCAATAAAGAACCTGAAGACTGGTAAATCACCATAATGTGATGAGATACCAGCTGAAATAATTAAAGCGGTAAGGAGAAGACAGAATACAAATATATCACGCATTATGTAAAAAGATATGGAAATTCGGTATATGGTCAAAAGTTTGGAAGAGAACTATCGTCATTACAATACCAAAAAAATAGGCAACTTGAAATTATGCACCAACTGTAAAACTGTTGCTCTGATCAGTCATGCAAGTAAATTCCGCTACAAATAATAATGGGAAGACTTCGTAAGAAAATGGGAGAAGGGATTAGCGTGGTTCAAGCTGGATTTAGACAAGTAAGAGGAACAAGAGATTGCATACTCTACACACGTTTAATAATAGAGAAGTGTAGAGAATTTAATGTAAACCTATGCTCATGTTTTGTGGAATATTCAAAGGCATTTGACTGTGTACAACACCTGTCAACCCCTCAATTTCTTGGCTGTTTGTAGATTTCTGAGCAAGTGTACGTTCGGCGCTGCGCTCATACCATTGTATGAAACACAACGTAAGGCGGTCTGCTTCCAAATCCCCCGCAGGTGTGTTTCGAACTCGGTATGCGAGGTTATGAATTGCAATAGTAACCCCTTCGCTATAGAACATGTACAATAGTACAACTCAAAAAATGCTCTATCTAGACCAACAAGCAGCGGTTATACTAGATGACGAGATATCAGAATGGTTTAATATCAAGCAAGGATTACGTCAGGGCTTTCTGCTGTCTCGCTATTTGTTTAACCTGTACGCTGAAATTATAATGAGAAATATCAGAAATGATATAATCAAGGAGCAATATGGTATATTCAATATCGGTGGTCATGAAACGCCAGAGATTCAATATGCTGATGATACAGTATTACTATCCACATTACAGAATGGTATAGAACAACTAATAACCTCAACCTAAAAGAATAGTAAAAATCACAACGTGTATCTTAACAAAGCAAAAACAAAGATAATGCATACAGATAAATCTATAGGGTGTATTTTTAATGACTGTGCAGTGTTTGAAAATATTGCCGGTCCAAGATTTGTAATCGCCCTTTGTAAAGTTCATGTAACATAATAGGTAAATACAAAACTTGGACCGACAATATTTTCAAAAACTTCAGTCATTAAAAATACATCATGTACTATGGAGAAAGACATATATGTTAATAAGAAAAAATTGGAAGTGGTGGAAAATTTCGTATATCTTGGGTCATTAATTACCAACAATGGTGACACAATGAAAGAAATTAAAAGATGAATATATGATATCCTCTGCAAAAAATAAAACAGCTGAATAAATTGTGGTGTGGGACAGATATTCCTACACAAGTTATATTTTTAAAAGCTTGTATCTTTCTCATTGCAACTTACGTATACGTGACCTGGACACTTGCAAAACAAAAATAAAAACGCATACACGCCTTTGGCCCGCTCCGTGGCCGAGGGGTTAGCAGCTTTCTCCGCTAACCCCGAATACTCTCGTCACGTGACGCGACGAGAATTAGCAGTGGTTCGAATCGCAAAAGTGACTTATGAGAGTATGGAGACGGTCGCTCAGAAAGTCGTGGCGTGCTGATGAGCGTAATCTAGCCTAGGAATCAACATACAGCTGAAAGATGCTGGTGTTGACCGCAATATCCTGAAACAGGATGGAAACGCGGAAAAAAAAAAAAAAAAAAAAAAAAAAAAAAAAAAAAGAATACACGCCTTTGAGTATAAATGTTATAGACAGTTCAAATAATATCTTTGATACAGGAAAGAAGAAATGCATCCATACGACATGATCTAAATATTGAAGAAGGGTGGTTACTAAAGACGATAACACAAAGAAAATTGAAATACTGGAGGGGTATATGCCCGGGAAGAGAGGAAGAGGAGGGCCAAAGAGAAGATGGGTGGAGAATGTGGCAGATGATCTCCAGATGAGTGTATCGGACGCGGGATATCTTGTTTATGATCGAGAGGTTTTCCGGAAGGTTGTCATGGGAGCGAGGTTCTGCAAAGGACATGCTACTGGATGAATGAATATATATATATCCTCTCTACAGGACATCGCTGTCAATACCAGCATTTTACTGCTATTGTTGATGTCTTGGTAAGTTTACGTTCAGCAGTTTCCATTTGTATATATAACTAAATAATTGGGGACTCCATTTACACGCATTGAGCTAATGGCGTTTTTTCCCCCCTGCATATCCTTTACAAGACATTGCAGTGAACACCAGTATTATTCAGCTGCTATTGATGACTTGCCAAGTTTTACGTTCCGTAGTTTGCCATTGCTTTCTGAACGACCGGCTCACATACCTCCGTAAGTAACCAGCGTGACGCGATCCACTGCCGAATCTCGCGCTGCTGTGTGCCAGTACGAGAGTATACGGGATTTCGAACAATATCCTTAATCTCTACGCCAAGGAGCCCGGAATATGGCGTTAGGTCCATAGTTGTATAGACCAGTCGCATGTCGGTGGGTAAGGTAGTCAGTATGATACATTGAATGCAGCTCTCTGAACCTAGACATTGTAGATGTTCACAACCGCATCCTGTCTAGCAAGCACGATCGAGCACTGGTATAAACACAACAATCGATATTATGACAACAAATTTCATATTAAACTGCTATGACTGATAGTAGTATTTGTACTCTGCATAATACACAACATTTCATTAACTTCTATGGGAAATAGTGTTTCGCTATACGTCGTTTAGATTATGGTCGTCAATGGGAAGAAGGAAATACCACAATGTGATATACGAGTAAATGGGCATATACTTAAGCAAGTGAATCGATACAGTTATCTCGGCTCAGTCATAACATCTGATGGGAGATGCATGAAGAGATTAGAACAAGAATTGCCATTGCGAAGGTAGCCTTTTGCAAGATGAATAACATACTGACCAATAAAAAGATATCAATTGAAACGAGAAAAAGAGTGTTGAAGTGCTACATAGAACCTATACTTTTGTATGGATGTGAAGCGTGGACAATAAGCAGTCAAGCTGAAAAACAGCTGATGTCTGTGGAAATGTGGTTTCTGAGGAAAATGCAAAGAATACCATGGGCAGACAGAAAAACCAATGAACAAGTCCTTCAAGAAACAAATGAAGATCGTACACTGATTAGATTCATTAGACGTAGACAGTCAAAATTCTTTTGGCATGTTATGAGAAGAAATGACTTGGAGAACTTGGTGACGATTGGCAATATCGAAGGGTAGAGACCAAGGGGAAGTCCGAGAAGTAAATACCTGGATGGCTTGGCCATGTGACATGGTCGAGGCAGGAGCACGGAGCTGATCCACGACTCTGGTAAACGAATGAGATGGCAGAACATGACCGCCCACGCTTATCAGCATGACACATGATGGATGGATACGTCGTTTCACTTAAAGTCGCGTTTTCCAAGAACGTATCCCAGACGTTAACCGGGGCCTTCTATAGTGTTTTTTTTTTCTTTTCCTCAATATAACATTCAATATCTCAGTAACCAACTGTGGGAAAATGATGAGATTTAGCATATAACCTTATCATTATGTCCACCCAACAAAAAAAAATTTGTTCTGGAGATTGTACAGCAGATTTCAATGTTTGTTTATATGCGGTATATAATTTACGGCTCCCGAATTCATGCCATCATTTTAAGAGTCTTACAGCTTCAGCAAGACACACCCCCGCTCTTTTTGAATTTGTCTGGCGGTTTTCGTCTTGGCACAGACTGAGGGAATTTATATGGGATAGTTCAGAGGTGTCGTCAAACTGAAGTTTCTTTCATGAAACGTGATTACATAAATAAAATAGCTGGCTCGGCCCGGCTTCCCCCAGCTCCTGGCGGGAATCTATCTATCTATCTATCTGTCTGTCTGTCTATCTGTCTGTCTGTCTGTATGTCTGTCTGTCTGTCTGTCTGTCTGTCTGTCTGTCTGTCTGTCTGTCTGTCTGGCTGTCTGTCTGTCTGTCTGTCTGTCTGTCTGTCTGTCTGTCTGTCTGTCTGTCTGTCTGTCTGTCTGTCTGTCTGTCTGTGTCTGTCTGTCTGTCTGTCTGTCTGTCTGTCTGTCTGTCTGTCCGTCCGTCCGTCCGTCCGTCTGTCCGTCCGTCCGTCCGTCTGTCTGTCTGTCTGTCTGTCTGTCTGTCCGTCTGTCCGTCTGTCCGTCTGTCCGTCTGTCCGTCCGTCCGTCCGTCCGACGGTCCGTCCGTCCGTCCGTCCGTCCGGTCCGTCCGTCCGTCCGTCCGTCCGTCCCTCCCTCCCTCCCTCCCTCCGTCCGTCCGTCTGTCTGTCTGTCTGTCTGTCTGTCTGTCTGTCTGTCTGTCAGTCTGTCTGTCTGTCTGTCTGTCTGTCTGTCTGTCTGTCTGTCTGTCTGTCTATCTATCTGCCTGCCTGCCTGCCTGCCTGCCTGCCTAGTGTCTTTTCTTTTTTGCCTCAATATAAAAGAGACACTGACAACTAATTTCATAGTGCAAGACAAGTAATCATGCTCCGTCTCTGAACGGTAAACAGCAGAGTAGACAGTCTTTCACGAAGATTCATAGCGGGTCTGTCACCCATGTGTACGTGTGAACAAACTACACAGACAGCTGAACAGATCCTTACAAATTGAATCATGATGACTAAATTGCGGTATCATTTCTGGTCACCTCATACGCACATTAACGCACAGCTATTTGGAAGCTTTCACGAACTCAATATAAAAAGCTGACATGAATACTTGTGTACACTTTATTAACCAGCAGCTGAAGAAACAAGAAGGAAATGAAAAATAAGGTAAGAAATATATTCCTTCTACTTTCCTGTTAATTTACAAATTATTTACCCCGTGCCCCTGTAAATTCTCTGTCTTTACTAATATTACACATTGCACCCCTCTCGGGGTACTCCGTGGTGAAGTGGTCAAGCCGTCTGACTCGGGCTCCGAAGGTTGTATGTTCGATTCCGGGCCGCGTCCTTCATTTCACGAGTGCATTTTTTCGGAGACTCCCGAGGGTCGTCGCTGGAGCTACGGAGTTCGTGCTTTGTGCGACGCTTTCCGCGCTGCGGAAAGAAACTGAGCCCTATGGGATAAACACCAGGTGCAATGCAGCCGATCCTGTCGATTTTAAGCTACTTCTTTCATTGCACCCACTACCTTAAGAATATAGATACGCCTTTTTGTGTCATCTGAATTGGCAGGTCTCCCATTACTGTAAGCATAACTTTGTTAGCGAGAAATCACTAGTTGTTCAGCAAAACATCAAAGGAATGTCGACGCTTTCGATGATTTAAGTTATTCTTGGACCTAGACATATTCCTTGGGTGGGGGTAAATATAAGACGGCTGGAAAAATTTCATAACGATGCAACAGACAGTTTTCAAAATAACTGACCGTGAATGAAGGCATTCAAATCGGGACATATTATAGTATCTTCATTCTAATACTAAAACAGGGCAACCTGCAATTATGCACCAACTATAGAACTGTTGCCCTGATCAGTCATGCAAGTAAAATTCTACTAAAATCATAATGGGAAGACTTCGTGAGAAAATTGACGAAGAAATTAACGTGGTTCAAGCTGGATTTAGACAAGGAAGAGGAACAAGAGATCAAATTCTCAGTAAGCGTTTAATAGTAGAGAGGTGCAGAGAATTTAATGTAAACCTATTATCATGTTTAGTGGATTATTGAAAGGTATCTATTTGACTGTGTACAACATCAGAAACCTTGGGAAATCAAGAGGAATATGGACTTTCCATTACATGTAATACAACTCATAAAAATGCTATATCAAGACCAGAAAGCCGCGGTTAGAATAGATGGCGAGACATACAGGTTTGACATCAAGCAAGGAGTCCGTCCCTCAGGGCTGTGTGCTGTCCCCATATTTGTTTAACCTGTAAGCCGAAAATATGAGAAATGTCCGATATGATATAAACAGGGAGTTATATGATGCCATAAATATCGGTGGTCATGACATACCAGAAAGTAGGTATGCTGATAATACAGTATTGCTATCCACAGCACAGAATGGTAAAGAAAACCTAATAACCTCAACCCAGTTGAATAGTGAAACCCACACCTTATATCGTAACATAGCAAACAAGACGATAATGCATACAGATAAGACTACTATGGAGAAAGAAATATATGTTAATGAGGAAAACTTGGAGGTGGTGGAAGTTTTTTAATATCTTGGGTCATTGATTACCAACAATGGCGACACAATGCAAGAAGTTGAAATACGAATAGCTATTGCTCTTCTAAGACTAAAACAACTGAATAAATTGTGGAGAGGGACAAACTACAAAAATCAGATGTTTAAGGGCATGCATCTTTCCCATTGGAACATACGCCTGTGAGACCTTGACACTTACTAAACAAGCTGAACTGCGCATAAATGCCCTTGGATATAAATATTATAAGCGAATTCTAAGAATATCTTGGATAAAGAAAAAAACAAACGCATCCATAATTCAAGAGCTGAATATTAAAGAAGGTTGGCTATTAAGGATGATAAACCAACAAAGAAAATTTAAATGTTTTGGTCACTTGAAACATCACGAAAGTTTGGAGAGAATAATGGAAGGGTATATGCCAGGGAAGAGAGACAGAGGAAGGCCAAAGAGAAGATGGGTACAGGATGTGGCTGATGATCTCCACATAAGTGTATCAGACACAGAACATCTTGCTTATGGTTGAGAGATTTTCCGGAAGGTTGTAATGTGAGCGAGGTTCTGCAAAGGACATGCTACTGAATGAATGAATGAATGAATGAATGAATGAATGAATGAATGAATGAATGCGCAATCACAGTTCTTTAATGTTGTAATTTACATTTGATTCGTCTTCTGTGTTGTGTTCATAGTGCGGTGTTCTGAAAGTCTGGTTTCTTTACATATGCGGTCTATATTGATTATGAACAAGAGGGGGAACGGGACACAATCCTGTGTCACAAATTCCCTGAGGTGAGGAGAGCTATTGCTACACTATATCCCGTGGGTTCAGTTCTGTGTATTGAGTACTTATGTTTTAGTCTACCAACCCCCTCTAGCCTCTGGACAACACCCTCTGACAATCTTTCTTTCAATGGACTTTATCCTTTAAGGCTCCATTCATATTAGTGACTCAAGTCTGGTCTGAAACAAAACATATTAGGCATTTATTATACAATAGGATGTCAAAATAAATGGAGGTAGATAGAGGTACACATTAGACTAATCTATAGGCCAGATCAGCAGGGTAGAATTACGGCTATCATCATCGAGCCGTCCCTGTGTCAGTCGCTGCAGTCTGCTGTAGAAGGACTCTCACCGGGCTGATGCAAATCCTCCTCACGAATGGGACAGATTGGTGTAGCAGCTTTAGGTTGGTACACCTGGTAAAGTGCTGATATCACTCGGCCTTACACTCCTTGGGTTCATTTACACTGGGTCTAGGTTGCAGTGGATGGTGAGTTCACAAACCATGCAGACTAATAGTTCACCATATCCCTGGTAGCCCTTCGGTATATAACAAAGTTCCAGTTCATATCAAATAGGGCACCTGGATTTACATACTCCTTGAACAATGAGTCTAGTCTAAGTAATTCAGCATTTTCTATACACCACAGACTCTGTTTAAGTAAATAGGCACTGTCTATACGCCACCGCCTCTAGTAACTGGAGTCACTAACACAGTTCTGTAGCCTATAATAACTGGACTCATTAACACAGTTCTGTAGTCTATAATAAATGGACTCATTAACACAGTTCTGTAGTCTACAACAACTGAACTCATTAACACAGTTCTGTAGTCTATAATAAATGGACTCATTAACACAGTTCTGTAGTCTATAATAAATGGACTTCGGCATTAAAGTAGAGCCTCAAGTGACTAATGTTTAACACAGTTGGCCGTATATATTAGGCCATGTTTCTTCTCAGGCCCCTCTCTGGGCCGCAGTAGCCAGATATGACATCGATAAATACATCTTTACCTTACTGGTCACGGCGGTATGGTGGATGGCTGTTCATGGACTGGGAATGTTTAGTGGCTGACTTGCAAAAACCATAGGCCACTGGAACTATGGCTTGTCAGGAACTGTTGGGCGCTACCGCAACCCTATGTGCTCACGCCCACTGTCTTCTTGGTTGGTTCCATAAAGTAGGTTCACAGGCCGCGTTTACGATCGTCTGGTACACACTCCATGACAGGCTCTTCAACAAAACAACCTTGTGAGAGCCACTGGTAACAGCAAACAGCGCATAATGAATATAGGAGTGGGCTCTCAGAATTATAGAATCAATATATAACAATATACATGATCATGTACCCTTCCGCATCTGCTATGATCTGGACTGGGGTGAACTGGGACTCATCTGTCAGATCGCTCCAGGAAGAGCGTCGTCCCTTGAAAACTGTACGACAGCTCGGACTGGTCCCGTCGAGTAGACATAGGTTAGGCACACATGTTCCTGCAAATGTCTCAGTCATGTTATGCATTCACGGTTAGGCATCAGTATAACGCTCAACACCAATTTAAGGAGATATTCGGCTACTCCGCCGACCCTTCTTTAGGTTTCTCTCTCTCCTCCGATAGCAGTGTAACTATCTCTGCACCTTCCCTATTCCCATCTTCTAAATCTGAGAAATGTACATTCATTCTAGTCAATGGCTTTTTAATACATGGCTCCTCCTCCATGTAGCAGGTGTTAGTCATCCCCTGTGTGAATACATGGTCTATCCCTCCGTAGCGGGTGATATCCAGCTTCTGTGTAAATACATGGTCTATCCCCCATGTAGCGGGTGACATCCACTCTGTTCTCTCACATCTGTCCAATAGCTGAGCAGGTGGAACGGTGTCATTGTTCCCTGGAACAACAGTCGGATGGCCCAAAGATTTATTTCTCTCGGTTCTATTTCTGCCTTTTTCACCACCTGAAATAATTAATGTCCCTCCCTTTGGTCCCTTCAGAAGAACTAAATACGCAAAGGACAAGTTGGAGGAAAGTAGAAACAGAACAATCCAGTGGCCGCATGAAATTGCGGAGACGGCCGTCATCATATCGGTCGTTAGCGGAATACTTCTGCCGACACTCGCAAACGTCGCCAATCGTCCTCCCGAGTAATTAGATAGGTCACACACCGTGGTTTGGGTGTCGCCCTGTTGCGCCCCAGCGTCCGCTGAGTCTTCTGGAAGTCACTCGTCGCACTTCCCCGCCACGCTGACTCCGACTGGCGATTATCATCACCAAACCCCCTCATGCATAGATTCATTTTAACATTTCAACAATTCCTGTTGGGCTACCACATAGACTCAATCAATTAGGATGCCATTAACCGATGGTTGATAACGCCCTCCTTTCTACACCTAATTTCGATTAGGTCCCATTTATTCCGACTTCGTAACTATGCATGAGATAGCCTGATGAACGCGTACATTGCGCGCTCACGTAACACGAAACATCGACACGAAATTACTATTCTAATTAAAGGCAAATACCTTCAAACACCAAAAGCTTGGTACACATGCGGGTGAACATGTGGAGCCCCTTTGAGGGCCATTCATACACAACATACAGCGCTAACAACCGACGCTCTCTGAATAAGCAGCCTGCAACTTAACTAAACTGAAACATCAGTTCAGTTTCGACTTCAGCCTGAGCAGCACTAAGCTTACACGCGTCGGCAAAGTTGCCCCGTTCGAAGCATGAACCGATAACTCAGTCGCAGTATGCTGAACAGAGCTAACCCGTCTAGAATGTTCTGTCCAGAGCATAAAAGGAGAGCAACTCAATTACTGGGATAAACCTCGGCAAGACTTTGCACGGTAGGTTCCCTTTGACCGGTAGCGAGACGCAACTTCACGCATTTCGCTTGTGACAAACCAGAATTGAACCTCAGGATGGGGCAACCGAATCCACACTCTGCAGTACCCCATTTTCATGGGTGTACAGTATGATAGTGGGTGTGTGTCTATTATTTGGTATCCAGGACCAGTTTCGACCATCTTTGGGTTCACGCAACGCTTGTAGTCCAGCTTTGGTGACATTCACTGTCCTGAGGAAGATATCGGGAGATACTCTCTAACCCTTGTTGCGTAGTATCCATTCTAGTCTATCCAGAATATCTCGTCATTCAATTTGACGACACTTCCGGAGAACGCTGGCAACGGCATTCACCGTGGTTATCTAATGGACTAACGGTCATGTCTTGTGTTGGCGGATTATTGTCCTCATCCTGAAGACCCAAGGCCAGTCTATTGAAGGGCAGGGAGCTACCCTGAAGGATCCTGTGAATCATATTCTAGTGTCAAAATGAAGTTGTGTCTACTGTCAAGTGTTTCAACGTCTGGGGATCCAGATAAAGACGGACAGTGGTGGCTCTCTAGATGCTAGGATAGCACATTCTGTGGCTGATATAATCCTACAGAAAAGGTAATTGTTCTCTCCCGCTGTACTGATCTATTTGAGTGTCTTGTGAGATCTGTCAACTAGTGGCCAAGCCAGTTTAGTGATGAGCCTGCTGTGTCTTCCTTTTGCATAGAGCTTTAATTTAACTACCCTAAGGGGGGGGGGCACTAGCGACACAGATTATTATCATCATCAGGTGGCGCACCAGAGCCATGACGCGTATTTCACCACTGAGGAGGATAGAGGAATTGTAAGCTATGAAGGGATATCAACCTTGGTCGAGCTGTATCTAACTTGGGTTGTGGAAGAGGGGTACCTATATCTTCATACCTATTAGGGTAAACTCGCCCTGACACCTGTACATAAACACGAGGCACACACATACAATGTTTGCTTTCTAACTTCTAGTTTGATTAATATATTACCTCTTTTGCTCAGAGGATAATAATATTATGATGCGTGTCTAATGAATATACTACCTGTTGTATAATGGGAACAGGATGTTCTGCACATGATTTTACACTTGGTTGGGCTGCCAAGAGAAGCCAAACCAATGGGGTTCAGTGCATATAATTTCCAAATTTTCCATATGCCTGAGGAGAGGAGGAGAAAAAGCGACAGACCCAAGATGACACCCTTCTTTCTTTGTCTGTCTGTAATCAATATTTCAGGAAAGGTTTACCAGAGCAGCTGGAACGTAGACCAACACCCTTGGCCAGTATAGGGGAAATATTTCTACCTGAAGTCTTGAACCTTATATCCTCTCTCTCTCTCTCTCTCTCTCTCTCTCTCTCTCTCTCTCTCTCTCTCTCTCTCTCTCTCTCTCTCTCTCTCTCTCTCTCTCTCTCTCTCTCTCTCGAATGGTAATGGATCGTATTTCCAGAGAGGCTATCCTTGCCATGAGTGAGGTTAATCAGGGACATTGAAGTCTAGTACCTGGCTACTCTACACAGATCTAGTGGCGAGATGTCTGAAGTCAGACCTATGGAATTGGTCTGAGGGTGGAAACTGACCACATAACTAGTATCAGTCTGAATCTGTTTGTGATGTATTAATAACAGGTGAAATGGATGTGTACACCGGGCATCTTCTTCTTGCTTGCAGGAACCCTCATTATCTTCATTATCCTCGTGATTATTATTGACGCTGGTGTCTACGGACGTGCTTGAAGTGCCGTGGAGGAGAAGAGTCGTTTTCAGGCAGCTGATCTCAACTCCAGTCTGGTGGAAGAAGCGGTCTTGTACAAAGAACTTTAACTGCCTATAATCAGGTGAAGAGGAGTTCCAGGCAGCCTAGGGAGAGATCAGGTGAACAATATTCTACCACCGGTATCTACATCACTCACCTACTGATGACTGACTAATTACTGGTAGAATGATGATCTGCTCCTCCAGAATCCTCGCACAAATACTCCGCGTTGTTTCTTTTGTCTTGAACTTGAACTTCGTTTGTTTTTGTGGAGTCTGAATCTTGATTAAAGACTCGGGTTATACTTATCTGAAAAGTGTTCTCTTGTCCTCAGGTGGTGATCTGTTTGTCTATAGTGATAGGAAAATAAGTCAGCGTCCGGGCACCGTCCCGGGGTCAACAAGGTAATAGTAGTCAGAAGTAAGAACCCAAAGGTCATGACAACCACTGAGATCCGGGCCAGTGTTGTCACACGACATCGCTACACCCTGTCGTACTCCAGATTTTATGGTGAAGGGTTCTGATTTCCTCCATGTGTTCTTATCTTGCATTCACTGTTGTTTTATACGCTTCTACATAACTTTATTAGATGTGCACTCACTCCATACCGTTTAAGTATTTCCAACATATGGTTTCTATCTACTCTATCAAATGCCTTTTCTTGCCCAACAAAGGCTAAGTATAGTGTTTAAGTAAATTCGATTGATTTTTCTATAAGTTGTCAAAGAGTAAAGATGGCATATGTACATCTATTGCTTTTTCTTAAATCCAAATGACGTAGTTAAATATTCTAAGTTTGGTGGCACGGTCAATTTCCTTTGACGTCCAAACATGTTATACTGATATAAAAGTTCCTCTTGCTTTACTTATTCCTATTTCAATTTCCCTTCCTTTATCTGCATTGCAACTCAAGTAGGTGTATGACAACATCTGTTGAAGTGAGATTTCACCAAGGCAAATGAGGCTTTAATCCTTTCGTTTAACCTCATTTGTGTAATTTCCTTACGAATTTTTAAACATAATTGGTGTGACATTTTACCAATTGTGGTTAGTTTATCTTGCATTTGATTACGTGTGTGTGAGAGAGAGGGGTAAAATGCTCGTCTTATCTTTCCTGGGACGCCTTGCTGTCAGCCAGTTCCTCTGGCCACTCCCTACAGCACCCTTCACTCCAGGCTGTATCTGTTCTTCCGCACTACACACACGATACCAAAGGACGCCAACCACGTCTGCCACATCATGCACCAGTACCCCATCCAACGATGCATACCCAGCCAATATGTTCGCCTACACTTTTCCCACCAGACCAGCATGTCCTGGGAAAACACAATCCAGCACATGCTCTCTATCTTGGATTGTTCAGTGGAAGCCTGCCACTCTGCCCGAAACATGCTTTCTTCACCTTTCTCATCATACTTTCTGAGTCCATTACATTCACCACATGCATGGGCTGTCTGACCTCCATCCAGCGGAACGCAGCTGTGACTGCCTCCACATCCATTCCCAAACTAGGTAGTATGGTATCATATGCTATGCAATTCTGCACTAACAACGTTCACCAACCTTCGCAACGAACCCCCAGGCACATTTTTTAACAATAACACAGAGCCATCATTGTAGGTGATTATATCCACCTGGTCACGAATCGTCGTTATGTCTCTGTTTATGAAGTGATGACAGATAATGGATGGAATGCGTGGTTTACCCAAGGTATACAGACATAGTCTTTGTGGCGAAGTGGTTAAGCCGTTTAACTCGGGCTCCGAAGGTTGTGGGTTCGATTCCGGGCTGTGTCCTTCGATTCACGAGTTACATTTTTCGGAGACTCCTGTTGGTCTTCGCTAGAGCTACGGAGTTCGTGCTTTGTGTGACGCTTTCCGCGCTGCGGAAAGAGACCGAGCCATATGGGATAAAACCCGGTACAATGAAGTCGACCCTGTCGACATTTAAGCGACTTTTATACAGACATAAACAGCTGGTGGCCGTGTGAAGATTCAATACATGCTGCTTGGAAGGAAGAATTATAAATCAGACGATAATTAAACTAAGTATTCCACAAATGATGTATTTCAAAACATCTTGATATCACCGATGACGTTTTGTAGGAGAAAGAACGGGCGCCTTTGGATGACGATGAGGTGAATATGTATTATGTTGCCACAGATAATCGCATTGAATCGACAACACTATATGTGTAAATACGAGTGCTTATTGCAGCTAGCGATTCTAAGGTCACTTTCCGTCTCCCTCTAACCCTATTAGTGTATATATATATATATATATATATATATATATATATATATATATATATATATATATATATATATATATATATATATATATATATATATATATATATAAATGAGAAGCAACTCCGTTTACAATCATTAACAATATGGCGTTGGAGCCATATTTTCATTGACAAGTCGACAGTCGGTGGGTGATGTAGCCAGTATGATCCAGCGAATGCAGCACTCTGAACATAGACATTGTAGATGTTCACAATTCCATTCAGTCTTGCAGGCAAATCGAACACAGTTGCAAACACAACCAGCCCACATTATAACAACGACATGCATAGTATTCAACACCAATAACTCATAGTAGTATTTGTAATCTGCATTACTTTGCCAAATATCTTCATACGTGGACACGTTAATGACCTCCTAATGCTTATAATTTAATGCGATGGCATTTGATTATTTGTCAGACAATTGCTACCATTTATATAGCGAATAATTACTATAGTAGCCATGTGCATGGACAAGCATCATGCAATGCCTTGTTTTACGAAATCTGAGCAATTTGAAAATGTGGTTCTCTTTTCTTCGTCGTGTTAATTATAAGTTACTGTCACATGTAGACGAATAGTATTATTTGAAAACAAATTGTAACTGTTATGGCTGCAATTATCTTCAGTTTGCAAGATATACAAGTAAATATATACAATCACCTTCAAATTAATATCCTGTCATGGTAAATCCGTGGGCAGCCGCTGTTAGTGGTTGAGTCAGTAACATGATTATTAATCTGAGCCAGGGGTGACATCTAATATAACTTCTCTTTGAGGTTAAACAGGGGTAGGGGTAATTATAAAATCGAAATGGAAAACTAACAAAAACACTAGTTGAAAATAAACGTATGCATCGCTATACTGTATTCGTGCAATAATAATAACTGTACAAAGTCAAATATGAACAAGTCACTTTATAACATAATATAACTTTAATATAACTTTCACGATTGATAAGCAGCTTGCGAGTTGTACAATACATTTTAGCAAACGCACATTGTCGTTGGCATTTTAGTAAATTCTGTTTTGCATGGAGGATAATGTGTTTAAAATGATTGTCCCAGACTCTGACGTCACAACAGTATAGAAAAGTTACCAGGAAATCTCTTGGGAAGTGAAGGTGGTCGGTGTGATATTGACCACATCACCCCTTGAGTATCCATAGATTTATACAAATATAGTTCTACCTTATTATGCTAAGTACTCATAATATGTGTAAAACGGGGACCTTTATGTTTGTGTATTTTTATATTTATTCCATATCGTATTGGATTTATAAACAAAAGTCACTTGCTGCAGATACGGTTAGTGTTATTTACCTTAATGTTGTAACCCGATTCGGACACTATGTATAGTTCAATATTTAAAAAATTAAACATACGTCACGTGGTTCTTGTTACTGTATTTTTGGCTGAAATAGAAATTGAAATGCAAATAATATCCACTCTTGAAACACATCCTTCATGTGTATAAGGCTAAAGAAAATTTTCTGAATGTAACTTTGATGAAACAAAAACAAAATGAATCATATTTTGAGCGAAGAGGGAAGGGCAATATTTGAAATGGTCAATTTTGAATATATTTGTACCATTATATCCATTTTCGGTATGTCAGCCAATATTATTAATATGATTGTTTTCTACAAACAAGGTTTCGAAAATACTATAAACATTGCGTTTTGTTGCCTCGCAGTTTCTGACTTTCTTTGCCTCTTGACACTGCTGTGGTCTTCTATAACATTGAACCCATTGATCGCTTCTTCAAATCTTGGTTGGTCGCCCATAGAGGTCTGTTATTTGACAGGTTCGTGGCCCTACGCTTGCTTCTCTAGAATTACAGGTTTCATTACCGTTTACGTAACAGCTGAAAGGTATGTCAGTATAGCATTACCACTAAAGGTGAAATACTTTATAACTCGAAAGTCAACAGTGTCGATGTTATTCTTAATTTATGTTATCAATATAGCAAGCTTGACTCCAGAGTACGCCACTACTTACCTTGGCTGGGAAATAGATCATGATAAGAACAAGACAATCTTGCGCATGATGTTTACAAGCAGTAGAAAAAATGTAGAAGGAGTTATCCATGTTCTTCACTCCTTGCTAGGAATGACGTCATTCGCTGGAGTTATTATCTTTACAATTTTATTAGTAACAAAATTAAGACAAAGTTCTCAATGGCGTAAAAATGTCACGTCCAGCCACAGTAAGCAGGAGGTCGTGGCCAACAGAGACAAGAAGACAGTGAAGATGGTTGTCTTGATTGCTGGTGTTCTCATAGCGTGTTACTCTCCTGGGGCAGTGATCGCGTTAGCTTCATTTATTGTCGGGCCGGAGTTTAACGTCGGAGGCCGTTACAGAAACTTATGCTTCGCAATGTGGTCCACAGCATTTATTTTCCAGGCTGTTAATTCCAGCGTGAATATATTCATCTATTACTCGATGAGTTCAAAATACAAACGAATTTTTCTTCAACGTATCTTGAGATATAAATGTTAAACCTGCTTCGTTAATTAATATAACAACTAGCAAGGTCGTCTTCTCTGCCACTGATTCTGCATCTGAATATGATGATAGAGGCAAATATTCGATGGCCGAACGACTGGCAAAGACGATCATATGGGCCCTGTTACTTGTTTTTCAAAATTATAGTACCCGCATCAAAGGGTTGGGGGGGGGGGGGGGGAAGGGGGAAGGGGGAGGAGGAAGTGACAATAATGGGAGTCGATGTCAGGCTTCTCTGCTGGAATTAAGTCTATATGAATTTCTTGTTCCTTTTGGACATCGATTTGAAGTCTGTCGATAAACCAAATACTTAACAACTGTAGAGGAAACATGACAAACTTATGTCTAATCCCATCATGTTTCCTGTGCTCAAGTATGACCTTCTTCTTCTTCTTTCGTTTGTATCTCCCAGTGAGGCATAGGTCCTTATCCAATTCATCCAAGTCGTCCTATCTCGTACTATCGAATGTTGACTTGGTGTCTTCGTAATATGCTTTTCCGAAGATGTGCAATTTCAACAGAAGTCTTGCATTCCCAGCTGGTTCCTGAACTCAGAGAAGGGAGAAAAGCTGCGCAATACAGTCCGCGCGGAGATGGTACTTCTTTTCCGTGTGGGGAGAACAGTCTGTATGCCAGCCTCACTGTGGTAGCTGCAAATCCTCTTAAGGGTGTATACAGCCTTGAAGCCAATGCATCAGACGTAAGTGGTAATTAATATTCAGCCTCCAGAGGATTCACCACCCAACAAAACAATGGATCTCCTTATATATGTCAGTGGAATGAAACAACCTACAATAATAGAACAGATGTAGAAGAGACTGTATTCGTTCTTCAGCGTGATTTCCCAGTGTAGGACAGTTTGGATAAGCATGGACAGTCCGTTTAAGAACTTACTTACCTGGAACTGTGCTTTGAAGAGTACATACGACATATTCCAGTTAATGCCGTCATCTCAATGGTGCCGAATCTAAGTTGTCTGTGACATAGTGTATGATTTCAATACTTCTTATGACTGACACTATTTCAATAGATGCCAGTCCTCATGATCAAGGTGCTAGGAGCCTGCCTCTTTCACAATGTAATGGACGACTTGGTCAGTCCTTTTATCCAGGTGTTCAATGCCCCATTATCAAGTCTCACCCATTTATGTATATTAAAGCAGTTCGTTGAATTAATAAGAAATTATAACAGTCACGTTAGAAAGCAATAGCAAACTACTGAACGTAAAATTATCTAGAAAAACTCAACCAACTAGAAAATATTGGGCTGAGTGCGACGTCGTATAAACCGACACGCAACTAACTTGTTAGTTTGCTATTGCTTTCTAACCGATCGATACTCATACTGTTGTGAAAATCAAGATCACGTAATCTGCTCCAAAACTGCCTATTGCTGACTTCGAATCCAGTCTGTCAGGATTGTGAAACTACGGTCACAAACTTTAAGCCACAGAGATATATCTATAGTGACTGTCAGTTCAGACAAAGGTAATTATGCCTGAAAGACGAGATGTAAAGAGTTAAAGACAGTTACACAACAGTTCGACTGAAACAGACAGTCAACACGAGGAAGGCTCACGACCAGTATTGAAAGTTCCGAATAGGGATTTAATGAGTCCCTCATTCAGGCTCCAGCTCCATGGCGAAGGTGTTACGAATGTATTTGTAATCCCGCATACCACGTTCGAAGCACAGATAAGGGCGATTTGGAAGCAGAGCGTCTTGTGCTGGTTTCCCATACACATGTATCGTTTCGGGCAGTTCCAGCCTTTCAGAAAGCAATGGCAAACTACTAAACGTAAACGTGCCAAGAAATCATGAACAACCAAAAATGCTGGGTTTGACTGCGATGTGCACATAACTTTTACCTAACTTATTCAGGCACAAATCAGCTTTGAGACAGGTCACACAAGTCACATAGTAGTCTCAAATAGGATAGTCAACATCAGTGATCATTAGTGATACCCCTTCGTCAGCTTGCATACAATTCACATTTGACTACCTACTAGCGTCCTACGTCAGATTCGGATTCCCAAGCAACATTCTGTTAATATTCAGAGGACCCAAATGTACAATTGCAAACTAGAATGAGTGATGAAAAGTTACATTAGTTGATGGCACTGTTAATCGTCGAGATAGAATGAGTTCTTCCCACTGTACAAGACAGGCTAATAAGTTGGTCTACTGAGGTGTACCAAGTAGCAACTGAGCGAGATTGCAGTGTGGGATAGGTTTCTGTGGTTTGACTGTCTTGACATTATTGAGTTTACTGCTCGCTATTGAGACATGAATACATACGACTATCTATTGTGACTAAAAGTTTCTTAACCTGTTGGAGCATACTGGATGCACACCCTCTGGGAATACATGTTTTACCAGCTACCACCGTGAGTCTACCTTGATCATTTCTTCTTAGCATCTGCCATCTTTGTGTGTGTTTCAAATAATCATTGTCAGCAGTATTATCCTTAAGACAATAACCTCACACTTGTATCTTGGCAGTGACCTTTGGTGGCTAGAGATGAATTATTTACAAAATATGCATTTTCATCGGTTAAACCTGGCTTATCGGGCGATCTAGCTGGCTAATCGTCTAAGTACACGATTTCTCTGCTGGTAGATTTAATAACTTTGAATGTAGGAGCTTGAAGACTAAATTACACGAACGTAATCTGGTTTAAACGAATATACAAGTAGAAAACAAGCTAATAACATACATGTTAACGTCACCAGACTAGTAACAAATACAAGGAGTTGTACAGTAAAAACAGCCTATGCAGAGCTTGAAATGCTCGTAAGATAGAAAATTTTCAACCAATTGTCAACAGTAATATGGTATATTGTGTGAAAATGTTGTGCTGGCAACGATAATTGTAAAGGACCGTGTTCACATGGATAACTTCTCTCTCTCTCTCTCTCTGTTATCTTGCCAGGATTATTGAATATCGGTGACATTGGCATTAATTTTCATATTTTTACCATGTCATTTCATAGAGCACACAAAGACATGTTTAAAATTGTGCAGTGAAGATCTGGAATAAACTTTGCTATGCTTAAAAACATTTTATCAAATTCAAGACAAATCATAGACACGTTAATCGAATTTAGTTTAGTTACGTGTAATATCTGTTCTTGTAGTAGTATTAGAAACGAAGAGATATATAAAACAGTTGGAGCAGCACCAGTTGTTAAATTCGTTGATTAAAAAAAAGACGTAAGTGGTTAACCATCTAGTTAGAATGAACCCAATGTCGCCAGCAGCAAGAGCATACAACATAAAAAAGGAAACATCAAGAGGCAGGGGAAGACCATAACAAAGATGGATTGGTGGAGTCATCAACATCTTAAAAGACTATCAAGCATACTCAGCATACAAATCGACCGAGCTAGCCCTAGTTCGGAAACCAATCATTAAACAAGCCTGCGATGCCTAACGGCACAAGCCAATAAAGGACACAAGAAAGAAGAATAAGAAAGTAGTAGTATTGAACGTAAAGCTGATAGTAGTCGTAGTAGTAATAATAAAGCGGTCTCTGCAACAGACAGAAAAATTGGTGAATGTTCCCATCTTGCAGTTTCACCATCATCACCTACTCCCAGGCTTGTCCATGGGACATATTTTTCTGTCCCATCTCATCCCATCCCATGGTAATTTATGCCTGTCCCATCCCATCCCATCCCATGGGACTCTCATTATAATAATATGGAATACAGTTCAAATAACAAATATGAAATTTATTAAAGTTTAGGTTCAATGTCTACTAAATAGGACTCTCTCTCTCTCTCTCTCTCTCTCTCTCTCTCTCTCTCTCTCTCTCTCTCTCTCTCTCTATATATATATATATATATATATATATATATATATATATATATATATATATATATACAAAGAGACATGTAAAACGACAGAATGTATTAATTTTAATATTCAAGAGTATTTTATTTTTAAAAAGTTTAAACTAAATATGACAAATATGTTTCTGAGTCACTCTGCTAATTCAGCACATTATCAATTTCCTGCTGATCGACTGTTTCCAATAATTCAATTAATCCAAGTACTCCCTTGTGAAATGATGGATCAGACATCCATATTCCCAGTCCACCACATCCATAATAATACTTTTAATCTTGAACGGAAACCATCCAGATAGTAGGGTTATTAATATAATAGAACCTTCCAGAAGACGGTGGGGAAGGGCAAAAGGCGCACGCGCGCATTTTGATTGGCTAATACGTGGTAGACCACGCTATCCACTAGGCCAAATTCAAAAATCTAGTAGTTTGAGCTCGGATTCCACCTGGAGCAGTCGCTATCTGTGATGTGGTGATCATAATGCCCTAAAGTTTCCGTAATATATTGTTCTCTGGATAACAGGTACCACTTCAAAACATAATTAAATGTGTGGTTATGCCTAGTGAACGAAAGAGAAGAATATAAGAGTATTTTATGAAGAAAATGTGAAAGTGAAAACAGAACTTCATTGTGAAAGTATTTTGAATACTGCTTCTTCAACCTGTCAGGTCTTACACGCTGTATACTCCAAGTGCATATCATTCCCCTGTTGTGACGGGTAGCAAATGCTTGATGATTGTAATTTACACTCAATGCATAATTCGCAAACCCTTTGTGCATTCTAAATGCCTATCATGACCCATTCTTAACCAAACTGCACACTGCTCTTGTGAGTTAACATTTGGCAGTTTTGGATCAGAATGTGTGATGTAACATGTACAAGTTCCTTTGTAAATGCTGAGAATGTTGGAGTGAGTGAGTTGGTGATTTGATAAGTAGCCTCTCACATTTGTAGAAGGATAGATGCTTCAATATCCATATGTAGGCAGGACGTGTATGGCACGCCAGAATTGCAAAGTTCCTGTGATGCCTGGTGGCTAGATTACGCTCAGGAGAATTAATATAATTTCTCTCTGAAGTATTACACTGGTACCTCTACTGTTGGTGGGTTCATATGAACTAGTTCCTAAAAGGACAATATGTGTTCGAACCTGTGTCTTAGTTGGCTGAATATAATGTATGGCTCATGCAAATTTACAAGGAAAAACCATGTTTTTCCCATATGTGCTTTGTTACATATGAGAACAATTGCTTATGCAATTTGGCTTCTTTTACCTACTGTAGTTGATATGGACATTACTCAGTGGGGAAAGAGCACATGATGATGGTGATGATGTACTTGTGAGCCAAGTCTGGTCTGAGAGGGGTGAGGTCTGGCATTGCTGTATGAGTGTGTATGGAAGAAGAACATCCATGTAACAAAAGTACCACCCATTGGTTTGGTTACTGTTTAATTTGCAGTTGTCAAATTGTGCTGGATATTAAATATTGCAGTTGTAAATGATGCCTATCTTCCTTCTGCTTCACAATGCCTGTCTCATGTTGCTATTTCACAATGCTTGCTCATGCTGCTTGCCTTATAGTGCTTGCTTTACTGTGTCTGTTCCTCATTGTGCCCAGGTTACTGTGGTTAAAATATGTAGAACCTAGACTATATAAAATGCTTGTAATTGTGTAAGGCTACCCCTGTCTCAGCATATAGGCTTGTGACTATCACAGATAAGGGTAAATAATGAAAGCATATCACCCACAGTCCATCAGAGTGAAATACACATCATCACCAACCAGGAGAGGTGTGTTTGGTCAACACCCTCCCCTAACCTCCCCATTTCCATCTGTGTATGTTGATTTTGGATAACATTATCTTTGAACAAATGTAAAGAGATGTTGCACACTTTTATGGATCAACAGAGAACAAGGATGGTGGAGGGGCTTCTTATTTTCTCTGGGACAATCAAACAGGAGTCCCAGACTCAGAACTAACTCCCTATAGGTGAAATCCAGGGATGACCACAGAAGTACACAGGCTGATTTGCCAGCCATAATCTTCATGATATGACACGCCTTGGTCCAAGTCAACTAAAATCACTGTTTATAAACAGATATCAGGATTGGTCTACAATGGTAATTCTGTCTTGGAGTACAGTAAAACAATGCTTTATTAAAGATGACCCCTGTCTACAGTTTGTCTTGGTCAAGCTCACGGAAAGTTACTCATGTGCCCCATGGAACACCTACTATTCTCCTAGTATCCGACATGCCAGAATTTCTTGGAGGTTTTTATCTCAGCTCCCCAACCACTGAAAGTCAGTGGGAGAACGACAGTTCTGAGTGATTCTATTCCATTATCTGGATTATTGTGATAATTATAGTGATCATTGTTGTGACCATTATATCATTATCATCTGAGAGCTGAAACAAGTCTCTTGTTTTTAATTCCATTCAAAGAAACCTGGTGATGTAAATCTTGCAGTGGTTTGTTCATATGAGACTTAACTTAGAGAACACTCAGCATGGTGCTCACACAGTGATTGTTTGGTGAGACTTGAAAAGTGGATGAAGTCGGACTCGCTAGGTGAGATGCTGCAATATATTGGATTTTGTTCCTACCTATGGGTGTCTTCAGCACGTCATGATTATCATGTACCGAGAATACATCTCCCATTGTCAGGAGAGTGATATACTCAACCATTTGAAGTACCCCAGTGTCAGCTTCACAGGCAGTCTGGTCAACATTGAGATTCAGTACATTATCATCATCTCAAATTCTGTTCTCAAGAGGAATTATCTTGCATGTGACTTATTACAAGAAGGCTACTACCTGGAGCTTTCCCAACATCAATTACTGATGATAATAGAATGCTAATGATCCAGAACAGTGGTTCCTTCCTTGAGTTTTCCCATAACAAGGATTCTATCAATTTCCCCAGAGACTATGAAGTGATGAAGGTAAAGAACTCAAATGGGTAGAAGAGTTAAAAGATGGGATGGAGGAGAGTTGGAGAGTTTTGAGATTGAGTGTATATTAGTGGATTTTTAGAGGATGTACTCATTTTTCCATTGTCATACTCACATTGCATACGATTGTTATATTCGAAGTGTAATGGGGGTGATGGAGCATGGGTCTTTGCTCAACCACTGAGAACAGCTCAATAAAAGATTGTGTTGAGAACAGAGTTACAGTACATGTCCATGTAATGTCTTGGTAAGCTGGTGTGAAGTAGATTATTATGTAAATTTCCTGTACAGCTGTTGTCAAGTACAGTTCCTGGTTCATGTCCTGTCCAACTGTTGTTGATGTCAGTGATATGTGAATGCTCTAGAGAAATGTCGTCCAGTATATCTCATGATGTATGTCTTGTTAAATCGTTGGTGTAAGCATTTCCATGTGGATGTATGTCCAACCTTTGTCAAGAACCTGTCATGTTAATGTCTTGTTCAGCAGGTGTTAAGTACAGTTATTGTTGAGTGTATGTCTACTACTGTTGACTCCTAAAAAGTCCTAAGGTCTAATTGGACAACTGACATAGGTATAAACTAAGGGAAGATCTAATGTGGCGGACTGATAGCACACTGACAACATTATTATGAGTGAATTGAATCCTCAATTGTACAGGGGCGAATAGTCCAGATCTTCTTTTGGCCTTTGAGGAGACCTTTTTCTTCTTTTATATATTTCTGTGTAGATACTTGGGAATCTCACAGTGGGGGTTCTGAGCCAGGAAAGCTGGTTCCCCAAAAGGGCTATGCGGGAATGATTATCTATCTCATTTGAGAGACCTCTAAACAAAAACGTGCAAAATCATATCCTTTACCTTGTCTATCTATTATTCAAGATATAATTTCAGAGACCACTAATAATTAGGTCCTCTGTCTACTCCTAACATGTCACATCCCTAAACCGCCGGTCTCTCTGGCCGAGGGGTTACAACACTTTCTCCGTAATCCCGTTTATCACGCAGAGTCTCGTAACGGGCGAGAACTGGGAGCGGTTCTACCCCCGTTGGTGACTTGCGGGATAACTGAACCGGCCGCTCAGAAAGCAATGGCAAACTACTGAGCGTAATCTTGCCAAGAAATCAACAGACAGCTGAAAGATGCTGCTGTTGACAGCGATGTCCTGTAAAGGATATGCAAATTTAGAAGGAAAAAAAATCCCTAAACCATTTCCACAATTCTCTTCTTACATTAATTCATTCATTCAGTAGCATGCCCTTTGCAGAACCTCGCTCCCATAACAACCTTCCGGAAAACCTCTCGATCACAAGCAAGATGTCCCGCGTCCCCGCCACATCCTGCACCCATCTTCTCTTTGGCCTTCCTCTTCCTCTCCTCCCAGTCCACCCGTCCATTATTGTTCTCTCCAAACTTTCGTGACGTTTCAAGTGACCAAAATATTTCAATTTTCTTTGTTTTATCGTCTTTAATAGCCAACCTTCTTCAATATTCAACTCTTGAAGTATGGATGCATTTTTTCTTTTCTTTACCCAAGATATTCTTAGAACTCGTCTATAACATTATATTCAAAGGCGTTTATGCGCTGTTCAGCTTGTTTAGTAAGTGTCCATGTCTCACAGGCGTATGTTGCAATGGGAAAGATGCATGCTCTTAAGAATCTAATTTTTGTAGTTATATCTGTCCCACACGATAATTTATTCAGCTGTTTTAGTCTTTGAAGAGCAATTGATAGTCGCCGTTTAATTTCTTTCATTGTGTCACCGTTGTTGGTAATCAATGAACCAAGATATTCAAAATTTTCCACTACCGCCAATTTTTCCCCATTAATGTATATTTCTTTCTCCATTGTAGTTTTATCTGTATGCATTATCTTTGTTTTTGCTATGTTAAGATATGAGTTGTGATTTTCACTATTCAATTGGGTTGAAGCTATTAGGTTTTCTATGCCATTCTGTGCTGTGGATAGTAATACTGTATCATCAGCATATCGAATCTCCGGTATGTCATGACCGCCAATATTTAGGGCATCATATGACTCCCTGTTTATATCATCTCTTACATTTCTCATTATATTTTCGGCGTACAGGTTAAACAAATAGGGTGACAGCACGCAGCCCTGACGGACTCCTTGCTTGATGTCAAACCAATCTGATGCCTCGCCATCTATTCTAACTGCTGCTTGTTGGTCTAGATAGAGCATTTTTATGAGTTGTACTACATGTGATGGAAAGCCCATATTCCTCATGATTTCCCACAGTTTCTGATGTTGTCCACAGTCAAATGCTTTTGAATAATCCACAAAACATGAGAATAGGTTTACATTAAATTCTCTGCACTTCTCTATTATTAAACGCATGTTGAATATGTGATCTCTTGTTCCTCTTCCTTGTCTAAATCCAGCTTGAACTACGTTAATCTCTTCTTCCATTTTCTTACGAAGTCTTCCCATTATGACTTTTAATAGAATTTTACTTGCATGACTGATCAGGGAAACAGTTCTATAGTTGGTGCATAATTTCAGGTTGCCCTTTTTTGGTATTGGAATGAAGATAGTTCTCTTCCAATCTTTTGGCCATATACCATATTTCCAAATCTTTGTACATAATGCATGATATATGTTTCTTCTCCTCCCGCTTTAATTAGTTCAGCTGGCATCTCATCACATCCAGGTGATTTACCATTCTTCAGGTTCTTTATAGCCCAAGCAATTTCATCTAATGAGGGTTCAGGTTATGTCTCTGCTGCCATTGGTTCATGTATCTCATTCATATCCTCACCATCACTCATATCATACATTCCACTGCAGTACTCCCGCCATCTTTCTAGAATTTGTCTAGATTCTGTTAAGGTATTTCCCATCTTGTCACAGATAACATTCAATTGAGGTTGAACATTTCTTGTCAATAACTTCATTTCTTTGTACATTTGATAATCTCTTCCAGTCTTATGATATTGCTCTATTCTGGTACAGCAATCTTGTATATATTGATTTTTGTCCTTTCTTGTGTTCTTTCTTATTTCTCGGGTTAAATATTTATACTTCATCCTGCTGTTATCGGATTCACCTCCTTTCTGTTTAAGTCCCCTTCGTTGTTTTATTAATTCTAATGTGTCTGATGTAAGCCGTGGCTTAAGTTGCTTTTTCTTGGTCGGAATTAAATCTTTGGCTGCAGTTATCAAGATATCTCTAGCGTGTACTGCCAGTTCATCAGGTGTCATTTCTTCTTGTACAGACATCAAGACCCCAAAGCGATTCCTAACTTCTACAGTGTATGCATGCGGTATTTTTGTGAGATCAAAACGAAGTGGCCCTGGTCCTCGGATAAGCTTTTTGAGTTTTAATTTCAGATCTGCTTCTAATAACTGATGATCTGTATCACAGTCTGCACTACGTAGGGTTTTTGCAGATGTTATGCTTGATCTCCATCTTCTTTGTATTAAAATATAATCTATCTGATTTTTGGTAAAACTGTCTGGAGACTTCCATGTGAAGAGTCTTCTTGGATGTTGTTTAAAAAGCGTGTTGGCTATTGTTAACTCATTTTTGTGCAAAATTCAATTAATTTGTCACCTGCATCATTTCTATTTCCTAATCCAAATTTTCCTAAAACGTGTCTCTCATTTTCAGCTCTTCCTGCACCAACTTTTGCATTAAAATCTCCCATTATTATTGTTATTTCATTATGACCAATCTTATCTAATGTGTCTTGTAGTGTGTTGTAAAAATCTTCAATGTCGTCCTCCTCTGCTGTTGAAGTAGGTGCATATATCTGTATGAGAGTTGTGTTTTTGGGACGGCCTTTAAGTCTAATAGTGAGGATTCTATCACTAACTGGATTATATCCCATTAAAGATTTTGCAGTTGTCTTATCTAAACAAAATGCCACTCCCCTCTGGCCTCCGGTGTCTCTACCAGAATAAATGAAAATACTTCCATTTTCAGTTGTAAAATGTCCGTTGCCGCTCCAGCGATGTTCACTAATTCCTAAAATTTGAATGTTTAACCTCTCAATCTCATCACACACTTCTTTAAGCTTTCCCTCATACAGATTTCTCACATTCCACGTTGCTATTCTCACTCTGTCTCTTAGTCTGACACATGGGATTTCCTTGGTAACACAGTCAGGATTAACTCCGTCATCACGATTACTAGTACTGGTCCCTGTGTCACACTCTTCCCCAGTGTTATCTGATCTGCCTGGCCTGGGGGTCTCGCCACCAGATCTCTTTCTTATTATGTTTTCTTTCATGGTTGCTATGGTTTCTTGGCAAGTTTTGCAGAAGGTAGTTTGCCATTGCTTTCCTTCTGGGCAGTGACTGTATTAGTCGGTGGCCATAGCCATTGTCTCTACTGATGAGATCATCTGCCTATCGTCGCAGAGTGCAAGACCATAACCAACAACAATCTGTCGGCTGCTCTCACACTCCACCCACCACCTGCTACCATGGCTTCACGAAACCCTGATCGGGGGGCTAAACGGGTACTCCACCTTGCCCAAGGGTGTCCAGTAGACTAACGGAGGAAAGGAGGCGTCTTACATCTCTTTTGATAGGGGATACCCCTACCCCGCTAACCGGTCTTCTTACATGCAAATCTGATATACACAGAGTTTATAACGAGAGCTGGTAACATCCGTTTTCGTATCTTACTCAACAACAATCCAGCTGCACTAAATAAGAGCTTGTAACAGAGTAGCTTAGGAGTAAAGAGTTAAGGAATGCTGCGCATTCCTTGACTAGTGGGAAAACCATAGCTAGTGAACGTGTGTGCACGAATGAAGAAGTGTATCTAGGCTGGGACACACGTCACATGGGGGTCAGCTAGCAGGAAAGTAGGTAAACATCGGAATTTGAGCCTACCATCATTATGCTGTAGTGGAACGAGTCGACAAATAAAGAATGTTATAAACAACGGAGACTTGTGTCCTATACGATCACGTGCCTTCTAACCTGTGTGTAACACCTCTACACTGTAATACAGGTTGATTTGGTGCCTTTGACCTCAAAGAGCAACATGGGATGTTGAGGAGAGAGTTACCGCCATGGAATATGGTTGTGTCTGGGCGTCTGGAGAAGGAAGTTTTTTAAGTAAATAATAATAAGAAACGCAACAGCTGAAAGCCCGCCCAGGGGTAGTTGTTGTGGGTTCTCAGTGTATTTCTGTTTAAAAAGGAGATCGATTTCTCAGGCCAGCTCAAAAGGTTTGATTGTTAAACTTATTTTTTTGAAAGACTGATGTTCTTATCTGATAAATAGTCTGAAATAACTTGATCACTGACCAACACTAATTGTATAATGAGATCAAGTAATGCCGTTTTGCATCAAACATTAGTACACAAGGTTATCAGAATGAACTCGCTGATTACATGTTACAACTTGTGAAGTCTCGAGGTACCAGAAATGATTTGATTTCAACAGAACGATAAGCTGCTCCAAATAAAACTCCAAGTAAAACAAAGAATGGTGAAAATTATGAGTTTTAGCTCATTGAACTGTGGAAGGTGAAGTCAAGGTTATATTGCAAATTCCATAGTTATTGAGTCGAGATCCTCAATATTCTCTACAGTTACTTCACTTAAATGAAAGCATTGATGAAAATTGTCTCAAGTCAAAATTTGGTATACTCAATTTAAACTGACCGTTGTTGAAATGCCACATAACAAATAAGGGAGTGGATAGCGTCAGGTTTAAATACAATTATTCTCGACTTGATCATTTTTACGCTGAAACATGTGAAAGTGCCAGATATGCTGTTGGAAAGTGAGTTTGCTGAAACAGTGAGCAGTTGTCGATCGAATAAGCGTGAAGGTGACCTTGCTTGACGGAGATTAAAGTCCAACGCTTACAGTACAGTCAATAGAGCAAGCAATCAAGCAGTCTTGGATTGATCGAGCATTATATCGAGCACAATCAGCGACAGGAAAACTATAGAAAACTGACTTCGACTTCGATTGAATTAGGAAATCCAGAGGTTTTTTTGTGTTCTGATCCTTTCAACGGTGTCGATTAGAGTCCTTTTTTTTTGGTCTTGGTATCAGGATCAATTGAAAATTTCTGCGTCAGGATTTCATTTAGGTTCTTTTATCAGGATTCGTGATTGCAAAGGAAAATTTTCTTCGCCAGGATCTTCGATTGGAGTCTTTAATTAGTATAGTTAGATAATAGGTAATATCAGAGTAATTAATTGAACAGATTGTGTATTTGAAATTAATATTGTTTGAAATATTTTGTATATTGCATGATAATTTCCAGTATAGATTCTAGAATGGAACCCCAAGATTTTTCACAGGTACTGGCTGGAGTTGGTGGGGCAATAGCAAGGTTGGATGCAGTATTAAGACAACAAAATGTAAGCAGTGATGTTGAAAGATTTAGTGGTCAGGCAAACCAGTTTAAGAAATGGGTCATTTCTATTGAGAAACATGCTTATTTAGTAAACGCTACAGATGAGGAGAAAAAGAATTTAGCATACAGAACAAGTACAAGTCCAGTTTCTGACCATATAAGAAGAAAATTAGAAGCAGCAGGAGGTGAAACCTGGGAAGAATTTAAGGATGATCTCGCAAGAAAATACGCTGAAATTACTGATCCACAACACGCATTCTCAGTATTGCGACAGACTAGACAAAACACTACAGAAAGTGTGCAGCTATACAGTGACAGGTTAATCAATTTAGCTGAAGAGTCATTTTTAGGACAGAATGTACGAGCTGAAGAAGTTGAACGGATGTTGGTAGGAATCTTTGTTGATGGGATTAGGTCAGATGGATTGAAATTTAAATTATTAAGAGAGAATCCGGCAAGATTGTCACAAGCGGTAGATATCGCTATACAAGAGGAAAGCTTGAGGAGAAGGTTTAGATTAAGAGTAGGACGAGAGTTAGGTAGTAGTTCGGAAGATAGAATTGAAGAACCTATGGAAGTAGGACAGTATAGACATGGATGGAGAGGAAGACGAGGAGAAATACAGATGGTACAAAGAAACGATAACGGATATAATCAAGGTAGAGGAGGACAAGTGAAAAATACTGTAAGAAACATAGAAGGTAACACAAATAACTCGAATCTGGTTTGTTGGGGATGTCACTAACGTGGGCACATTTTTCGTTTCTGTGGTAACAGACGTGTCCCATCGAATACACAAAATAATAGAGGTGTTCAGACGAGTACACAGAATAGAACTGCAAATGGCAGACCAGCAAATGGGAATTATGGAGAAATGCAAAGAAATTTTAGAAGATCAGGAAATCAGGGAAATTGGCATCCCGCTTACTGAACAGGGTCGGCAGTAGGAGGGAAGATAGTAAGATCCAAAAGGGGCATCAATGTATTAAAAATCCAAATGATGAGTATAATAGGACATTTAGAAATAAAAAACAAGCAGAGATAAAACAATTGTCATTAAATATGGTGGATCCTAGCGCATGTATAGTAGAAATAGGAAAATATAAAGTCAGAACATTAGTTGATTCGGGAGCACAAGTTAGCGTGATTAAAGAAGCATTTTTATATCGAATGTTAAAAAATTGTAAAATATTTAGAATTCAGGAGAATCTTCATTCGGTAACGGGACAAAAATTAGAAGTGCTAGGACAAACAATGATAAACTTTAAATTAGGAGGGATAAATGTCAGGCATATGTTCCATGTAGTCAAAGATTTAAATAGGAATATGATATTGGGTAGAGATATTTTATTGAAAAATGGGGTGAGACTTTTATTTGATTTGCATAAATTAAAATTCCAAGATGTTTACGTAGATTTAGAAGAAGATATGCATGTGTCGACACTAGTTAGAGTTAAAACGACCATGAATTTAAAACCACAGTCAGTTAATTTGATACAAGCGAAGCTAAAGAGAAACCCGTATTATGTAGCAGGAAACATAGTCAGAATCACTGAATTGCAAAAGGAAATAATAGATGAGCCAGGTTTAGAAGTTCCGGATGGAATAATAGAATTGGATAAGAGTTTAACATTTCCAGTGATGGTTATTAATAACACAGGTAGAGAAATTAAATTATACAGAGGATGTGTAATAGCCAAGCTAGAACATAACGTTAGTGACATATTGGCAACAGACAGAGTAAATATGGCAGGCATAAGTTATTCTAGTGAAAGAATTAATAACAGACGCGGATGCGAAAAAAAGGGAACGTAAGAATGGATGAATTGATCCATCCATCTAGAAGAAATACAGCCCAAATACATTCACTAGACAAAGTAACAAGAGAACAAGAATTGTTGGCACAATTAAAAACTTCGCCAGAAAATAAAGAAGTATTAGAACAACTTATAAAACAAAATCAGGATGTGTTTGCAATTAATGATTTAGAATTGGGAAAGACAAAAACAGTTACAATGGAAATAGATACGGGAGACCATCCACCAATTAGTTTAAAACCATATAGAACTCCATTAAGAAATAGAGAAGTCGTAGAAAAGGCAATAGAAGATATGTTGAAAGCAGGCATAATAACAAGATCAAAATCAGAATGGTCATCTCCGGTGGTAATCGTAGCCAAATCTGATGGTTCGAACAGGTTTTGTTGTGACTACAGGGCGTTGAACAAAATTACTAAGAATGTAGCGTACCCATTGCCGGTGATTGATGATATTTTGGGATTACTTAATGGCTCCACATTTTTCACAACACTAGACGCAAGATCAGGATTTTGGTGTATACCTATGTCGAAGGATGCTCAAAATAAGAGTGCTTTCTGTACTCATATGGGTTCTTACGAATTCTTACGTATGCCATTCGGTTTGAAAAATGCACCGTCTCACTATATGTTCTTAATAAATGAAGTACTAGACGGTATGCAAAATTTTGCCCTAGCATATATAGATGACATATTAATATTTACGAAAGGAAATGTAGAGAATCATTTGAAACATATTAGACTAGTATTTGACAGATTAAGAAGGCATGACGTTAAATTAAAAGCTTAGTAAGTGCCAGTTTTTTAAAAACAGAAACAAAATATTTAGGCTATATAATAAATAGGGAAGGTATTAAACCAGACCAGGACAAGATAAAGGTTATTAAACAGTTACCTCCTCCAACTAATGTTAAGGAAGTCCGTGCATTTATAGGAACGTGTGCATATTATAGGAGGTTTGTACCAGCGTTTTCAAGGATAGCAATACCTATTACGAATTTAACGGGTAAATACGCTAGATTTAAGTGGGATGATGAGTGTCAAAAAGCGTTCGAACTTTTAAAGGATAGCTTAACAGTGGTACCATTATTAACACATCCAGACCTGAATAAACAGCTAATACTATACACAGATGCTTCAGACAACGCAATAGGAGCATGTTTGGTTCAACCATATGAAGGAGAAGAATCTGGAATACCAGGGGTTAAAAATGAAAGACCAATCTATTTCTTGTCTCATAAACTCAGCAAGACTCAAAAGAAATGGCCGATTATTGAGAAAGAAGCATATGCTATACACTACGCTCTTCAAAAATTAAATTAATACTTACATAATGCCAATTTCATTATTAGAACTGACCACATGCCATTAAAGTCGATATTAGAAGCACCAATACAAAATAGGAAAATACAAACGTGGGCATTGAATTTACAGGGGTACAATGCTAAGGTTGAATATGTTTCAGGGAAACATAATACATGCGCCGATCTTTTGTCTAGGATTCCATATACACAGTCATCAGGAAACACGGAAGATGAAGATGAACCAGAGATAGACGATAGAAACTGGCAAGTAAATATATTAGATTCTGCCATAATAAATAGGGAAGAATTTGAGAGTTTACCATCGGATCAAGAGTCTGAACCTAGAACAGAAGACCCACATTTAGAACAGTTTGATATGAAAGTAGAACAAGAGTTAGACCCAAAAATAGTACAAATAAAAAGAAAACTGAAAGAAACAGGGGAAAATAGTTTTAAAAGAAAGTTTGTAGAGTTACAAGAAGACAATCAATTATATTATATCAGTGAAAAAGGTGAAGGAGTAAGAAAATATATTCCGAAACATTTAGAACAAGAAGTCTTAAAGGCATATCACGATAATAATGGTCATTTTGGACGAGATAAGTTAGTGAAGGCTATTAGCAGTAAATATTACTGGCCGAATTTATTCAAAAGCGTATATGAATATGTTGAAGCATGTGAAAAGTGTAGGTTAAGAAACATGAAGATAATCAAATGTCCTTTACAAGATACCGATATTCCTCAATTTCCAATGCAGAAAGTAAGTTTGGATATTTCAGGTCCTCATCCAAAAACATTATCGGGAAATGTATACCTACTACATATAGTTGATTCATATAGTCTCTGGCCAGAAGTTATCCAATTCCAGACAAGAGTGCTGATTCAGTTATAAATATGCTGTTACAAGAATTTATACCAAGGTTTGGGTGTCCACAAATAATACTTACAGATAATGGGAAAGAATTTGTAAATAGAAAGTTTGAAAAATTGGTAAAAGATTTGAATATAAAACACATTAGGACTTCATATTACAGACCAACTTCTAATGCTAAAAATGAGAGACAACATAGAACACTATACAATGTTCTAGCGAAAAATGTAGAAGAACATGATATGGATTGGGATCTTTATTTGGGGATAGCATTAGCAGCGATACGTACACACGAAAATGAAGGAACAGGTTTCTCACCATTTTACTTAGTACATGGGAGAGAACCAATATTGCCAATTGATAATTTATTAAAGCCTAGGAGAAAATATCTGGGGGAAGATTTTCAGGAAACAAGGTTGCAAGAGATGCACAAAGCACATGTATGTTTAAGAAATAATATAATTAAGGCTAGAGAAAGACAGAAGAAATACGCAAATAAAAATGCACACTTACAAGAGTTCAACATAGGTGATAGGGTGTATTACAAAAACCATAGAAAAAACTCTAAGTTTGATGCTCATTGGGTCCCGGGATATTATATTTTAGAAAAAAAGGGCCCAGTGTCATATACTATTAAGAATCAAATTTCAGGGCATGTTGCACGTTCACATGTAGAGCACTTAAGGCGGGATAATGAGGAAAGGGATGCAGAGAATAGTAATAATAATTATTGTTCCGAAGAAATATTGTCAGGTGGACAGATTGTCAGACAATCGGTATATCCTATACCTATAGAGAATGGGAAACAAGTGACAACAGCATTTACTACAGCTGAACAAGAAGAAACATTACCAAAAACAGTCATGACAGAGGAAAATAACATGTATGACGACGATTATATTAGCGAAGAATCAGTCAAGGAAAAAATAGAACCTCCATTTATGAATACAAGACAGGCAGTAAAAAGAAAGTTGGATAGACAGAAAGAAAAAGAAATTAAGAGGCAAAGGAAACTTAGAGTGAATTCTTCAAGTGGTGAAGATATGCCACTATTTGAAAATTTGTTGAGACGGCAAGACAGGAAAATTAGATTGGATTTAGAAAGGAAGAAATTAGCGGTTGCTAGTAATGGATATACAGATGGGGAACAAGAGATGGATGAAAAGTCAGAAACTGATGAAGAAGCTGATATGAAAGAAGATAGCTCTCCTCGGGAGGATAGCGACATTGATGTAGATATTGCACTTATCGAAAAAAATTTGAAGTTATTAAGAAAATGGAGAAAAGGTAGATAAATAGCGTGGTAGAATATTCTGCAGAGGGCAGATAGAAGAAGAAGTTAGACACGATATTTTTGTGTTTACAAAGAAGGTAGTTGGTAAATAACTTAAGCAAGAGTTGTTGGGAGGAATACACATAATATTGTAATAACTTAAGACTTATTGGTATATGTTTTATGATCAGGTTGGTTTTTAAGTTATATACGTTTAATTTGATTAATGTGTGGGGATATTGTTTAGTCAATTGTTTGAACTTCAATTGCGCTTTATGAAATGAATAAGTTAACTTAGCTGCTTATATTTACAAAACTTTGGTTTTATTGAGTTAACCTGAGTGTGTTTAAATGATTAATAGTTTGACGTTCAGTTAGAAGAAAAATGAAGTGTTGTTTTTTTTTGGAAACAGATGACTTAAAGTAGTTGAGTCGTTCGCAATGTAAATGATTGGGTTAAAAATAGGAGCTGGGTTGAACAGCGTTTAATGGGAGAATATGGGGGGAATGCCAGGTTGAGTTTTGGCATTTAAATAAATAGATATTGGAAGAAGAAGACTGTACTTAACAGTAAACTAATAATTTGGAGTTTTTTTTTGAAGGAATGGTAAACTTGAACTTGACGAGGTGAATAATACAAAAGCTGGTAGTTTTGGATTAACATATTTTTTTGATAATAACAATTATTATTGACGGAAACTGAAGATAAATTTTGAAACTTTATTTTTATAAAGTTTTGAGAATGTATGGGAAGAGAAAGGTGATTACTTCTTACTTTTTCCTTACTTTTATTATTTTTTAGGTGCGCACCTACCAAATCTAACTACCCAATCTAACTATTTTTTCTGTCTATCCTAGAATAGTGAGAATGTGAGAATGAATAAGTGAGAAATAAAGGATAAGGGGGAATATCTTCAGTTTTGTCAATCATAATTTAGATGGTTAAATTTTAAAAGCGGTTCGCTTATGGAGAGTTTTGTAGGGAGTTTTCTAGAGAACTTTATGGAGAGTTTTGTAGCGAGTTTTCTAGAGAATTGTATAGAGAGTTTTGTAGCGAGTTTTCTAGAGAACTTTATGGAGAGTTTTGTAGCGAGTTTTCTAGAGAACTTTATGGAGAGTTTTGTAGAGAGTTTTCTGGAGAACTTTATAACGAGTTTTGTAGAGAGTTTCGGTATTATTGTCTCTGGTTAGCAATTGGCTATGATGAGATAGGGGAATGAGAATTGAGTTAAGAATTATATGGAATTGTTGTTATTGTATAGAGATGTATAGTTAAGGGGGTTAAGAGTTGGGGTTGAGATTTTTTCAGGGAAAAATTCTCCTTGAAGAAGGGGAGGTATTGTAACAGAGTAGCTTAGGAGTAAAGAGTTAAGGAATGCTGCGCATTCCTTGACTAGTGGGAAAACCATAGCTAGTGAACGTGTGTGCACGAATGAAGAAGTGTATCTAGGCTGGGACACACGTCACTTGGGGGTCAGCTAGCAGGAAAGAAGGTAAACATCGGAATTTGAGCCTACCATCATTATGCTGTAGTGGAACGAGTCGACAAATAAAGAATGTTATAAACAACGGAGACTTGTGTCCTATACGATCACGTGCCTTCTAACCTGTGTGTAACACCTCTACACTGTAATAAGCTCTACTGCTGCTGATGACACTTCTTTCTTTCTTGCTCCCCCCCCCCACCCCCGCACATCCTATTTATAGAACATCGCTGTCAACACCAGCATTTTAACGCTGTTGTTTATATCTTGGCAAGATTACGCTAAGTAGTTTGCCATTGCTTTCTGAGCGACCGGCTCACATACCCCCGTAAGTAGCCAACCGGTATGGCCAAAACAATTTTCGCTCTTGCTCTTAGCAGTGGAAATCTATGTTCGTTTTCCCAATAATTTAAAGGTTGTGAAGTTGGTTGCCGTAATTTTTGAAACATTGTGACTTCATTTCAAAGCATTTGTTTCTGATCAAAAATTAAGTCAAAATCACTTTTCGGCTTTTGTTCTACAATTCCTGCTACTTTACATACAGCAGATGATTCAGAAGAAAGATTTAAATCATTGCTGAATGAAGTAACCGCTGGAACAACAGACTTAGAAAAAAGCGATCCAATCATTGTCTCATTTATTGGTGTCCACATTCCCTTTCTTCTTAGTAACACCTCACTTAACTATGTCTTCTATTTTTGCTGGTGACGTACCGATATGTAATCTTATATAATAAAAGGCTATGTGTATTTATTTATTTGTCCAGTGTCCCACCACACGATAAAGAATAGATACAAATATAGTAAGAAAAAACAGAAGCATAAAAGGCCTTTAAACGGTAAAAATTAAACACAATTAAGGGTAGCTCTGACGTAGATCAAGTTGCTATGATATGGCTACTGTCCCATGCTGTCCCATGGACATGGACCTTTACGATGGGAATCCCATGGGTGTACCGTTCCCATGGCCAAGCCTGCCTGCTCCACCATACCATTTAGCCTCTAGCATCGCTGTACTCTCAGATCTAGCAGATTAAACGGAAGCATCAGGTTTGTTAAACATAACACACGCCATTATAGAACAGAGATTCTAGGCTGAAAAGATATGACAACAAAAATTAGCTCCTCACTAACTTATCTACGTAATATTCCTATTCCTTGCTACACAAGATATATCAAAAGATAACTAAAATTAATTACATACCATAAACGCATCTTTTAGACATAATGGTATGGGGAAGAAAACGGTAGCAATAGACAAGTACATCTAAATGACGCAAGTACCATGAAATCTCAAGGTCTTATCCGCGACGCGCTATGAATAAATGACCGATATTTCTTTGATAACATCGCGGCGTTTTCTCTCAGCAGGCGCCTAAATTAATTACCATTTTGTACACGTTATCGCTCATCCTATTGACAATAATATGGTAATATACAGATATAACATTATGTACATGTGGGTTTTCATGAATATCTGACGAGTGTGATAGAAATTACATTAACCATGCAATTGCCTTGTAACCTGTCAATATTGTTTTTAAGGATGTCAAGAGTGTTAGGCACATGATATTACGGAGCAGACGTACTTTGTGACGTCATATGGGCAATTTAAAGATGGCGATCACGCTTTTGAAATGCACCGATGTAGAACATCTTTATATTATTTGTTTCTTGATCAGTGAAGGGTGACACATAGAAATTAATGTGCGAATGTTGGTTGAATGATGTATGGTTAAGTATGTCTATCATTCCAGCACGTATATGAGTGGAGTAGGAAGTTTCAAAACGACGTGACTTCTGTGGCATATTTCTCGGCTAGATGAAGATATGGGAACACGAAGCTGCTCGACGACTCTGGTGATCGTGTGAGATAGCAAAATATGACCGCCAACGCTTATCGGCATGGCACATGATGGATGGATGGAAGAGGTACAGAAGGTGGTGTATGAGTGGTTACACACGCGACCAAGAGAATGTTCTTCTACGGGAATCGAAGCATGTTATCAATGTGTAGATCTGCAAGCATCTCCATCATGTTGACATGTCTTACTTCATCGAAAGCTTTTGTGTAGTCAATAAAGCAAAGATATAAGTCTTTGTTTACTTCCATAGAACGTTTAATTGTTGCTCTCAGCATAAACACATAATTTACTGTACCCTTGCCTTCTACAAATACACATTGTTCTTCTCCTATTTCGGGCTGTATGCTCTTCCTGACTCTTTGCATGGCAATTATTAGCTAAATCCATGTGATGTGTTTCATTATAATAATTGTTCGATGTTGATCACATTCCAGGGCTCCCGATTTCTTCTGGATTGCAATCATTATAAAATTGCATAATTCAGGAGGGATATCTCCAGTAAAGCATATTGTGTTCAGCAGTTTGGTGACTTGGTCTATTTCATATTCTTCTAAGTCAGTGATCATTTTTTTTAATATCGTGTCTGGACCCCGGGTCTTGCCAGATTGCATACGGTAAAGAGCATTCTGAACTTCTATCTTCAGAATAGATGGGCTTTCATTATTACTCCGAATATCATATTGTTCTTCTCTTGTATCATCATAAAGGTTTTTCACATAAGTTGACCATGTACAAAGGGCTTCACATAAGTCTTTAGCCTGACCATGAAGGAGTAGGCGGAGAAAATTGAAATTTGGCACAGTGGTTATTCCTTCTCAATGTAGCCACCACCTGAATTTATGCATTTCTGCCATCTCTGCGTGACCGTGAAAAGACCATCAAAATAAAACAACCTATTTTTCGAACTAAACCAGTTATCACAAGCCAGTATGACATCTTCGTCACAGGCAAATCGATTTCCTTTCAGCTGTTTTTTTTTTTTTTAAGATTTGGGGGAAAAAAATGTTTGATGGGGCCAAATCTGGAGAATATGCTGGTTGTAGAAGAATTTCAATATTCAAATCATTGGCAGTTTGCAGCACAAGCCGTGCTTTATGGAGGGCACGTTGTCTTGAATCAAAGGCAGAATTTGCGTACGCGCTATCCCTCGTTTTCTGGTCACAGCCTTTCTTAGTCTGATAAGGAGATCTGCATAGTACTGCCCATTAACCGTGTTGCCATGAAGCATGTAATTTTTCAATATGACACCTTTTAAGTCCCAAAAAACAGTCAGCATCACTTTTCTTGCAGATGTTTGTGCCCTTGACTTAACATGTGTTTGCTAGCCCGGGGTTTTCCATCCACTGCATGCTGGCAATTTTGGATTCTGGGTCATAATGGTGAATCCAAGTCTCATCTACCGTCACCATGGTCGTGAACATGTTTTTCGACCGCCACATGTTGAACAACTGGCTACAGCAATCAACCCGTGTTTGTTTCTGTTCATATGTCAGAAGGCGCGGGTCCCAGCGGTCACACACTTTTCTCATGTTCAGTCTGTTGTGTGAACTTCTAAAAACTGTACTCATACTCAGTTTTGCTGAACCCGATATTTCTGCAATTGTCATTTTCCTATACTGAACTATGATGTTCTTCATTTTTGCAGCATTTGCATCATTGCACTCTGAGGACGGTCGTCCTGTTCTTGGCAGATCAGCAACTTGGGAACGGCCACACTCAACTCAAACAACAATGTTTTACAGAAGCATACGAAGGACAGACTTCCTCAAACACTGCCTCCATCTCCTTGTATATTTCTGTAGGTGTTTTTCCCTGTAACATCAAGAATGTTATCACAGTCCTGGCATCTGATTTCTCCATTGTTCTGACAAACCGTTGGATGTGCAGATCTGGTCAGTAGGGTGTGTTGTGCCATGCACCATATCGAGACAACCATTTGAGGACAGAAATTCATAAATCATATTTCCATTACAAATTGAATGAGCTATACATGTGCCAAATGTCAATCTTTTCCACCTACTCTTTCATGGTCAGGCTAAAGACTTATGAGAAGCCCCTTGTATGTAAAGTCTCATGTTTTTCTATTATGATGTTTCCATCTTTTGTTTTCAGGCAGCCTGTTAATGTAGGTGTTATTTTATTAGTAAGCTCCTGATTTCTTTTGTGCATTAATTTGGTATATTTACTGTTGTGTTGTTTTTACATTTCTATGCAATTATTTTCAAGCCATGCTCCTTTTGCTTCTTTACATAATGTTCTGACTTTCCTTTGAATCTCTTCATATTTGTCATGATTATTTTTATTCTGTCTTCTTGTTTTAATTAGTCTTAAAAAATCTTCCGTCCTCCATTACGACCTACTTTCTTTAATTTTGGAATATTTATTTCTGCAGCCAAATTGATTCAATTCTTCAATATTTCCCATTAATCATCCATATCTTGAAATAGGATCTAAAGTTCAGACAATACATCAAATCTGTTCTTTACTTCTATGATAACGTTTCTTGCATTTACTTGTCAGTTGTAATGCGCACAGATCATATTTAGTGTTTACTGGTGTATACTTGACTTTTCATTATAGCACCTTCCTTAAAACATGTGAATCGGTACAGTTATCTCGGAACAGTCATAACATCAAAAGGGAGATGCCTTGAAGAGATTAGAACAAGAATTGTCATTGCGAAGGTAGCCTTTTGCAAGATGAAAAACATACTGACCAATAAAAACATATCAAATGAAACGAGAAAAATAGTGTTGAAGTGCTACATAGAACCTATACTTTTGTATGAATATGAAGCGTGGACAATGAGCAGACAAGCTGAAAAACATCTGATGGCTGTGGAAATGTGGTTTCTGAGGAAAATGCATAGAATACCGTGGACAGACTGCAAAACCAATGAACAAGTCCTTCAAAAAACAAATGAAGATCGTAAACGGATTAGAGACATAAGACGCAGACAGTCCAGATTCTTGAAGCATGTTATGAGAAGAAATGAATTTGAGAACTTGGTGTCAACTGGCAAGATCGAAGGGAAGAAACCAAGAGGAAGACCGAGAAGTAAATACCTGAATGGCTTGGCAAAGTGGCATGGTCGATAGAGAAACACGGAGCTGATCCACGACTCTGGTGATCGAGTGAGATGGCGAAACATAACCTCCCACTCTTATCGACACGGGATATGATGGATGAATGAACGTTCCTTTAATAATATCTTTTCTGTTTTTGATTTCAAACACCATGCATCTTTCTCCCGTGAGTTCACTGATTTGTCGGTGCAATACGTCTGTATCTTTTGTGGTATTTAATTCAATCTAGTTGCACTGGGAGTTTAACCAACTATCTTTCACATTCACACAAATATCTCGTATTTCTTTATCTATCTTAACATACTCTTGTTTGTCACTTTTTGTCCCACAACTGAAAGATTTCTTCAGTCATCCGTTTAGTCTTAGCTTTTTGGCTTCTCCCTTGTAATATTTCTTCGCGTTTTTGATGCATGGAGCCCCTTAAGATTTCCCATTGTTCATTTATACTCTGTATTTCAGCTATTGCAATGTACTTATTGTTTACAGTCACTCTGACATGTTCTTGGATTTATGTATCTGCTTTCAGAACATCTTTACTAAGTCTCATATGCTTAACCACCTATTTCTTCTCTTCAATGTTACTTTTATTTGTCCTCACAGTTGTACTTGATCACTATTACAGTCAGCACCAGACATTGTCTTAACATTTATTCAGAAATTTCTAAAGTTGTTATTAACAAATATGTTGTCATTTTTGTTGGATATTTTTCTTATCAAGGCATTTCAATGTGTAACATCATCGTTTAAGAAATTTACACCAGGTGTTTTCAATTATCATATCGTTTACATTTGCCCATTCTATTATTTTCTCTCAGCTTACATTTTCAGAAGCATCAGCAGCGAAAGAAACCTAGACAGCACCAAGACAGAAATAGTAGAAAAATACACTTACCAAATGGACTCATGAAAATAGTAATGGAAATGTTCTTAAAAATATGTTAGCCTTTCTGGCTTATTGCCAGTCTTTGACAGCCTGCCTCTTTCCCAGCCATGCCTTCTCGACCTCTCCATTCCACCATGGTTGCTGCAACCTTCTTTCTTGTCTCCTGCGGGAGGAAGTTAGTATTCTTCTTCAAATCTTGCTTATGGTGTCTTGACCATTGTTGTCGTACAGGGAGGCATTTGTCTTGTTTCCTTGGCTCCTGGCCCTGTCTTTCTCGATCAGGATGATACAATGGTAGTGGTCACTGTCGTGGTATCCCAGTGAGCCCCACCGGCACCTTGGTGAGATGGTGGGCGACACGAGAGCCAAGTCAATGACGTTGTCAGAGTCACCTGGTCGAGTGGCTATTCTAGTGACCTTCCCATCATTCAAACAGACTAATGCAGCAGATGCCAGAGCGTCCTCCAGATCTTCTCCCTGTCCATTGGTGATGCAATTCCCCCATTGACTGCCTCTAGCATTGAAGTCCCCACAGTAGATTATATGCCTTTCATCCATATCGAACAAACTCTGCTATTCTCACACGTCGACCTTTCCATTTCGCGCATAAATGTTCACGATTACAAACTGCACTGGCGTCATTATTCTTAATGCCTGCACTTGCAGGGCATCACTGTTCCAGGCGGACATATAGATCTCAGACACCATTATGTTGTCGCGGACCAAAATGGCCTGTCCGAGGTGCCGCCTGTTAAAGAAGCCCTGAAACCCAGCGACATTGACTGTTTCGTCGCCGAGCTGTGTTTCTTGTAAGACTACAATATCGTTTCCGTAGAGTAGTTTTTCAAGAATGGGTCGCCGTTGATTAAATGATGCACAGTTCCAGTACAGTACTCGAACGTGTCCGATGCCCAATCTGTCACATTTTAATCGCCTTTTACGTGAGCCTGCTCTCTTACCACGCTGTGTCCTTGCCGGTAGTCTGGTCGTCATGTTAGGCTTAACTGTCGCCACCGGGAGCCGATGATACGCCGAAGGGAGTCTGGGAGACCGTGCACGAGCTCCGTTGCACGGTCCGAACTCCATTCCACCTCGAAAAACGCACTTAATACATAAACATTTCGGGAAAAAAACACGTTCCATTTTACGGGACGAACATATTCCCGCCATCTTGCTCAAGGGAACTCACTCCTCCTAGTGTATAGGGTGTGTGGTACTAACATTATTTTCATATTCCAATCGGTTCTCTCCGCGTCGGTAACATACAGGGTATTGAGCCGGTCGCTCAGAAAGCAATGGCAAACTACTGAGCGTAATCTTGCCAAGAAATCAACAATCAGCTGAAAGATGCTAATGTTGACAGCGATGTCCTGTAAAGGATGTGCGAAAAAAAAATCGGTAATCGCATTTCAGTGACATGGTAAATATACACATGTCGCCTTTACTTCCCATGTTATTTCCCATGGTACCAGTGTTAGGCTGGTTCAGACTGAAGGTCCAGCTCAATTATCCACAATTACCTCCTAGATTCGGATTTGAAGACATGACAATCAGACAGACAAGCAATCGTACTAACCATTTCGATATCGCGGCTCCTATCATACAATTGGATTCATCATCATCATCATCGTGTACCATGCCGGAAACCTTGTGCGGTCATTTTCGCCATCTTACCGGATCACCAGAGTCGTGGATCAGCTCTGCGTTCTTGTCTTGAACATGCCATGCTGCCAGCCATCCAGATATATACAATTGGATTATTACTTGTACCAGAGATTTATCTGAGGACTTCCTGTGAAATATTAATGAATGAATCACTGAAAAACGAGAAGTAGGTTGGACGTTGCGGCCAAAGCCTTCGTCAGCACAGAACAATCAAAAAAAAATAGACTAACAAATACACGATCGACACTACATAAATGTACAAATAACTTATCTGTGTCCTAGCTGAAACGGCTATCCATGGGTGGAAGGAAACGGATGTTGTGGTTGAACGGGGTCAACTGACTAAAGGTCAGTACAGCCAGAAACTCGGTGATTGGTTAAGTCAACCAGTGTAACCTGTTAAATATTAGACTTCCGTGGCGATAACGCACTATAGATTCCAACAGTATCAGAGACTATGTATTTAGTATTTCAGCCAATGATTTATTTTCTTGTGCACTTCATATGATATATAACTCTGCAGTATGCACCTGACCAGATGCACGGAAACATTTCAGGCAAGAAATCGTGCAATATATTGTTTATCACATTTACGTTTAACAACTGTTATGCCAGCCTGCGTATTGCTGACAGCGCTGCATGCTGTGGGCTGAACATTAGTCCTCCGCGTGTAATGAAGACCATACCTTTTTTATCTGTCATTAGGTGTTTGGTAATTTGTCAGACCTGAGATGACGTGTAAGTCCAATGCGGGTACGGAAATGTCTTGGAAAGTGACGAATTGAAATATTCCTTGCAAATATAGTTCCTTTTAATCAAGCTTTCTAGCTTGTCGCCGCTGTTCTGCCACTGTATTCTTGGATGCCTCGCAAGTCATTGCAAATAGAGATTGTATCGATGCTGTGGACTAATTCGTTAACGAATATTATTTATTTTTAACAGCGATTGACTTCTTAGTGTAAGCAGATGCTGCGGTGTTGACGTTATGCTTCAGTATAACTTTATGAAACGTTTCTTTATATTTTGAGCTCATTGAATAGTACACGAATATGTTTACGCTGGAGTTAACTGATTCGAATGTTGAGGCTATAGACCACACTGATGTGCATATATTTGTGTAACTTCCCCTGATGTTGAACTCTGGTCCAACGATGAATGTCGCTAACGCGATCACTGCACCGGGAATATAGCATGCTATGAGAACACTGGCGATCAAAACAATCATCTTCACTGTCTTTTTGTCTCTGTTAGCCACAACCTCTTGCATACTGTGATGTGATGTGACATCTTTTCGCCATTGAGAACTTTGTTTTAATCTGGTAACTAATAAAGATGTAAAGATGATAACGCCAGCAAATGAGGTTATCCCAAGTAGTGAGTGAAGAGCGAAGGCGATTCCCTCAACACTGTTTCTACTGCTCTTAAACATAATACCTAAAAGTGTCACATTCTTTTCAGGAAACCACCTCCAACCAAGATAAGTTGTTGAGAACTCTGGAAGCAGACTTGCTAAATTGACTACATAAATTAGACAAATGGTTACGGTGGCAGTGTTTCGAGTGACAATGTTTTTAACCTTCAATGGAAATGCTATACTGATATACCTCTGTTAGGTAAACTGTAATGAAGCTTGTAATTCTTGAAAAACAAATATGTGGCCATGCTCCTGTCAGATACATGACTTCAAGTGGAGACCAGTGAAGATTTGATGCAGCAATTAGTGGGTTTAGTGTTATAGTTTTCCACAGCATAGTCGTGAGACAGAATAGATCTGACATGGCCAGTCCAAAGAACCCTATGTTTGCAGTGTTTTGAATCCTTGCTTGTAGAATACGACTAAATTGACAATATTGGCCGATATGCCAAAAACACATATACACGTGCAAATGCAAACGAAATTGACCATTTCAAAAATTCCTCTCTCGTCATCGCTCAAAACATCAGTCATCTTTGCCCGTTAAAATTGAATTCATAAAGTCTTGAGTAAAGTATTATTAATATTTTGAAATATTTGTAATATTTAATTTTCTTTTCCTTATGCGTCCGTTATGCTGAAAATATAACAAGGTTAATGGCCAGAAAGGGACTTGCATTGTCATTTGAATCGACTATTATAATTCTTACTGTCTGATATTCGTAAATGTTATGTAGGCTTAATTTAACTGAAGATAAATAATTCTAGTTCTTGTTGTAGATGTTGTTGGTGTTGATGTTGTTGTTGTTCTTCCTCTTCTTCGTCTTCTTCTTCTTCCTCTTCTTCGTCTTCTTCTTTTTCTTCTTCTTCTTCTTCTTCTTCTTCTTCTTCTTCTTCTTCTTCTTCTTCTTCTTCTTCTTCTTCTACTACTACTACTACTACTACTACTACTACTACTACTACTACTACTACTACTACTACTACTACACTACTACTACTACTACTGCTACTACTGCTACTACTACTGCTGCTGCTGCTGCTACTACTACTACTACTACTACTACTACCACTACTACTATTACTTCTGCTACTACTACTAATATTTCTGCATGCTATCAACAATGAAGCAAATGACCTTAACCTTAACGAACTCACTGTTGTCCTCCTGTCTGTTGCCGGTTCCTGCAGTTCCTCCTATGTCCTCCCCATATTATCTACATCAATCTCTGCATCTAATTATCTTCTGCATATGTTAAGGTCTGGAGGTTTGATGCTGAGTCCCCAGCATCTGCAGCTTACCTTGTTTCAGAAGTTCATCGATTCAGTCGGTCAGAGAGTAAGGACGTGTTTTTCTGAGCTCTTGCTTCTCGAATTTTTATTACTGCCAGCTGAATTAAATTAACATGCTTTTTACATCATTGTGCTGGTTGTGATTCTATGGATGTGGTTAAATAGTTCTTAGAATAATATAAGTGGTGATTTTCTCAAAAATGTGTATTAGATACGATATTCATTTCAAGTGATAGCTGAACACTAACAAAATTAGACGAATCAAGTGCAAAGGGGTCTCAAAACCAACCAACCACAACACATGACTTCAAATTCCCAGCGGCGAATCTAGACTACAATTCGATCGCTGCATTCTTCAAGCGGGTTTGACAACATTATGCAATAATGTCATCGGTAGGAGAGGGCTCTTTGGAGGAGGCTGGTATGAAAACAAGATCCGGTTTACGATCGGATTTGAAAAAATATTACACACTAAACAAAGAGAAGGTGGTGAAGACCAGCTAGCCAGGTGTGTGAATCCAGTCGGCCGAGTCGTCCAACACACCAACTCTGGCCAATGTGTTACAGTATCCTTTAACAATACACTTCATTGTGAGGCATTTCGAGCTTGCCTCCTCAACTACTACAAGCCTGAACTAATTCAACACAGACAAGATAGGCGCGTTGCCTACGTGGAATACCTGATTACGACGCCAATCATTACGATACATTTGTATCACACAAAAATTTTTTTAGCTCAGTGTAGTGTTGAAAACATTAAATCGTGACTAAAACTAGACTTTGTCGAGCTGGAAAACTCAATACATACATTCACAAGTAGAGACATATCAAAGATACAAGACATCATTAGCATGCTCGTCTCGAGTGTGGAATCAGAAACTACGCAGTTCACAGCTACAGCTGTGGAAATCACCGCAGACAATTTTTCTCAACTAATACATAGAATGAGTGAACATGACAATACCATCAACACGAGGCCAGTTACCCCATTAGTGCCCTTGGCCATTGAATATCCAATGGAGCACCTATAAAACAACGTAGAGACCAATGTAAGGGTGGCAGAAGAAATACTAGCCTTAGATAACACCCCAACTATCAATGGACAATCGTGGGATTTTCATAGGCGTCATTGGGGTAAAAAGTAGGCGTTTGTGGAGTGGCAGTAACTGAAGACGGTCATTTAGGTTAGAAATGTCTAACCTACATGACCGTCTTCAGTTACTGCCACTCCACAAACGCCTACTTTTTAATAAGGCTAAACTAATTCACAAAATCCTATTTCAAAATGCTACAAGCTAACTTTGACATTGTTTAAATATAACACAAGACATAGCGAACGACTAAATATATTTCATGTCCCTAAACCTAGGATAGACTTATATAAGACAAGCTTAGCATAATCTGCCACTCTGTTGTGGAACAATCTTCCACAAGAAATCAAAGACACCACCAATCATTATACATACAGTCGCAACGTGTTTGAACACTACCTCAGGACAAACTACATCCCCCCATAAATAAACAACATAACAAAACAATAACAACAAAGACAATAATAATGGTAAATTATCTCGAACGACAACTAGCCAAAAACCATTCCCATATGTATGGCACGTTACAACTTCCTTGGGTATTTATAATGCCCATGTTAAACATTGCCTCAGTGAGACATGTATTATTGATTATTTTTCATTCGTTTTAATGTTTATTGTTCTTTTGTTGTCAAAGATTTGCTTCATAAGAGATGTTGAAAGGAAGATTGTATGAGAGGAAATAGAGAAGAAGGGCAGAATGTCAGACGGGCTCGCGTGCCAAATTCTAAACCCTTTTGAAAATAAAGATTTTCGTTCGTTCGTTCGTACTGGTTATCATTTCCTCTGGACATAACAAGGCAAGGTCGAGAGAGGGATCATTCTGCATGGGCAACAGTGTTCTCTGATTTAATCCCCAGGCATTGTGCTTTGGAATTCTAGCTCCGTTCCGATTCACATACTTTCGTCAGTAAAGACGGCAAGGTGCCTTACTTATGTTAAGGTCTCCCTTTATTTCTTTTGCTCTGTGGATCCCAAGGAGAAAACATTCTAGTTATGCTAATAACGTTTTCTCAATGTATGTCCTTTCCAGCATCAGCACCCTCTCCCCACTCCCTGATTCGCTGGAATTGATTGTCTTCTGTCAAATAGGATGAGCATAATTGATTTAGTTATAACACTTTAGTTTTTTTTCTGTTTTAAGCAGGCTTCAGTTAATATCTGTCGTGTACATTTGCTGTGGGTCTCTGTGGTAAAGTGGTCAAGACGCATGCCTAGCGCTACGAGGTGGATGGTTAGGTTTCATTTTACGAGTGCAGTTTGTTGGAGACATTCGGTGTAGTCATTGAAGTTACGGAGTTTGAAATCTGTTCGACGTTTTCGGCAGGCCTCTATATAAGAAGAAAATGCCGAGTCGTTCTGGATAGAATCCATTTCATTGAAATCAATCCTTTCGCCTTTAAGACCATTTTACGCGTACTTCCAACTACATGATGCAATTATATAAGCTTTAATAATCTTGCTTTAGTGTGTCTTTGAAGTAATATATTTACACTGGAATGTTTACACTTTAATATATGTAAAGGTAGTTGCATGTCCTTTATAATGCATTTCAATCAACCCCATAATTTGAGACTGTTTGTGATTTACAGCTGTGGGAGATTTGGCAGCAAACCACCTTGCGTTGGTTTTTTTTTTGTTGAAATGGTATGAGTGTCGGTGGTTCAGAAAGCCATGGCACACTATTGAAAGTAAACTTGCCCAGGAATCATGAACAGCCAAAAAAAGCTGGCGTTGACTGCTACGTCCCGTAAAAGATATGTAACTAACTTTAGGGGATTTAGTAAGTGATGTTAGTTCAGAAGTTGTCCATTGCTTTCTGAACTGTAGTATCTATGTGCCAGTAAAGCATGGTGACAGGCGCGTTTATGTTTAAGATACAGGGGTTTTAGTGATCTCTATTGGCGCATAAATCTCTTTGAGCTGTAGAAGAGTACTTTAATGACAGATGACCATTTTTACAACGCAGTATTTGCTAATTGTACACATCGTTAGGTTTTTTTATTTGTTACAAATAACACTAATAAAAAGATGCCATTTTCATCATTCGAAACAACACTGGCATCTGTGTGCATTTCTTGATGTCAGTCGTTTCGCGCTATATTTAAAAAAAAAACAACTAATGTATGATAGATAATAAAATATGTATGCGTAAAATTGCTAGTTCCAGGACGTTATTACTGTTTCCACGTTTAGTGTTATCTGGCAAATGAATACTGATACACATATGATTGCAATGTATAGTATTTTAATGTTATGCTTTTCGTTTTTATTATAAAGAAGAATGGGTCGAGATCGACCTGCGTTAAATCTGCCTGATTCACGGGATGTGGCTGTGCACATCAAGCTACCAATTTATGTTCTCTTAAATGTATGTGACAGCCAGTGACTCAAATGAGAAACATGTTATTCAGATTATCAATATAATTATCCTTGGAAAGTAAAAGTATATGTCTCTGTTCCACGCCTTGAGGAGTATTAGGATACATTTTCTATCCCCCATATGTTCATAGATCAATCGACACTCGATGGGTGGTTTGGTCAGAATCACGATGTCTGTATCAGTTCGACCGCCTTTGATTTCCAGATCATTTCCGGTACACATTTTAGGCTGGGTCGACCTGGAACCCTGGTCAGTGTTTCAAGAACTATTCTCCTTTGATTTAGATTTGAACACATGATCACAGGGTCGAAGTCTCGCATGCTGGGCATGCTCTTCCGCGAATCCCTGGCTAATGGTCACGTTTTGAATGTGCTTCTGGTTTGTTATTTTAGTGGCAATAAGCTGTTTCAAAATATCTTGCTGATATGTGTGTAATCTATGTATTTATGACAATTGTTCCTGGTCTTTACCGCGCCAAAAGCCATCGTTTAGGATGCTGCTGAAGGATGATGTTTCCGATTATTGTCTCTAGCCCATTCAACCCGTTTTCCTCTCTCTCTCTCTCTTTCTCTCTCTCTCTCTCTCTCTCTCTCTCTCTCTCTCTCTCTCTCTCTCTCTCTCTCTCTCTCTCTCTCTCTTGTTGAAATTTGTGAGAGTGCGGGATATGTGTGTGAATAGGTGCGGGATGTGTGGGTTGGCGGGGGTATGTGTGCGTGGTTTCTTTTCTTCTTCTTCTTCTTCTTCTTCTTCTTCTTCTTCTTCTTCTTCTTCTTCTTCTTCTTCTTCTTCTTCTTCTTCTTCTTCTCCTCCTCCTCCTCCTCCTTCTTCTTCTTCTTCTTCTTCTTCTTCTTCTTCTTCTTCTTCTTCTTCTTCTTCTTCTTCTTCTTCTTCTTCTTCATCTTCTTCTTCTTCTTCTTCTTCTTCTTCTTCTTCTTCTTCTTCTTCTTCTTCTTCTTCTTCTTCTTCTTCTTCTTCTTCTTCTTCTTCTTCTTCTTCTACTCCTCCTCCTCCTTCTCCTCCTCCTCCTCCTCCTTATTCTTCTTCTTCTTCTTCTTCTTCTTCTTCTTCTTCTTCTTCTTCTTCTTCTTCTTCTTCTTCTTCTTCTTCTCCTCCTCCTCCTCCTCCTCCCCTCCTCCTCCTTCTTCTTTTTCTTCTTCTTCTTCTTCTTCTTCTTCTTCTTCTTCTTCTTCTTCTTCTTCTTCTTCTTCTTCTTCTTCTTTGTGTGTGAGGATGTGTGTGTGTGTGTGGGTGGGGAAATGTGTGTGTGTAGGGGATCAGTGGGTGGGTGGCGGCATGTATGTTTGCCTGGTTCTGTGTGAGTGCGTGGAGGTATGTGTGGGTGGGTGGGGGGAGTTTGGTGGGTGGGGGATGTGTTGTTGGCTGCGGGATATGAGGATGGATGGGGGATGTGTCTCACAAAATTGCAATATGCACTGTTTATGTTTACAACTTTCATTTGACAATGTTTTTTTTAAAGTTTTGTTTTCTCACGTGAATGTATCATGCGTAATATGCATTGTTTATGCTTACAAAATCCATTTGACAATGTTTTTTCCCCCTATGTTAATGTAACATGCACATTTGATGAATGAAAGACGAGTGATTGAAAGGGCCGAATGTAAGACGGGCCTGCGTGCCCAAACTGTTACCCTTTTAAAATAAAGTTTGTTCGTTCGTTCGTTCGTTCGTTCGTTCGTTCTCTCTCTCTCTCTCTCTCTCTCTCTCTCTCTCTCTCTCTCTCTCTCTCTCTCTCTCTCTCTCTCTCTCTCTCTCTCTCTCTCTCATTTCTCTCTACAAGGTGGTTTCCACCACTAACACCATCACTTCTGTTTTCTCTGACTAATGCATTAACATCTCTCAGTACAATAGTTGTGTAACAGTTGTTACCTTGTGCTTTAACCATGTTATGCTCAAATCAGTTGCTGCTTTCTTCTTCTATGCTCACTGTAATTGTTGCATAAACGTGTATGATTAATGTCTATTATTTTGCCTATTCTCGCTTGCGTAGTTCGATGCGAACTGCGCTGGTAATGCAATCAATAAGGTCGGAAGAGGGTTCATACACACTTCTGGAATTCGCACAGGATCATCATGTAGAGGACATAGAATGATAGTGTCTGAGACCGCTAGATGGCGCAGCCAAGGGACCTGCAAGGAATGGCGGGTTATTATTTAGGAACCAACTATATAACCCGAGAGCGGGAAGGATCGATCCCTTTCACTACAAAAACTTCGAGTCGAACAGGTGTATATCCATGGAGTGGAAACCATCTGATTCAAAGTTTGCGCTAAAGCCTAGGAGATCGAGATGATCGAAGAACACAGTTGTGAGAGTTGACTGGATCCCTGCAGTCAGGTTTCTCTTGTACCTTGCGGTGTCGAGGTGAAGCATAAACAGCGGGAGAGTGCCCTTGTATCGGCTTCATACAATGGGCTTCTCATAAGTCTTTAGCCTGACCATGAAGGAGTAGGCGGAGAAAATTGAAATTTGGCACAGTGCTTATTCCTTCTCAGTGTAGTCACCACCTGAATTTATGCATTTCTGCCATCTCTGCGTGACCTTGAAAAGACCTTCAGAATAAAACAACCTATATTTCGAACTAAACCAATTATCACAAGCCAGTATGACATCTTCGTCACTGTCAAGACGATTTCCTTTCAGCTGTTTTTTTATGATTTGGTGAATCCAAGTCTCATCTACTGTACCCAGGTCTTTTACATGTTGTTCGACCGCCACATGTTGAGCAACTGGCCACAGCAATCAACCCGTGTTTGTTTCTGTTCACATGTCAGCAGGTGCGGGGCACACACTTTTCTCATGTTCAGTCTGTTGTGTAAAATTCTAAAAACTGTACACTTACTCAGTTTTGCTGAACCCGATATCTCTGTAATTGTAATTTTCCTATTCTGGTCTATGATTTTCTTCACTTTTGCAGCATTTGCATCATTGCACTCTGAGGACGGTCGTCCTGGTCTTGGCAGATCTGCAACTTGGGAACGGCCACACTTAAACTGCAAACACCAATTTTTTTTTTACAGAAGCATACGAAGGACAGACTTCCTCAAACACTGGCCTCATCTCCCTGTGTATTTCTGTAGGTGTTTTACCCTGTAACATCAACAATTTTATCACAGTCCTGACGTCTGATTTCTCCATTGTTCTGACAAACCGCTGGATGTGCAGATCTGGTCAATAGGATGTGTTGTGCCATGCACCATATCGGGAAAACCAGTTGAAGTGGGACATTCATAATTCATGTCCATTAAAAATTGAATGAGCTATACATGTACCAAATTTCAATTTTCACCGCCTAATCCTTCATGGCCAGGCTAAAGACTTATGAGAAGCCCCTTGTATATCGTAGTTCCTATGGTCTCTGGTGTTGCCTCTATCTATCCTTTACGTGGCCGGCCTCTTCCTCTGCTTCCGTTTGTTCTGTACATCATTGCTTATTGAGGTATACTGTTAGTTTGGAATCTAATTATGTGGCCAAACTATTTAATCTGATGTTTTCTGATAAAAATCTAGCGCTGATATAACCACCACCGTTTAGTCCTGATTTTTTCATTTCTGCATTTTCTCTTTTCTTGATACTTTGAGTATTTTTTTTTTTCAGAAATCACATTTCTGTTGTGATGTTTCTTTTCTCTTTTTCTGTCAATGTCCAGGTTTGGCATTGGTAGCATAGAGTTGGTAGGAAGATAGTATTGTATATTGCTTTCTTAGCGGCTATTGATTCATGTTTCGCAAATAAGAGTTCTTTAATGGTGTAATTTGCCGTTGGTTCTTCTTCTGCGTTCCTTCTTCATATGGTGTCGTTGTGTTCTCTCTTTGGCTGCTTTCTTTACATATGCTGTCTATATAGGTTATGAACAGGGGTGGGGTGGGGGTGGCCGGGTGGGTGGGTGGTGTGGGACAGGACACAACCAAGTCGTACTCCGGATCTTATTGTAAAGGGTTATGTGTATCCTCCATTTGTTCTTACTGTGCATTTACTGTCGGTGTATAAGCTTCTACATACGTTTGTTACATGTGTTCTCACTCCATATTGTTGAAGGATTTCCCATAGCTTGTTTCTATCTATTCTATCAAATGCATGTTCTTAGTCGACAAAGGCTAAGTATAGTTTCTAAATCAATTCGATTGATATTTATATTAGTTGTCTAAGAGCAAAGATGGCATCTGTGCATCCTTTGTGTTTCATAAATCCAAGTTGTGTTTCCTAAATCCAAGTTGTGTTTCGCTTAACTTGGATTCTATTATAGATCGTAGTCATTTCTCTAGAATTTTGCAGAATATTTTCCCTGCATGAATCAGAAGGGAAATGCCTCTGTTGCGTACTGTCTCTTTTACTGCCTTTGTGTTTCCAAATTGGAATAATTATGGCGCTTCCCCAGTCTAGCTGTGTCTGTTGTTCTATCCAAACATGGTTAAATAGTCTATGTCACCATGCTGTTCCTACGTCTCTTGCTGCTTTAATTAGTTTATTTGGAATTTCGTCTTGTCCCGGTGATTTATTCAGTGGGGCTAATCTTATGGCTTCTCTAATTTCTTCTTTCAGTATGTCTGGTTCTATTTCGTCGATTTCATCTATGTCAGTTCTTGGATTCCTGTGGCATCTGATGGAATATTGAAACGTTGTTCGAAGTACTGTCTCTATCCTTTTAGTATTTGTTTTTGTTCACATACTGGTTCTCCTTTTTCGCTGTTAATTATTTATGTTGGGTCAAATGGTTCTGCTCTGGTTCTCATTGCACTAATCTGATTGTAGAAGTTTGTAGTTGCCTCCTTGTAGTTTTTATGTATGATTTCTCCATATTCCTTCCAGCCTTTTTGTTTTTCTGTCTTTATTATTCTATTCGCGTGTCTTCTTGCTATTCTATATTCGATGTAATCATGTTTCTGTTTGCTTTTCACCCACTTTTTATACGTTACCGTTTTTTGTTTTTTTTTGGCTTTTACAGCTGTCTTTACTTCGGCGTTCCACCAACTTGTTATTTTCTGTATCTGTGTTTTGCCTTTTTAATAGTGACATGTGTTATTTTTGCAGTGTTTAGAATACTTGATTTGAACATCTCCCATTCTTAATCCACCAAATTTCTTTTTATGTGTAGTTTTACAAAAATTTCATTTGATTCTTTTTCATAATTTTCCCTCACTGTCTCGACTTTAATATTCTTTAAGCTTACTAATTCGCATGGTATGTGTTTTCCTGGTCTTTGCTTTCTTCTTCTATTGGTTCTTTTTGGGGTAATAACTGCTTTCTGGTCTGTGTTAAAACTTAAGTTGGGCAATGACCTTGCATCTAATATATTTCACTTTCTGTTGTTTCTTGTTAATATGAAATCAGTTAGGCGTTTAGTGTCTAGATCATTCAATTTATACCAGGTGTATAGTTGTGAGTCCATGTGTTTGTTATAAAGAGGTCGTGTTGAGTAAATAGCTCTATCAATCTATTTCCATTATCATTTCTTTCTTTGTGGTGGTCTCCAAATGCTCCAAGATGTTTCTCTATGTCCTATCTGTTATGTCATAGTCTTGCGTTGAAGTTTCCCATAATTATGATGTTGTCTTGCTTGTCTATTTTATTAAGTGTATAGTGGATGTCTTCGAAGAACTCCTCACAATCTTGATCATTGTTGTTTATGTTACATGGTGCATATATTTGTACATATGTAGTAATTGTTTGTTCTTTTATTCTCACCGTTTTAATTTTTTCTGATTATTATTTTATTTCTAATATTCTACTTGCTAGCCCTGGTTCAATGACTATTCCTACACCGTGCTATGCCCTTTCTTGTTGTTCCACTCCAGAGTAGACGAACGTATAACTTTGGTGGATCTCCTTGCATCCCTTCCCTGTTATTCTGGTGTCCGCTATTCCCATCAATCCAATTTTCCTCCTTTCCATTGCTTCTATCAGTTCTTCTTCTTTATTATTAAAATCCCAGATGTTAAGAGTGCCTTTTTTATAATCGCTGTTCTGTCTCGTTTTCCTTCAACATTGCCGGGTCCGTTACCGTTTGGATCAGTCCGTTTATGCTTATTGTGTTTCTTCGAACAGGAGAAAAATCCCCTCTCGGATTTCTAGGACCGTCACAGGTGTAGAACAAAAAATTTATCTGACCAAGAGCAGTTCCCGCCCCCCCCCCCCCCCCGCCATTTCCGGCGAGCCATAGCCCCATTAGCATACGACCTCGCGGTCACGGTTTCCCGGTCTAAACCGCGGGTAGGTGGGGTTGACTTGTGTAGTCTGCGGGTCATCGGCAGGCTACTAATTTTCACTTTTCTCCCCGCCTGAGAGAGGCTAGACGATCCTAACCCTGCTGGCTGCAGGACCAGGCGCTGTCCACACCTTGTAGACCTTGTATGTACCTCCAATAGTTCAAATAGTGTAAATCTAGCATGTATTATTTACAATGCAAATATATATTTCAGGAGAGCTAGAAAAATGGGATGATTGTGAAATGAGCGCCAACATGAACAAACATCAAATATAGCTAATCGTGTGCATATTGCTACACATAATTCTACAACTGATATCTAGAGCTGCCGCCAAAATTAGGGAGGGAATATCATAATGGTTATTCAGCAGAAGACAAACGGGGCAACAGAGCTCTCTTTCCCGTTAGGAGCGATAATACGAGCGCAGCTTTATTCATACATTAAAATGACTGCCACTGAACAGAAGTAACCATAGAAGGTTGTAGAAAACATACACATTGAAAGAAGGGATAACATTTGGGAATTCCTGAGTTTGCCACCACTGTCACGGAACCACTGTAATGAACGTTAAGATGATAAAATAACAGAGACAATTGTATTCATAGCTGCAATTGTTTGTTACCAGTGGGGACACACTCACTGCGGATCAAAGGAAACCGCCAGTCTTAGAGAATTCCCAAGGAAATCGGAAAATATGTCGGCCTGTTGTTTTGCCGAATCGCAAGTTGAAAGGAAAGACGGGTGAGTTAGTTGTAAGAAGAGAGACAACTCTTCTTTTGAAGTTAGGGACGGATTGTCTGCCCCTGGGGACACCTGGTGTTGACATCAAATGACGTCACTAGGACAATCCCAGGCTGTATGAAAACAAACTTGTGCCACCAGTGTGAAGAATGTGATTTAACTAGACTGAGGTGATAGCTGGCTCGGTTCTAATATTGAAAATAATCTCGCGTGTTCGGTATCAATTAACGTTGAGGAACATGTGTCTTTCATGGCAAAGGGGAGATTCAATTCAAGATTGAGCTAGGATTTCATAAGGTATTTAGAGATAGCCTTTAGATGTAAATAATGTAGAACAGTCTAGTGATAAATAGATTGTAGGACTTTAACATAGTGTTGTTGCGTTGTGGTTAGGTATTCAAGGAGTGTCGGCGACAGTAGGAAGTCGCATTGTTAAAATTAACTAGTGTGAGACGTCAATTAGCTCAGCTGGGTGGAAATATTGAAGTGAGATGATATTTAGAAGGATTGAGGATGGTTTGGGGATAGGGGAAATGTCCAATGGTGGGATCTTCCAGTGGGGGTCTACTGGGGTTCTGCACTTTACATTTGGTCTTTCCTTGTCATACCCTGATTCGGACCGATGTGATGAGCTCCTCTGTCCCATGGCAGAGTTTGGATCACTGTATATATCTGAGTGAGGCCATCGGCCTACACTCATCTAATAGGGATCAGTGTTCGGTGGCTCTCACCGGGTGTGTTTTCTCTCTCTTTCACAGGTTCCCTCAGGTTGTCAAGAAAACCAATTGAAACATCACAACTTTCAGATCATGGATAAACTAGTGCAGGAAGATGTATTCAGTGGCCTTTGCACTGAGCCTATAATAGAAAGGGTCTGAAGAAACAGGGCTCTGTTGAGCCGATACATATAAGTATCCGACAAGAGGACTTCTTAACGATAGTGATTGTTGTTTCACACCACACGTGAACAGAACGACGATAATGATTGTGTTTTCACACCACATGTGAACAGAACGATAATGATTGTGTTTCCACACCCCATGTGAACAGAACAATAGTAGTTGTTTTCCACATCACATGTGAACAGAACAATAGTATTTGTTTTTACACATCACATGGAAAAAGAACAATAGGGAGTTTTTAGGAAAATTTGTATATTCCTATGAGACTATGGACAATAACTGTGTAAGGGTGAAAACTTTAGGACATTTTTTAGAAGGGAATAATGTTATTTCAAGGGACAGTGTTCCATGTTTTCACGATGCAGGGATTGTGAAGTCTCCGACTCTAAGGACATTTAGGGAACATTGTGTATGTCAATGTGGGATCAGTACCGAACTATATCTGAGATTGGTGGTATCGTGGTTATCAAAAGCTACTGGAGATACTCAACATCTAGCAGGAGGGACACATCGTTTGGTGAGGTCATTTTGTGCTGACTCTGATGATGTGGTGCAGTCCTTACTGGGATGATAGGACCTGGCTCCTGAGCTGTTCGGTCTGATTCTGCAGACACACTAGGGTATACGACATACATTCTACACATACACTTCTCACATACATACACTTTTCATCATTAAATTAATGTGATATTAATTTTAGGAGCTAGAGTTGTTTAGTATGTTGTCTTGGGGAAGTGTGAGAGGGGGCATGATCCAGGGGTGAGAGAGAGAGAGAGAGAGAGAGAGAGAGAGAGAGAGAGAGAGAGAGAGAGAGAGAGAGAGAGAGCGAGAGACAGAGAAAGAGAGAGAGAAAGAGGTATCCATTGACTGAAGGAGTGTTGTGGATGGAATCTGGTGGATTCTCCAGAATAATGATATGGGGTTAAAAATAATGTGTGTGTTGATTCCCCTCACTCCAGGGACAATATAATAAAGGAAATCCACGACAACCACAGCCCTTTTAAAATTATGTATCTTACAATGGCCGAGTGTATAACAGTGGCCACAATGTAATTGAAATTATTGCTTTTGAGGTATTAGTGTATTTCAATTGTGGTTTCACTGAGGAAGCACTCAGGGGCATGGGTATTTGGAACTGGTGAGTAAAGAATTAAATGTGCCAGTGGATATGGGACACATTGTGTATGTTATATTATGTTTTATGTATTAAATGGTGCATTATGACAATGTAATGACAAACCTAGGGTGATTGTTAGTGTGCAGAGTTGCATAGAGAGGAGTTGTGAAAATAATTGATATGTGGAAGGAATCATAGTGAGAAAGAGGGAATTGTACCTCAACTATAATGGATCAAAGCACCCCAATGTCCAACAGAGAGCAATAGTTGGTGTTGTGTGTAACATGAGATAGGAAAAGGTGAGGTAAAAACAGTATGTCTGATAGGGGGAGGGGGGAATTAATCAGACTTGATGGTGTATTTTATTGTCGGATTACCACTGGTACAAGGAGGCTGGTGTTGGCCAATTAAAGTATCATGTTATAGCATTTGACTGGATGACCTACAGGGAATAATAGTTGCTGAAGTGCGCAGCAGCAAATGAAAGAATTGTAGTGCACTTTGCCATGGAGTGATTGATTGTGTTTGCTTGTTACCAGTGTAGAGGTGATGTGCTGTCTTGTCACCCGATTGTCACACATTTAAAGGTGTTGGTTATATTTTGTGTGAGGCATATCCCACTGTTGATATTAGCCTGTGATGCTGGAGGTAATGGATTGCTTAGTTAGTTAGTTAGTCGCGGTTCCAACTTCATGGCAAAGGATCATCCCCATATTTCTCCGTTCCTGTGCCAGTGAATATCACAAAATGCTCCTCACTGCCCTATGTTGCAATTGATTTCGTTGTGGCTTATCAGTGTTGATGTTGTCCTGTTGAGACATCATGTTATAATAATTGACTGGATGATGAATATAATTTGTATATTATTTTATTATTTCCAGAATAGCCAGTATGCTTGTGCCATAGGCTACCCTGGGTTTTCTGTCCACCTACAATTTTTAATATATAAAATACATACTCTTTTTGCTGCCATTTACATTTTCCAATTATTGTCTAATAACTGTTGATGGTATCTATTGATGTTGTTTTGTTTATTGTATGTTGCATATCCCTTACAGGATGTTGCAGTCAACGCCAGCATTTTTCAGCTGCTGTTGATGTACTAGGCAAGATTACACTCAGTAGTTTGCCATTGCTTTCTGAGCGACCGGCTAACATACCCCGTAAATTATCAACGCGGCGAGAACCACTACCGATTCTCGCGCAGGTTACGTTACTCACAAGAATATACGGGATTATGGAGAAAGACGTTAACTCCTAGGCCAGGAAGACCGGATATCTAGTGATGCCAGCAGTGTTGCTATCTCCCTTTGATGAAAAAGCACCGAAATCGACCAAAAAGCACTAAAAAGCACCAAAATTATTTAGGAAGCACCAAAAAAGAAAAGCACCAACTGTTTTTATTACAAATTTAACACGGTAGCACAGTATAATTTATTATTATCACTTCATATTACAATGAAGTTTATTCCAGATCAGCCAAATCCCAATCAGAACTACTTTCGAGCCAAAAAAAAAAGCACCACATTGCAATACAATTTTTTTCGGAAATGACTAAAACAAGCACTGTTGTTATTCATTCAAAATTTTATAAAGTAGCACGTTATAATTTATTATTATCACTGAATATTAGAATGAAGTTTATTCCAGATCTGCCAAATCCCAGTCAAACAACTCCTCTTCAGTTTCTGTAGCTATTTCCTGCTGTGTTTGCTCCTGCGATGATGAGGATGAGGAGGATGATTAAAAGAAACATGTATATGCCTCCTGTGATCAAATTTTACGCAGAATATCCATAGATAGTTTATAATCATGACAGTATTTGCCATATCTTTTCATTCCATATCTAATAGTGAAAACAGCTGTCAAACGCTTGATGCTCAGTCTGTTCCGCAATTTTGATTTTATAACTCCCATCTGACTGAAAATACGCTCCACGTCCGCATTAGAATGAGGTAAAATGAGCACAGTTAAAGTTAAATCTGTAAGATCTTGGAAAGGATTTTCACCGGTGGCATCCCTGTATGAGGCTATTTCTGCCCACAGTCCAAGTGTGTCAGAGGTCTGTGTCCACTGCATATGATGAAGTTTTCTCCACTGGAAATCGATGCGGGTGAGAGTAGCTGCATCTTCTACAAACATTTTAGCAAGATCCAATATACAGGGTTTCATTGGCTGTAGACATTCACTTCCACTAAGACATGACATAGACTGCAACACTCGAACGTTATCGGGTGTACGTAATAGCAGCTGTGTCAATAGCCCTATTAAAAACTGCATGCACCTTCTACGAATTTCTTTCTCATCGGGAAACTTGTAGTCTGCTATTTCTTTCTCAAACTCATAACCTAGATTGGGATTAGGATCTAAATAATCTTTAATAGCATCACTTTCTGTTATTTTTTCCCCAGGAATAGAAATCTTTGAACTGATAGAATCAATGAGCTGGACATGATAGCTGAGTAGTTTTGTTGGATCCTGTATATCTGCTTCGAATTTCTTATTCACACTTTGAACTTCTCCGAGAATATGCTTGAGAAATATGAGATACACATAGTTTTTCATGTCGCTAAACATAGAATATAGACGTTCTGCTGTATAACAGCGCTCGTTGAGTCTTGCTACATCAAAATGAGTTCTGAGCTCGACCCACTGCTGCAATATTCTGACAATGGCGGATTGAATGGACATCCATCGTGTCTGGCTTAATTGAACAACCTTCAGTGGATATTGTTCATCATTTAATAAAGCAAAAAGCTCCCTGTACTTTGCTTGACGAAGACTTGAGTGAGAAAACCAGTTATATGTTTCTCTAATCATGAACTCTATGTTCCTGGGCAGACAAGCAGCTGCAGCCCGTGACACTGCCAGCTGAAGGGAATGACATACACACCTAATTAGTACCAGATGAGGAATTTCGGATTTTAATTTTGTATATACTCCATTGTTTACACTTGTCATGACAGGCGCATTGTCAGTGCCGAGTGCAACTAGTCTTTGCAACTTAAGTCCATTCTTGTTTAAACAATCTTTTAACGCATTGCATATTGCCTATGCATATTGCCTATGCGTTGCAGTCACTCAGTTCAACTAAATCTAAGTAAGTAACCACAAACTGCTTTCTTGTCTCTGAATAGTACCTAATATCTACTCCAAGTAGCTTAGTTTCAGAAATGTCATTGCTCTCAAATAAAAAGTCGCTTAAAAGTCGACAGGGTCGACTTCATTGCACCGGGTTTTATCCCTTATGGCTCGGTCTCTTTCCGCAGCACGGAAAGCGTCGCACAAAGTACGAACTCCGTAGCTTTAAGCGACGACCCACAGGAGTCTCCGAAACATTTAACTCGTAAACCGATGGGTGCGGCCCGGAATCGAACCCACAACCTTCGGAGCACGAGTCAAACGGCTTGACCACTTCGCCACAGAGACTCCATCAATTGCTCTCATCAATCAATATTTACTGTATTTACTTTTGCCAATATCAGCTGTCAAGTCTGTTGTGAAATACGGTGTAAGTACATTTGAAATAACTGCTCTGCACTTAGTTCTCCTAAGCTTAAAGTTCTTGCAACCTTTGCTGTCACCAAAGTGTACCTTGCAGAATTCACTTAAATGGTCAACAACACGAAGCGAACAATGGCCAGCTATGAACAAAGACATGCATCCTTCTGTTTCTTTGACATCATCTTTCAGTTTGTGAAATGCAATTGTTGTTTGCCTTTGCGTACTGAATGGCTGTTCGACTTTTCTGATGTTTCGTTGTTTGCTTGCTTGCTTGTGTTCGTTGGCTTGAGCTCCAACGCAAAGTCCTGTATGTCGGATGAAGGCATCCTGTTGTCCAACATCAGTGTGATGTCATACAGGACCTGAGGTTTGCGTGAGTATCCGTTGTCCCATGTCTGGCTTATTGGTGCGCAGACTGGTGGTTCCTCGCCGTACAGGCAGACACTCTCCGACTTCGGAGGAATCGGCGATCCTATTGACTTCAGCCAGGACCCCGAAATGTTTCGTTGTATTCTTGTGCTTCTCAATATCATTTAACCTGGCTGCAATTGAACATTTGCAATATCTGCAAAAACACTTAATATTATCCCCTTCTACTTTTACCAACCATTTTTGAAATTTTGTGTCACTGAACCACTGTCCTCGGAAATGTTGACAATATTTCTTGCTCATGGTGAAACACAAATAAGCTTAAATGAAAGGATAATGTAGACACCATAAAATTATGAACTCGATTACAAGCTAATGTATTGACATTTGGGCTTGTCTGCAAGATGGTGTTCGCTTTCAGCTAAATCGTATCAGAGGGAGTTACATTAGTTGAATATCGCGCGGTAACGTACTAAGACTGTTTTCCTCTCTCGCTGCAGTTCAAATTCGGCTTTTTAGTGTTCCCAAAATAATTTTCAAAGTAATTTTTACCCACCCCAAAAGAGCACCAAAAAACTTTGTGAAGCACCAAATTAGCCCGGCCGCGCTAAAAGCAAAATGTTCGCACTAAATGACTTGAAAAGCACTAAATTTAGTGCCAAAAGCACTAAAATAGCAACACTGAATGCCAGTATCTTATTTATTTAAAATGAGTTGTATCCTGAAGTCGATCAATAAGCGTATGTCTGTATTGCTCTGTATTATGTTTTCTTGTTTTTTTTTTGTGAGTTAATTTATACTCTAATGTTTGTCCTCACCAATGCTAGAACAAACTTTGGAACAATCAATTGTAAGGGATTGTACATAGTACGGACCTCTGTCTAAATGAATCCTGGAATTTTTTGTCTAACTCTGTCCTGTTCTTGCTTACTGAGGACGGTGGTAGGACTTCTCTTTCTTCCTTTTGATCCTGTTCTTCTTTGGCCATAAATAATCAGCGTTGCACTCCATTGACCCTTGTTAACCGTGGCAAAAAAGCTGTTCTTCCTTATATTTTCCCCTCTGTTGCATAACCATAGCAGAAAACTACTTCAGGACCAATTTGTATTGCACCTCTTATTCTGACTAACATAACTCGTTCTGATAGAGGCATATATAATTTTGCTATCTTCGCTCCGTCTCTGTCTAAGATTATACTCAGAACCCATTCATGTTCTCGTCAGTAATATTCTATATTAATCTATGTACATTTGTCATGCTTTTAGCTGTCTTGTCTCACATAATCCCAAAATGTTAAAATGCAATCTCTTTCTCGCTTAATATTTTTCAGTTTACCAATCTACATGAGACTTCTCGCATTCCATATACCCTATTTCTTTCCATGCATCACTTCTAGATTTGCACTAGATCTAGTAACAGAATGGCGACCTGGTAGCACCTTTAGCATATGCCGTTCCCTTCCGGACGATGCAGTTCTTAGGCTCCTCTTGGCACCCATCACTTAGAATCTTAACATATAATGGATCTTAGTTTCGAGAGAAATGTGTGGAAGATGTATTCAGACTTTTCCAATCTTGCCATACCTTTAGTTCTCCTTATTATCCTCAATCAAATGGTATTGTGGAGAGGTGGAACGGGACTCTGATAAGTATTCTGAGGAAACTTGCTCAAGAGAAGACAGAGGATTGGGACTTATATATACACGCAGCTTTATTTGCCTAATGGGAAGTTCCCTATCATTCAACTGGGATTGCTGCTGCCACTTTTTTGTTTGTACGTCCAATCAAGGGATCATTAGAGGCGTTACTTCGAACTTGGACTGAAGATGAACAGGATGAAACAGTAGTTACTGCATCCATATATTTTGCTGAATTGAAGGAACGTTTACACATCTGTTGGAAACATGCGAGTGTCAATCTACAGGATGAAACAGTAGTTACTGCATCCATATATTTTGCTGAATTGAAGGAACGTTTACACATCTGTTGGAAACAAGCGAGTGTCAATCTGCGTCAAGCCAGACGGCGAATTGCTCGTTACTTCAACAAGAAGGCAAAAGACAGAGAGCTAGAAGTAGGAGAGAAGATGATGTTGCTGCTTCCGACAAGTCAAAATAAGCTGCAAATAGGATGCAGAGGACGATATGTTGTGACGGAGAGGATTTCTCGTACGAACTGCAAGATTTCTGTCAAAGGCCAAATGACGATTTTTTACATAAACCTTTTGAGTAAATATAATGAACGGCCCTCGACCACCAAAACTGCACATCTGATGGCTGGCGACAGAAGGGACAACATTGGACAACAATGGGAGTCGAGTACCCATGGCAAGCCAAAGAACCTTTAATGATTTAGAAATTAATCCCAACCTCACTAAGGATCAGCAGAAGCAGATTCGGGAACTTGTGACTATGTATGCAGAAGTACTTACAGACAAGCCATGACATACTGATTTAGAAGAATTCGACATGAAGTTGAAAGATCCAGTGCCTGTGCGCGTCAAGACTTACCCTGTTCCTTATGCCAAACAGAAGACTTCGAGGAAGAAATTCAGCAAATGCTCTCGTGAGGAATCATCTCACCATCTGAGTCACCTTACAGTGCAAGTGTAGTTTTGTTGGAAACCAAGTGAAAAACACAGATTGTGCATCGATTATCGACAGCTCAATGCTAATGCTGAATTTCAGGCAGAGCATCTGCTTGATAAGGATCAGCTCTTCGCCTGCCTCAGTAATGCCAATTACTTTACAAGAATCGACCTCAGCGAGCTATATTATCAAATTCCTATTACACAGTAAGTTCGACCATTGTTGGCTTTTTTGCACTTGGGGGACATTACGAGTTCAACCTTCTTCCTTTTTGATTGAGTAATGATCCTATAGTATGTCCAGAAACGAATGCCATCATTCACAATCAATTATTTTGAAAACTGTCTGTTGTATCGTTAAGAAGTTTTTCCTGCCGTCTTATAATTAACCCCACCCAAGGAATGTGTCTTTGAAAGGTCCAAAAGCCACTTATAACATCAAAAGCGGCGACATTTCATTGATGTTTTGCTGAAAAATTAGTGATTTCTTGCTAACAAACTTGTTTTTACAGTAAGGAACGCCCCACCAATTCACATGACGGCACAAGGCGTATCCGGATTCGTATGGGAGTGGGTGCAATAAAAGAAGTAGCTTAAAAGTCGACAAGGTGGGCTGCATTGCACCGGGTGTTTATCCCATATGGCTCCGTTTCTTTCCGCAGCGCTGAAAGCGTCGCACAAAGCACGAACTCCGTAGATCCAGCGACGACCCTCGGGAGTCTCCGAAAAAATGCACTCGTGAAATGAAGGACGCGGTCCGGAATTGAACATACAACCTTCGAAGCCCGAGTCAGACGGCTTGACCACTTCACAATGGATAATCCCGACAGGGGCGCAATGTGTAATATTAGTAAAGACAGAGATAGAGGCATGGGGTAAATAATGTGTAAATTGACAGGAAAGTAGAAGGAATATATTTCTTACCTTACTGTTCATTTCCTTCTTGTTTCTTCAGCTGCTGGTTAGTAATGTGTACACAAGTATTCATGTTAGCTTTTTATTGAGTTCGTGAAAGCTTCCAAATAGCTGTGCGGTAATGTGCGTATGGAGTGACCAGAAATGATACCGCAATTTAGTCATCATGTTTCCATTTTTAAGGATTTGTTCTGCTGTCTGTGTAGTTTGGTCACACGTACACATGGGTGACAGACCCACTTCGAGTCTTCGTGAAAGATTGTCTACTCTGCTGTTTACCGTTCAGAGATGGAACAAGTTTACCTGTTTTGCTTTTGCACTATGAAAATAATTGTCAGTGTCTCTGTAGTGGGCTTTCTTCTTAACGACCAAGATGTTGGTCCTCTTTTTATTGAAGTTTATAGATTGATTCGTATGCACGTGTGTTGTCCCTAATTTGACAACGTGTTTGCTCTCACGTTTCTTGTTATACCACAATATGTCAGTTTCCACCGCAATATTACTCTTCTGTTGGTATTCAATGCGTTTAGTGTGTGTGTGTGTGTGTGTGTGTGTGTGTGTGTTTTATTTCAATACAGTTGTTTATCACCGCTGAGGGCTTGCGGAATTGAAAATTCATCACTGTTGCCATTGACATTATGCTGATGCTGTAATGTTTAGGGCCTGCAATTTATCTGAATAGTTGGACCAAAATATTTCAGTAAGTGTGTACGCACATTAAGGTCTGCGATCTGCTCAGACCTTAATCTGTGTCGGACGATTCCAGTCGGTTGATGATTGCTCTCGGTTGCATAAAATTCAATCCATCATTTCTCCAATAGTCCTCTTCCTCTTTTAACACATGGTCCTCACATTTTTTCCAGTAACTTTTATCAATATTTAATAGCGCGAACTGGGTTAGTATCTTGACGTCAGACAATGTGAATGTAGTATTGGCAGCTGTCACCTGTCCTTTAATTTTAGCCCACACAAGTTCTATAGAGTTTAAATGAGAATGTTACGGCGGAAGTTTCAAGCACCTATGGCCATGCTCTTCTATCAACTTGTTGATTTGATATTTCTTGCATTTTTGCGCCTGTTTTGCAAGGAACAACAACTGTAGCTTTAAATATGTTTCTGGAAATGGTATATTTTCCCTTCGGAGCCATATCTTTATTGCTTCCTTTGTGCTCGATGCCGTAGGTATTTTGTCTTCTTGGGCATTGTCTATGATTAGGCAAGATCGGTCTATCAAGGGATGGACGTACTGTATTCTCGAGCCAATCTCTAAATACATTACCATTCATTTCATTATGATAATCCCTATTGTCTGTATGCTTTGATACGAACACGAGCCCAGCATTCTGTAGTAAGCTATTATGAGTACTACCAGCATAGGCTATAACCAAACTCTGTCCTTTACTACTGGGCACATAACGCTTTATCTTTCCATCCATTGATTGCCATTCCATTTCACTTGTGTGGTGCGCATTGATCCACGTCTCATGCAAATACACTATGTCATAATCTTCTTTGCGCATTTCCCTTATTTCACGTAGATATCTGCTTCTCATGGCTCCTAAATGCGGTTGCTCGCAAAGGATATTTCTACCTCCCTTGTAGTTTCTAAAAGTGAAGCCTAATGTCCTTATAATTTTCCACAAAGTTGTTTTGGATAGCTCTATGTTATTATTCTTTCTCAAAAAACCCCTCAGTTTTCTTACAGTCATTGTTACTTTGGCATCCATCACTTTTATAATAACTCGCCTGATGACATCCTTGTCAAAGCAGTCTACAATTGCCTTTCTACCTACCGTTTGCTTATCGCGTGTTGGTTTCATTCCAGATTCTTGCACCCATCGACGAAATGACCGTTTACTCAAACCCATTGCATGCACTGTTCGTTTTTCGGGATTTGTAACAGCATGAAACAGTTTCCTGCGATCAGCTTCTTGTTAAAAATATGTGTACAACTTTATAGTGATGCTTTGAAGTCAGTGGCGTGCAGAGGGGGGGGGGGGCGACGGCCTTGGACATCCAGCCGGCAGGGAACATCCAATTAGGGAGAGGGAGCAGCACAGTGCAGTGGGAGGGGAAGAAGAATGAATTAGGGAAAGACCAATTAAGGGGCATCCAATCAAGAGGTTGACCCCGGGCATCAAAGAACCTCTGCACACCACTGTTTGAAGTGTACAAAATTTCACTTTCAATCCCATTGAACAATATTCACACATTCAAATATTAGTTATTAATATTATATTAATGGTAAGATTTATTTATATACTAGCTGACCCGGCCCGGCTTCGCCCAGACCCTGGTGGGGATCATATCTCATTTAATTCATATAAGTAGTCATAGAAGCTCCCGTTCCCGTTCCCGACTGTCTATCTGTCTGTCTGTCTGTCTGTCTGTCTGTCTGTCTGTCTGTCTGACACGGCCCGGCTTCGCCCAGACCCTGATGGGGAGCATCTCATTTAATTCATATAAGTAGTCATATACGTTCCCGTTCCCACTGTCTGTCTGTCTGTCTGTCTGTCTGTTTGACCCGACTTCGCCCAGCCCCTGATGGAGAGCATCTCATTTAATTGATATATGTAGTCATATAAGCTCCCGTTCCCGACTGTCTGTCTGTCTGTCTGTAGGAGGAGGAGGAAGAGGGAGGAGGAGGGAGTAGGAGGGAGGAGGATGAGGGAGGAGGAGGAGAGAGGAAGAGGAGGGGAGGAGGAGGGAGAAAGAGGAGGGAGGAGGAGCGAGGAGGAGGGGGAGGAGGAGGAGGAGGAAGAGGGAGGAGGAGGGAGAAGGAGGAGGAGGAGAACACAGGGGGGGAGGAGGAGGAAGAGGAGGGAGGAGGAGTGAGGAGGATTGAGAGGGCGGAGGAGGGAGGAGGAGGGAGGAGGAGGAGAGAGGAGGAGGGAGAAGGAGGAGTGGGGAGGAGGAGGAAGGGGGAGGAGGAGGAAGAGGGAGGAGGAAGAGGGAGGAGGAAGAGGGAGGAGGAGGGAGAACGCAGGAGGAGGAGGGGAAGGAGGAGGAGGGAGGAGGAGAGAGAGGAGGAGGAGATAGGAGGAGGAGAGAGGAGGGGGAGGTAGGAGGGGGAGGGAGGGGGAGGAGGGAGGAGGAGGAGGGAGGAGAAGGAGGGAGGAGAAGGAGGGGGAGGAGGAGGGAGGAGGAGGTTGGATGTGGAGGGAGGAGGAGGAGGGAGGAGGTAGAGGGAGGAGGGAGGAGGAGAGAGGGGGAGGGAGGAGGAGAAGGGAGGAGGAGGGATGACGAGAGGGAGGAGGAGAGGGAGGGGGAGAAGGGAGGAAGGAGGGAGGAAGAGGGAGGAGAAGGAGGAGGAGGGAGAAGGAGGGATGAGGGGTAGGAGGAGAGAGGAGGAGAAAGGAGGAGGATTGCGGAGGAGGTAGGAAGATTAGTGATTAGGAGGAGGGATGAGGAGAAGGAAGGAGGAGAGCGAGGAGGAGGGAGGAGGGCCAGTAGGAGGGAGGAGAAGGAGGGAGGAGGAGGTGGAAGAGGGAGGAGGAGGATGGAAGAGGAGGGGGAGCGGAGGAGGAAGAGGTTAGGAGGAGGTGGAGGAGGAGGGGAGAGGAGGAGGAGGATTATAACGCATATGCCTGTAGATAACTGCAGCGAAAAGGTGGGGAGCATCTCATTTAATTCATATACTTAGTCATATAAGCTCCCGTTCCCGACTATCTGTCTGTCTGTCTGTATGTCTATCTATCTGACCCGGCGTGGCTTCGCCCAGCTCCTGGCGGGGAGCGTCTCATTAAATTCATACAACAAAAAAAAAGTAACTTAAAAGAATGTCCTTCCACACACCATCCATTATTTTTAATGAAACCTGTTGTTAATAACCGACATGACTGTAGATAACTTCTTTAAGCATAAAAAGATGAGTTACAATGTTATGCATTATGCATTATTTTTATGAAAACTTTGAAAATGCCTTAAAGATTATATCATGATTTATTATAACAACATATGCTGGTAAATAACTATAGACAAAGAGTTTATAAATCTTTGAAGACCATGCAACAATATGACTATAAGGTATATAGCAATGTTATTAAAAGTTATGCCCCTTGAAATAACTTTTCTAGAGTTAAGTCCCCTAGCTATATATAAATTATAATGAAAAATGAAATATTAAATAATATTAAGTAATTAGCCGATTTCACACTAAGTAAATATGACAGTTCGCAGCGCGGGAATGAGAGGAAGACGTGTAGAAAATTTCATCTCAATCGGATGACCGTTCGCGAACGCATAAATGACATACACACACACATACAGTCTTTTTTATATATAAGATTTATTTATATAATCAAGTTTCATGAAAGAACCCACATAGGAGACACCTCTGAACAATCCCATTTAACTGCGCGCAGTCTGTGCCAAAACGAAAACCACGAGATAATTTCAAACAAAGCACGGATGTGTCATGGTGAAGCTGTAATACTTTTAAAATGATGGAATTAATCGCTGAGCCGTAAATTATATACCGCATATAAACAAACATTGAAATCTGCTGTAAAATCTCCAGAACAACAATTTTTTATGTTGGGTGAACATAATGTTATCAGTTATCAGTTATCAGTTATCAGTTGGGGTATCCTTCATGCACTCCGGACATGTCCATAGGTGCTCAGATCCTCCCCCCAGCATATGGATCAGCGTCCGGTGGCTAATAGTGCCAGTTCTGTGTTGGTTGACGAGGCGCTTTGTTTTCCCGATTTACCTCTCGCGTCTAGCTGTGCCGATTCTTACACCCAGGTCTTTCATCCTGGACAGCGATGTGGAATCACTGACGTCAAAGTCCTCTGTTCTCGCCATATCTTTAAGGAAGTTAATAACATCGGCACGATCCATGGGCTGGCCATCTACAGGGGGTGCAGAGCCAGCCAGTTTGTCAGCTCGTTCATTTACCTCGACTCCCGCATGTCCCGGGACGAAGATGAAGGTGACTTTATGGACAACAGACTTTCGCAGCGATTCAGTCCACTGTCTACGTACAGATCCAGCTTCGACCTTCCGAATCATGCTCATTGAATCACTTAGTACACACACGTTGGTATAATGCTGTGATTCCAGCCATATAAAGGCCTGTGTAACTGCCATCACCTCCATCGTCATGCTGCTCGTTGTCATAGAGTGGGCACCACTGGATTCTTGAACGGTTCGGCCCGCTGAACGGGCTGTAAATGCCCACGCACTTCTCTGCTGCTTTACAGCAGATCCATCTGTATAGATGAGCACTTCGGGGCTATCTGAGTGTTCATAGATGAGCGCGTTAACCTCTGCATTGACAGCGGCAGGGTTCTGCTCTCTGCACCGTCTGTCGAGTGTGATAATGCAGGAGAAAGTGCACTTAAAAGCTGGAGGCACCGGCACCCATTCCTTGCCGGGATTGATACTGGTAAGACTGCAGACCTTTCTGACGACATCTTCCGCCCGACCCATCCATGAAATGCCCCTCTTTAGCCTGTCACCCTTTTCTCTGAATATAGCGTCATGAAGAGGGTGCTGCTCATCTGCACTTATTTTTAAGTATGCACGAGCTCTCCAGATCTTGATCCTGTGTTACATTGTCGGGAAGTCAAGGAGGTATCTCATTGCTACACAGCTGATGTCTCTCGTGCAGCCGAAAATGATGCGCATGGCTTCGTTTTGTACCTTTTCAAGTCTTCCAATCTGTGTAGGGCTGACAGTGAGGATGGCCAGGGCATACTCGATGCGTGAAAGCACAAGTCCTTGGAACAGAAGTATTAGCAGTCTTTGCTCGATATTGGCAGTCGCCATGACTTTCATTGCTGACAAAACTTTTCGAGCCTTCATTATAACATAATCGACATGATCTCTGAAGGACAGGCTACGATCAAGCCTCACGCCAAGATATGTCACTGACTGGGTTCTACTCAAAATGCTCCCATCCATTCTTACTGCCGAAAGGTCTGTTTTCACAATATGGTTGTTTGGTGAGAACCATGTAACCGTTGCATTTGCAGGGTTGAGAAGGGCATCGGCATCAACACACCATGAGGAAATTCGATCTAGTTCGCCCTGCATATCATTGGCAACCGCCTGTCTATCTCGACCCTGTCGATACACGAGGATGTCGTCAACGAATGACAGAGTCCTACCCCTCCCGTCCAACTGTTGTTCAGTGAGCGGCACCGTATACACGTTGAATAGTACTGGTTACAGTCGTGAACCCTGCGGCAATCCTGGACATATCGTTATCGGCTCAGAAGACCAACTCCCGCATCTTAGCACCACCTTCCTTTGGAGCAGAACTGCAGCTATCCATCGTACAAGGTGAGGGTGCACTTTCAGTCTGAGGAGGGTTTGCATCAAGTGCTCGAAAGATACTCTGTTATATGCGTCCTCTAAGTCTATGGCAGCCGCACATGTCTCTTCTCTGACCTGAAATCCTTCGTAAACATCTTGAGCAAAGACCGCCGCATTCAGCCATGACTCTTTGTTGCGTCTGTATCCTCCAAGTGTGGGCGGGAAGCAGCCGAGCTGTTCCAAGTCCCAAGCAAGTCTGTGTGCTACAATTTTCTCCAGTAGCCTGCCAACAGTATTCTGCATCGTAATGATTCTGTAGCCGCTTATCTTGGAATGGTCTTTGTTCGGTTTTGGCAGCGGCAGCAAGTAGCTGTGTAGCCATTCTTCTTTGACCTGACCCCTCTGGATACTGGTGTTGAATTCTCTGGCCAGTTCTTCCATGTCATCATCTGATATCACCAGTAGGTCACCATATGGGATGCCGTCTGGGCCTGGGGCGGTGTTAGGTGATTTCTTGAGCATCGCATGCAATATCTCAGCTGTTATTGTCCATTCTTCGTCTGTCCCGACCCCCTTCGCACAACTGAGAGAGTGTCGTTGTGGTCCTCTGTCTGGCGGGCTCGTCTTTCTGGTCAGTCTGTTCTATGTAGCGTGCAAGAAGGGCCTTACCTTTATCCGCATCCGACTTTTTCCATGCGAAGTCTGTGCCTTGAAAGTCTGGAATACCCCTACGTTGTGCAGCACCGTTCATGCTCTTGTGGAGGCGCCAGAATGTCGTAAGAGATCGCTCGGAGCACACCTTCCTGCAGAACTCGTCCCATTTCTCGGCCTTGGCCTGTTTGGCGCAGGATTTTAATAAAGTCGTCGTCCTATCGACCTCAGTCTTCAGGTTCGCCAACTCAACCTGTGGCATGTTAGCTTTTCTAGCCTATTGCCAGTCTTTGACAGCCTGCCTCTTTCCCAGCCATGCCTTCTCGACCTCTCCATTCCACCATGGTGGCTGCAACCATCTTTCTTGTCTCCTGCGGGAGGAAGTTAGTATTCTTCTTCTGATCTTGCTTATGGCGTCTTGACCAGTGTTGCCGTACGGGAAGCATTTGTCTTGTTTCTTTGACTCATGGCCCCGTCTTTCTTGATCAGGATGACACAAGGGTAGTGGTCACTATCGTGGTATCCCAGTGTGCCCCACCGGCACCTTGGTGCGATGGTGCGCGACACCAGAGCCAAGTCAATGACGCTGTCAGAGTCACCTGGTCGAGTGGCTATTCTAGTGTCCTTCCCATCATTCAGACAGATTAGGGCAGCAGATGCCAGGGCGTCCTCCAGATCTTCTCCCTGTTTATTGGTGATGCAATTACACCATTGACTGCCTCAGGCATTGAAGTCCCCACAGTAGATGATATGCCTTTCATCCATATCGAACAAACTCTGCCATTGTCGCACGTCGACCTTCCCATTTCGCGCATAAACGTTCACGATTACAAGCTGCACTGGTGTCATTATTCTTAATGTCTGCACTTGCAGGGCATCACTGTTCCAGGAAGACATATCGATCTCAGACACTAGTATGTTGTCGAGAACCAGAATGGCCTGTCCGAGGTGCCACCTGTTAAAGAATCCCTGAAATCCCGCGACATTGACTGTTCCGTA